>JANFAE010000023.1:0-494061 GCA_024613145.1 Pisolithus marmoratus
CTGCACCCAAGTAAAATGTGAGTATTGGAATGACTCACCAGAAGCGGGGGAAGAAGAAAGGAAGAGGCAACGCACATCGATCATTCCAATGGCTCTCGACATTCCAGTACGTATGCATATCGTCGGGATCGTTCTCCTTCACGCAGCTCACTTCGATTTGTTTAAACCCCCACTGCGGCAGAACCTTATTTGCAGCCGACAGATAACATCCCAATAACATATGTCTCAATCTTAACCTGGTCGTGAGCGAACGGATGCGGTGCACGTTGTCCTTTTTGCCTTGACGAATGTCGTCGACGATTTCGATGACCCAGTGATCTTGGATATCGCCGACAGTCGCGTTGCCGTAACATGATACCTCGTAATCCAATTTCGAGATCGGAGCAGGTATAGGATGGGAATGAAGATTTCGAGTAGTAGGGGTGTGTTGCAGCCGAATCACGTCTCCGTCTTTGACGAATTTCAATTCGTCATTCAGGTTGTATGCTGGTTCGTTCCACTGAGGTAAGACCAGCCAATGGTTGTTGTCGTCTTTGTAATGGTAGCATGTCACCTGTTGTTGGGCAGATCCGGTGGGGAAGGTTTGGACGTGCGAATGGAGTAAGCCACCGCCCCATCCCATGTTTTTCAGCGTGATTTTAGAGCCATAGGCGACCTCTTGGGTCGCGCGTAAGCTGGCTGATTTGGGCAAAGTGCATGGAGCACGAACCGAGAGGATTTTTCCAAAAGTCATTCCCGACGAGATGAGCTTGGAATAGAGAGCTCATTTGGGCGTCGCCGGGACCCGTATGGTTCAGTATGAGAAAATGGAGCTTGAAGGAAGTCATGTATACCAGAATGGGGAGAATGATCAAGCACAGAATCCTGGCGCCCCAGTGTCGTAGTTGATTCCGCTAGTCATGTGTGTGAAGAAAGTTAGGGAATGTGGTGAGCGTGTTGACTCACCGTAGACATGCGGAGGTCACCGAATTTGTCCCACAGGTCCTCGATGGTGTAGATCCCGACGACGGCAGTGACGAATAGCCCCACCCATTTCACGCTGGTAGAGTGGACTTTGGTCAATCGCCATATAAAACTGTTGGATGAATTACCTCGTTACACAGCCAATCGATATGCCCGTTAGGGCCAGCCATAACCACCAGTCGAACGAGAATGATCTAAGCGGGAAGTGAGCCCCTAACTGGTGAAATGGAGGGGGTAACGTACTGATATTGTTGGTTGTGGAATTTGGTGAGGAAAAAGACGGTAGTGAAAGTGAAGAACAGCAGCATCGAATCCAACAGAATGAAGCGCGATATACACAACCAGGCTACGTCTAGGAGCACATTAGAATGCAAAGGACGCATAGGAGATAACGTACCGCAAAGGATCATGAGGGCGACCAAGTGACAAGCCCACTGGCTCATGCCCAGCTCGACAGCGGTGTACCACCCCAAAGGGACGAGCGCAATGCCAAAGGTGGCCATCATGACGCGCATAGCGACATACGGAACGGTATCGGGGTACTTTTCCCCACTTTTGAATTCAAAGTTGCCATCGTAGCCGGACAGAAGTCCAGCCAAAGCGACGAGCATCTTGCCCAAGGGGGGATGTACGTCGAAATAGAATTCACGCTTGAGATAGTGGGAGCCGAATTTTCCAAAATGGGCTTCGTCCCATACGACGACGTCGGCGAGACCGATTTTGTGGAAGCGTGTCCAGCAGGAAAGGAGGGTGTAGATAACCGGCGGGATGTGTTCGAGGTTCTGGTGGATGAAGTCGCTCTAGGAATGAATGTTTTTAGTATGTTGCTAGAAAACTGGGACAGTGATAGCATACTATGGAAGTGGGAGGGGTGGGATATGGTTTGTGAAGACGTCCGCTCGAGACACGGCCTCCGATGGGGGGTCTGAGCTTGTCCTTACGGTCGTGGTCGTCGTATTGGAGTGTGTCGGTGTCATAGTCGCTGCCGCCCATGAACCCGCCGCTGCTGCCGGGCCCCTTTGCGACTCTCCGTCTGGTAGACGTGTCCTCTGACGACATGTAGTGGAAGTCGTCGGTTCGAGTGGTGGCTGGGAGGATGGAGTGGGAGTACGGCAGTGGTGGTGTTGGATAGGAAATCTCCTCAAAGTCAGAAGACGGGGTGCGCAGAGGAGACTCGAAGTCGATTTGGACTTCACCGGGTCTCATCAGCTTGTGGGTTGGACGAGACTTTGCTCAGCCGCTGTGCTTGTTCAGTGGTGTGCGTGTCAGTATTTGACTATATAGTCAGTGGCTGTAATGTGTATCATAGATGCCGCCGACAGCGCCAATATTGGACACAACGGCCACCCGCAAAGATACTCGCAGCGTTCTTCACAGGCCCAGCCATGGTTGAAGCACTCCAGACGATCTCGTGGCAAAGTACTTTATTGCCGATGAATAAGTCACTTGCTCTCACTTTCCTCTGCTTACTCCCTCTCAATTTACATAATGTCCGTTAATAGTCTCGAATCAGGAAGCCTCGCACGAACTGAACCACATCACTTCCGCTTCCAAGGATGTTATTGATGTCAGCCAGTGGTGGCTCTTTGCCCTTTCCATGTACAAGCGAACCAACAAGTCAGTTTGTGCATCGAAAAGGCAAACGTTACTACCATTAGCAAAGTTGACACACGGGACAGCGGATATCCATCCATTCCTCTCATCGCCTTCGTGAATACAAGGGGACATCCAAAGCATCTTACAGGCCAGCGCTCGTTCCGTTTTTGTTACGGGATGGCTCTCGATTCACATGTGTACCTGCAGCCTGGAACACTGGAACACTGGAACATGTCTGTACATGATATGAGCAGGTTTACGGTGTCTGAACTGCATTACCAGACACCTTTACCACGTCGTATCGGTCGATGTAGTGACCAAGACTCGTGCTGAGAACCAGCGCGATGTTTTAGTGGACCTTGCTATCGATGATGGACATTGTAGGTTAGACACCGATTCAACGTCTTCGAGAAAATTGGATGCTATCCGACCACATATAGCATGCCCCTGCGTATGCACTGGTCTGGTGCTGGCCGATCGCGATCAGCGCCGTATCCGCTGCTTACTTGTGTACGTTACTTGCAACATGATGCTATGCGTTCCATCCCAGGTACTTACAGACATCTCTTATAGTATGTACCATTCGAGAGCTGGTTCTTCGCAGGGCCCTGGCAGTTCAAAGAGCTTTTATCCGCAAACCAAAAGATGAGTTCCATATTTCTGTTTCATGGGCCTAGGCTGGCAATGATCGAAGTTCTTGGCACGATCCCCACGGATGCCTACACCATCTACCTCAATGCTACCCTAACCCTTGATGTGATATACTCGATGCTCCTGCATCGTAATGGAGCTCGTTGGATGTCTAACTCAGCCTTTCATAATTTATTTCCTCTCTAACTTCTCTCACCGACCACCTGCAATCCGATCACACGTTGTCTGCGAAAGATATTCGTGACGTCCTTCACAGACCTAGCCACGGTTGAAGGGCTCCAGACACTGGTCTCAGGTGTACAGCACACTCCAGCCAGACACTGCTGTCAATACTGGCGACAGCAACGATGACGGTTGGAGTGAGTCGAATGAAGATGCGGAACGGCAAGACAATGTCATCGATGAGACACCCGCACGCGCCCGGAAGAGTCTACAGCGCGATTTCGAAAACAAACTCGCTGAGGAAAACGAGCATTTTTACACGCATTCGGAGAGGTGAACCAGGTATATGTCCGTACACCTGAACGTGAACATGCCTACACCGTTGCCCAGAAACTAGATGATTTGGAGGGCCTTGCTGCCGAGATACGTGTGTACTGCTAGAGCATGCCGGGAGCCTGCAACGAGAGAGGTCCGTTACTCCCTGCCCTCCCATCCCTCACCGTACACTGAACTACATATAGCCATCAAGTCAAGATGCGCAAATCCATCGTCACACTCTTCCTTGACCGCTTCACCCTTACAGACCACGAAATCGAAGCACTCACGTCACGGGACGTCCCTGCCGGTGCCTGGTTCTTCCTTGCAACGGGCAAGTATTCGCGTTGATTACAGGGCTCTCATGTCTGGGGAGGGTGGTCCCATCAAAGCTGGGTAAGCCCTTTCCGTCTCCTACGCCCCGTCGAGGGTCAGTTTTTACCCGCTTGACATATGTACGTTCAGCATGGACATCATCGTGTCGTCAACGTCATCTTACCTCGAACAGGGATACAACAAGATTCATCGGTGGCGTACGTTCGAGTTCCCAAGGCTGGTTCAGAGAACCACCTCGAATACGATGCTGGAGTCCATACGGCGCCTTTCGCAACGACCACAGCTCCTTTCGTATGTTGGCCCCCTCCTTCTCACGCTTGTATCGTCGTTCACGCTGTTACTCCTAATCTCTAGAGAAGCTCTTACGGTCCTCTCCCGATCCAAACAAAATGCTCTTCTCAACCTCTTCCTGGACGCGCTCACACGTGGAGGGACCTCCAGTCTCCCGCGTTCCATCGAGCTCCACGTACACGATCCCATCTGCTACATCGGGGACATGCTCGCATGGGTCTACCAAGTCATCGCAGCCGAATGCGAGTTCTTTGAAAGTCTCTTCGGGATATCAGGGCGCACGAAGAGGATGGTGGGTGAGGTGAGAGTGGCTGGTATAGAGGAAGAATGAGTAAGGAACTTGGTGGATACGGGAGTCCGCAAACTGCGTGTGCCGCTCAAGGCACGGCTCATGGTTATCTCCAAATGTGTCGTTGAACAGTTCTGATCCCCTCTCTCACTCTTTTGCAGCTACGAGTGGTGACTTCGGTCAATTTGGAATGTAGCTGGTTCGTGTTTTTCTTTCGTCGAACAGGCACCAATGGGCCTGGGCAATTTGATTGCGCGAGCGAAGTGGTACCTGCCCAATTCAGTGAGCTCGTGCGCACGCGTCAGACCTGCCCTTGTCTTCCGGCCTCATATCATTGGTGTCGATGTACCCTTCAAAACGTCAATTAACATCCCCAACAGAACCATCCCTTTGCCTTGCAAATAGTCCTCCCTTCAGTATATCTTTCCCATTCTGCACAACTTCACCGCCATTTCCTGCTGCGCTACTGGCACCATCTCCAGCAGTATCTCGATATCTCCCAATTGTACGCCCAATTGCAGGCGTCGTCTGTGACGCTACCGCAGGCAGCGAGAACCGCTTTCGCCTCTGTTCGGAATCATCTTCCTTAGTACTTCACTTTTCTCTGGGCCTTGGTCTCGGCATCCTGCCCGTATTCATGCTCGAACTTGCGGCCGTTGGGTGGTTGCCGGCGTTGGAATTGTTATGACTTTTCTCGGCGTCGGAAGAACCCAGACTTGGGCCCACTCCAGTTCCAGTCCTCACACCCACCTCTGGACCCGCCGACCCATGATGCAAGGCAAACTCATCCAAGATATCGTCTTAGCTCCGCGTTGCGTAGATGAGCGGATGCGAATCAGCCGTGTGAAGAGGGGAAGATGATCCTGTATATTTTCGAATCGTTGTGGGTTTGTGCCTACATAAGCGCATACTTGTGAGTCGATGAACTCGTGTTCGTGCGTAGGTACAGGTTTGTGTGCGTGTATTGGGGTAGATGTGCTCGAACTCGAGTTCACATTCTGTCTGGTACCTGGAATCAAGTTTGATGTCGCAGTCAACCAGCGGGTCCTATGGTGCCATTCACTTAAAGGCCACCTGTGTTGGTGCTGTGGCCAAATTGGTGATACAAAAATTCCTAACCCTAACCCAAGCAATAATTGTACCACTGCAGGTTACTCCAGGACTCCTTGGTATGTTACTTGGCAGGAGGGGCAAAGAAGGTTTGAACAATGTATATTACAATAGTGCACTCAATATACTGCACCTCTGCCAACATGCTCAGAGTCTTGGCCTCAGTAAAGCTGACTACCATTTGACTATGGGAGCATAGGATGTACCATTGGATAGGAGCTTACCAGTCAGGACTTGAGACCAAAGATGCCCAAGCACAGGTTGCAAAATTTAGTTCTGCAAGTTACAAATCACACCAGTGGGTCCCAGAGACTATGGCACAGCTTTTTGATCATGTGTAATACCCTTTTATAGATAGTGGCCAAATCATCCCCCCTCCAAAAAATTATCTTGGTCAGTTTTGATCTAAATAAAAATTCCTCTAAGGGTTTTGTTCCCCTCATCAAATGAAGCATTTCTGCAAGAGTGATTTGGAAATAGATTTTTTTCAAGGAGGTGGGAAATTAACACCAAGTGAGTGTTGATCGAACCACCAGTTAGTATCACATGACCATCCAGGAATAGTTGTTCCAAGCTATTCTACAGAGTTCTACTTACCCGGACTACTGGAAGCCTTGTTACCAGTACTAAGACTGAGACTGCCCTATAAGGCAGGTACTCTTAGATACAGATATGGTAGTTTTACTCTATGAGCTAGCACACCTGGTCCATGTGCTCTCCTCATGTATATAAGCAGCTACCAGAGACACTAGGTCTCTAGGCAAGTTGACTACTGCTGACTACCACTCAAGTAACACCAAGACCAAGTCATACTAAGAACAGTTGATATAGGCAAGTGTTTGCCTATGCTCATCATTGCCCCCTTTCCTCTGTGCAACAGGTTATGAGCCCCAGCTAGGTTCATTACTGTCTCAAGGATAGTGTTGATAGAGGGAGATGTCCATCTTTCAGCATGCCTATGAATGAACCTGAAGTGCTCTGTATGACTTTGGCTGCTTTGGCTGTGTCACTTATCATTGGGTTCTGTCAAGCCTGTTTTGTAATTTCCCAGATTGGTGGAAGTTTTAATCTTGCATTTGTTCTTTCTTCTGTCATGTGGAGCACCTTCATTGGCTTGCCAAATTGGCATTACATCTTTTACAAGTACCAGGAACATTGGATCTTACTCGGATGATACCAAGAGCTCTGGTTTCAGTTGGCTGTTGCCATCGAAATCCAAGAAGTCTTTAACCTAATTGGTGACCACAATCATCCACAACCCGAAGTAATATGGGAACTGGTTATCCATGCTTGGGAACTCCTGGAGCAGGAAAGACCTCCCAATTATCTTCTTCATGCCATTCCTGATCTGAATCCTCAAGCAGATCTTGATCCTGTTCCTCCCATGCCTTGCTCTCCTCCCAATTATAGGTTTCTTCCTAGGGTTGAAGATTTCCCTGAAGAGAACCAGGAGGGTTCTCCTCATTTACATGAGTTTGAACTTCTCTAGTCACTGGTTTGGGTTCCTTTTTATGGACATGATTGGACTAACTTGGTATCCAGTTATGTCTCAAGTCATTGTCAACCACATTGAATTCTACACCAGTCCTGGTGGGAAGAAGATAACTTGGGATCCAAGGAAAAATGCTAGGTCCAAGGAACTCCAGCTTGCAAAGGAGAGAGAAGTAGGAGCTTATGGCTCAAGGCAACCCAATGTGGTAGCCTTTTCTCAAAAAGTCATTGAGTTTATGGAGGAAATGATTGTGGATAATTGCTGCTCTTGGTTAGATGCTACCAATGTCACCCCAGCCTTCTATTCCCAGTGTGCCAACTCATGGCAGATTACTCCTGCCACCACTATCAAATGTGCATGGAGCAATGCTCTGCACTATGATACGTGGAGTTACAATGAACCCTTTTTCAATGCTTGCATTCATCTCTTCACCCATGGTCTCATTTGCAATCTAATTCCTAAATTGTTGCATACTACTTCACCACATGCCCATGCTAACTATAACAGTGCAGATATCCCCATTCTCATGAATGAAGATCCCATGCTGCTTACTGTTCCCTTGTTCTGGATCACCAATGACCTTTACCTCTGGTTCAAATCCCACATCCATCCCTACTATGATGCATGACTCTTCCATGGGATTCTCCCTCCTCTCCAAGTTTGGAACAAACATTTGGAATGCCATTTCAGATGAGCTTGGCATGAGGGATGTACCCCAATCACATGCATCCCAGGAGCTTTCCAGGAATGCATTTTGGGTGAGATCCACCTCGATTCAGACATGTTGGTATGAGTCTCCCAGAGGAAAGATTACTTGTGGGATGCAGACCTTGCATGCAAAGGATCTGTGGGCAACTCCAGCTACAATGAAGAGACCTCCCATTTATGGTGGAGAGATTTGCAAAGGGTTCATTTCCTCTTCTGGCCTGGGACTCAAGAAGTTTTTGCAGATATATGGCATTCCATTGATGCATGTGGTGCAGGTGATGCAGACTGTTCTGGGTCTCAGCAAGGAATCCTTGCTCACTGCTGTCACTAGTCTTATGGAACTGGATTACCACTGATTGTTTCCTCTTCCTGGAAACTTTCTGGAACCATATGCTGGGGGAGGACTTCTAGATTCTGATGGAACTCATATGATAGATGAGCCATGGAACATTTTTGAAGTTATGACTAAAGGGTTCATCTGGTATGAAAAGTTTGTTCTACAGTACTCCATTGGTATCCATGGAGGATTTCTGTTGAAACAACTGGATGGTACTCAGGTCTCTCTTCTCAATATTAATGAAGGTTTTCTTTCCTATCACTATTTCAAATCGCTCTATTTCCATGATCTTGAGAGGCTTACTCTTGATTGCTTGCAATATCAACAAAGAGGAAACTCCACTCCATTTAAAAAGAAATGGGATCCAAAGTCTTGGCCATCTAGGCCTCGAGTGCAGAGACCCTTGCAGAAGAAATGCAGATCTAGAATGACCAAATCCAATCATGGGTTTCATCCTGATCCTTCCCAAGATGAAGTTCTTTTTCACATGCTAATTCTAGAATATTTCTAGTTTTATCATGGCTGACAAAGAAGCTTCCAGCTCCAAGAACATTCCCCGCCTCAACAGCACAAATTATTCAATGTGGAAAGCTATGATCAAAGGATACTTTATGACTATCGATTGCTGGGGAGTCATAAATGGAACTATAGCTATGCCCACTGCTGCTGGCACTGCCCAGGAAACCTGGAACATGAAAAACACCTGTGGCATGGGCACCATACTCCTCTACTGCAACCCTGTTATCACAGTATCAATTGAGTCTAAAAAACACCACAAATGAAATGTGGACAGCTCTTGAAGCTTCTTATGGAACTCAAACAGTGGCAACTGCTTACTTGGAGTTCCTGCAACTTCTTTGCCTCTGCATTAATCCTTCTGATGATGTTTCTGTGAAATTTGTGGAAATTAATATGATCCTTGGTGCACTTGCTACTAGAGGGGTTACTCTCTCAGAACCAGTACAGTGCATGATCATCTGTGGTGCCTTTATGGACAAATGGGGGGCTGGGCCCTTGAATATACTTGCTGCATGGGAAACATCAGCACTAAGAGTTGCTGAAGTTCTTCCAAGGCTAAAAGATCTGGTGTCAAGGCAAAACAAACAGTCTTCCCTGCTGAAGATGGAACAAATCCAACAAACATCTTCTAATGCTTCTCAACCTCTTGCTCAAAGGCTCAGTAAACCTCCTCGGTGCACTAAATGTAGGGGTCGTCACCCTACTGAACAACACCAAGATGGAGGTGGACAAGGAACTGGTTGTGGACATGGGGGAGCACCCCCTCAACAACAACAACAACAATGACCTGCTGGTAATCATGGTCATGGATGAGGATGAAGAGGTGGTTGTGGTCATGGTCGAGGTCATGGTTCACACCATTGACTTTTATGAACCAGACCAAGTTTACAGTGCTGAAAATGACATCTATAATGAAATCACTGGATATGAGGAGGAAGACTACTATAATGACCAAAATGATTATGGTCAGGAATCCTACCATGTTGAAGCCAGTCCCAGTACCTCTGTGGTATCCATGGACATATTAGATTATACTCCTCTGCAATATCACCTCAGTGATGATGCCTCTCATTTTGAAGAGTTTGATCAAGAAATCGAACCAGTCCCTGTTGTTGACAGACCAGTTGAGTATGTTTTGGTAACCGAACAACTCCCTTGTACTGAATCCCTGTGTTGCTGCTCAATTTGTCTACATAATTCCAACTCAGAAATGCCTTGTACTGGGGTTCTGCTGGTTTTGGGAGACCTCAGGGGAATTTCAAGTTTGGAGCAGACATGATGGACATGTCCTAAATGAAATATGTCAGGACTTGGGGAATGAGCTGAAAGTAATGCAAATCCTGATAGATCTGGAGGAGGAGTTCTCCTTTCCTCCTTGGCTCAGGACAGCATTGCAAGAGAGGGAAATGTTGGAGAAGGCTGAACTTGATCTACATGCTCTTGGTGTAAAGATCATGCTAAATGGAAAACCATTAGCATTCAGGAGTTCCACCATTTAGTTCCAGATATACAGAGACAGGAATTCCATCCCATGTATATTAATTTGCCTCCAGATCTGGATCCTAAGGAGTATCCTAGGACCTTGGAGAACTTTGATACTGAAAACATCTGTTTCCTTTATTCTTGCTGAGTGATTACCAGTCACCTCTGTCCAGAAGATCCTTCCACACACAAGGGAAAAGTTCTTTGGATGTTAGATTCAGGTTGTTCACATCATGTGACACCATACCGACCTGACTTTGCCACTTATTTGCCCCTTCATGTGCCTGCTTATGGCAGCACAGCTGGGAAGGATACAGTGAAACTCCTTGGGAGAGGAACTGTAATTTTGAAACTCAAAACAGGACACAAGTTAACCCTTGATGATTGTCAATATGGACCTAACTTTTCGAAGAGGTTATGCTCTTGAAATGCACTCCTAAAGAAAGGGTACAGGAGTGAAGTGACTAATAAAGCTGAAGTGATCTGAGATTCTGCTGGTCACATTGTACTCAAGGCTATATGCTTGTGTACTTCATGTCTGCACTGGTTTTCGGGTATTCCTTTGCCCTCTTCCAGAGCTTTAAGGATGACAGACTGGTTGGATGTTGTAAAGGATAGTTTTTGTCTTTGGCACAAACACCTCAGACATCCAAATCATTCCATCATTCTTAATTGCAAGTGTCACACTAGGCGATTTCCAGAGACACTTGTCCTGGATACTGTCCCTGCCTGTCATGGTTGTGCACAGGGGAAAATGGTCTCTGACCCTTTCCACTCTTCCATCAAATGAGCTGCTGCTCCTCTCGAGCTTGTACACAGTGACCTTCTCAAACTGCCTGTTGAATCTTATTTCCATTCTTGATATGTACTCACTCTTTTGGATGATTATTCCTCTTTTGGATTTTGCCTTTACATGCAATCCAAGTCCAACACCCTTCTGCACTTTCAGGATTGGCTTGCTCTGGTTGAGCGCCAATTGAATTGTCATTTGAAGGTGTTTCATTCGGATTGTGGGGGAGAATTTATGGGCAATGCCTTTAAAATGCTCCTCACTTCACACAGAATTATCCACAAGTTGTCGATTGCCGATCATCCCCAGCAAAATGGTCATGCTGAATGGTTTAACTGCACCATACTTGAGAAAGCAGGTGTGCTTCGTCACCATGCTTGTGTACTGAAGAGGTATTGGAACTTTGCTTTTGACACTGCTTTGCATGTGTACAATCACACCCCTCTTGGCAGGATCCAGTGGAAAACCCCTTGTGAACTTTTCCTTGGAAAAGTACCTGACATTTCATACTTCTGAGTTTTTGGCTGTAAAGCCTATGTTTGGATACTGAAGGATAACCATCAAGATAAGCTTAGTCCTCGTGCTGAGGAGATGGTGTTCCTCAGATATGAACCAAACACAAAAGGCTATCAATTCTTGCATGGAAGAAGAATTGTAATTGCTAAGACAGCGAAAGTTTGTTGAAGACACATTTCCTTTCTGCTCAGATGTTATGCAAGAAAAATCTGATGAACTTGACCAACCTGTAACAGACCAACCTGGTTTACCTGTTATCCCTGAAGAGCCAGACTTCCTGGATAACAAAGAGGCTAATCTGCCTGATCAGTGAGATGGAGAGGCCACCCAACCTCATCCACAACTTCCAAATAATGGAAATCCACCTTTAGACCCCCTACCAGATGGTGCAGACCAGGCACAACAAGCACCTTGAGCGAACTGGTATCCTGATTGAATTAATCCCGACTGGATTAGACATCCATATGAACCTCAACCTGTTCCTGAAAGAGGTGATCGTGGATGTCAGAGAATCAACCCTCCTGAGAATCAGGACAAACCTCCCAGACCAAAAAGACATGTTGTTGTACCAGAGAAACCTGGCAATATCTACAGAGAAAGGCACAATCCCACAGATATTGAATGAGAAATTCAAGAAAAATGTGATCATGTCTCAGAGTTGATTCATGAACAGGAGAGAGCTATTCAAGAAGAAGCTGAATGACAGAGAGTCCTAAGAGAGGAATGCAGGCTGCCCTCTCCAAGGCTTGAACCAGCACCCTCAAATCAGCCAGGACCATCTACATTGCCAAAACCAGAGTCTACTGAGGAGATGGATACAAACTCCTTGCACATTTTACTTGCTGCATGAATAAAAGACTCACTGGAACACTACAAGGATGTTCTTCAGCTCCCTGATAGTGAACAAACCAAGTGGTTCAAGGCAATGAAAGATGAATTGAAGTCAATCGAAGAAAGAAAGGTTTGGAAACTTGTGGATCTGCCTCAAGGAAGAAAACCAATTAAGCCAAGATGGGTCTTTGCAAGAAAAAGTGATGGTCATTACAAGGCTCAACTCATTGCCAAGGGATATACCCAGGAATATGGCATTGATTTTGAAGAAACTTTTTCCCTGGTCACATGTTTTGAAACTGTGTGGATCCTCCTAGCTTATGCTATGCAGCAAGATTGGGACATGGAAGCACTGGACATCAAAACCACTTGGAACAACCAGAGGGTTTCAAAGTAAAAGGTCAAGAACACAAAGTTTATCAGTTGCTATGTGCACTTTATGGACTGAAACAAGCTGCACTAGCATGGAACAAGGAACTACATCAGTCACTCCTACAGATGGGTTTTTTGCACTCTAAAGTTGATGCTGGAGTTTATCATTATCACTCCAAAGCCAGAACTGTGATATTTCTAGTCTATGTGGATGATGGTCTCTTTATGGGATCAAGCAAGAATCTTCTCAAGAAGAAGAAGGATGAGTTTATGAAGAAATGGGAATCTCGTGACCTAGGAGAACCTAAAGAATATCTCAGCTTACAAGTACACTGAGATCAGTCTACTCGCTCCGGTCACATTGAACAATTTCCCTATATCTGAAAAATCCTCAAAAGGTTTGGAGTTACTGAGGTCAAACCCATTCAGACACCTTTGCCCTCTGGGTATCAACCTCAAAAACCTCCCACTGATTATTCCTGCCATTCAGCACTATGAACTTGCTATCAGTCTGTCATTGTTTCCTTGTTGTATCTTGCACTTGGAACTAGACCAGACATTGCTTTTTTGGTTGTCAGGATGAGCCAGTATATGGCAAATCCAACCAAAGATCATTTAGCGAGGTCATTGCATATAGTTCGCTATGTGGCCTCCACAGCAAACTTAGCACTTCATTATTCAGGAAAGGAACAAAGGATTCAAGGATTTGCAGATGCTGATTGGGCCTCTGATAAAGATACTTGTCACTCAACCACAGGGTATGCCTTTTTCTTAGGCAACTCCCTAGTTTCATGGAGATCCAGGAAACAGAAAGCTATTGCTCTTTCGTCAACAGAAGTGGAGTATATGGCTCTTTGTGACTCTGCCCATCACATCAAATGGTTGGATATGCTTTTCAAGGAATTGTCTTTCAAGATGGACAAGACCATCCTTTACTCTGACAATATGGGTGCTCACTTTATTGCTGAGAATCCAGTCTCAGATGGTCAGTCCAAGCACATTGACATACAATGGCACTTTGTGTGAGAATGTGTCAAGGAAGGACTTTTCTCCATTGAATATATTTCAACCAACTGACAGCAAGCTGATGGTTTAACCAAAAGCTTGACTTGGCAGAAGTTCAAGTCAAATTGCTCGTCACTTGCATTAGTCAAATATGCAACCTAGAGCGAGGGGGAGTGTTGATTGAACCACCAGTTAGTATCACATGACTATCCAGGAATAGTTGTTCCAAGCTATTCTACAGAGTTCTACTTACCTGGACTACCAGAAGCCTTGTTACCAGTACTAAGACTGAGACTGCCCTATAAGGCAGGTACTCTTAGATACAGATATGGTAGTTTTACTCTATGAGCTAGCACACCTGGTCTGTGTGCTCTCCTCATGTATATAAGCAGCTACCAGAGACACTAGGTCTCTAGGCAAGTTGACTACTGCTGACTACCACTCAAGTAACACCAAGACCAAGTCATACTAAGAACAGTTGATATAGGCAAGTGTTTGCCTATGCTCATCATTGCCCCCTTTCCTCTGCACAACAGTGAGGTGGTCTCTAAGTGAATGGCACCATAGGACTCCATCCACTGACCCCATATAGTCACATTAGTCACAACTTATGGGTAGCTTGCATGCCAAAATGCCAACACTCATGGGCAGCCTGTGGTGGGCCCATCAAAATAATTATGGCATGACACATAAGAGGGCCCAAGTGCCAGAAGTGAAAGTAATATATGAGCAGGCCTGTCCATGATATGGTGTGAGACTGTAGAACTCATGTGTGGGCCCATCCATGGTAGAGGCCATGCAACCCATGGCTGGGCCCATCCTGCAATTAGGAACAACTCATGGCCAGGTCTGTCTATGATGTAGTGTGAGACTGCACAACTCATGGTCAGGCCATCAGTGATATGGTGTGAGGCCATGCAACTCATGGTTGGGCCCTGTAGAAAAGGGCTGTAGGCAGCCTCAGTAGTGACTCAACTACTAAATTATATTAGTGTACCTGTAGGCAGCTACAGGTCATCAGTAAGTAAGTACTGGTAAAGAATGTGTAGACATACCCTCAGTAGTGACTCAACTACTGAGGAATCAGTACCAAAATGTACTACTAAGTGCGCTCTAAGTGCTTATGTAAGCAAGTGAGAACTCGCACCAAATATACATCTGTTGGAGATTTTGGACTTTACTTTACAGTGAGTCATATTACATAATACGCTACTTACATCAGGCAGAAGTTTTCTCTGAGTGCACCTCAGTTTTGACCAACTTGAACTGAGGTGAGATTTGATACTCTCTTTTGAAGGACAGCATAGTTACTTATTTACCTAGTCATTCTTTTATTCAGGTAGTTAATTGTCCTTACTAGTTTTGACCAACTTGAACTGAGTCATTCTTTCATTCAGCTTCCTCTGTGCTTGCAGCCCTTTAGTCTGCATTAGGTTATGAGCCCTGGCTTGAAAAGAGTCTAATTCTACAAAAGTTGGAGGAACATTTTCATCCTAAAGCACCATGTCAGACCCTACATCTGCATCTAGAGCTGGCCCACAGTTGGGTGCAGCTTCAGGTTCCATGTCAGCAAGTACTACCTCTACAAAACCCACACAAGCCTTGAGTCACCTATATGATGTTCCCTCATTGGAGAATGATGGGTCAAATTTCCAGATGTGGAAATTCTGAATCACAACAATTCTCAATGTACAAGGGCTTTGGGAGATTGTTGGGGGAACATTGACTAAACAACCAGATGCAAATATGGATCCTATTAGCCATGCTGAGTGGTTAATGAAGGACAAGGAAGCTCACATGCAGGTCACTCTTACTCTAAAAGATGAACCATTAAGTGGAGTCTTACATGCCTCAACTGCAGCAGAGGTCTGGAGAAAGTTGAGTGAGTGCTATGAAGGCTTTGGGAAGCAAACCATCACCTATTTGATTGGTGAACTCTTTCGAGGGACTCTCTCAGATGACACCTCCATGGAGTCACAGCTAAATGCTATGCAGCAGAAGGTGACTATCCTGAAGTTGCTTGGGCAGTCTCTGGATGACTCCCTTGTAGCCATAGCCATGGTCATCTCACTCCCCTTGTCATATGCCACCCTCTGCACTATCCTCATGTCATCGGATGGAAAACTCTCTGTCAACTCTGTCATCTCACATGTCCTGATTGAGGAGAGGTCACAATGAGCCCCTTCAGCACAGACTGCACTCACTGCTACCATTTCTGGGAAGCAAAAAGGGAAAGTGAAGGGCAAAGCAAAGAAAAAGAAGGGCAAATGCAACTATTGCAAGATTCTTGGGCATTACAAGAGGGAATGCAGGAAAAAGAAGGCAGATGAAGCAGCTAAGGCTTTGTCACAGCCAGAGAAAGAGAAGAAGGATGACTTGGTGGCAAAGGTTGCCCACATGTCACCACAAGTACCCTTGGTCTTGACTCCTCTTCATCTCTTCATGACACTGCACATTGGCAGTACCTCGAGCACATGCTGGATAATTGACTCCAGTGCCTCTGTGAATATGTGCTGTCAGCAGAAATGGTTCACATCACTGAAGAAACTCTCACCTCCTCAGCCCATAATTGTTGGAAATGGAAATTCAATACCCACAATTGCTGTTGGTTGTATTGCTCTAGACATGGACCTGGAAGGTGGAAAGCAAGGCCACATTGTACTTCAACAGGTCTACTATGTACCAGACCTTGATATGAACCTTCTCTCTGTGGCCTACCTGGCCAACCATGATGTCCAGGTTGTCTTTGATCATGAAACATGTTCAATTCTGTCACAGGGAGAAGTTGTTGGCCTAGGTCAGAAAAGAGACTCTCTCTATGTCCTAGCAGCCAGTACACACAGTCCACATCATGTGGCACATATCATACAAGGACCTTCCCACCTCCTTGATCTGTCAGCTGAATTTGTAGCCCTTGCAGTTGGCTCTGAAGTCTCCAAGGCCTCCCTAGAAACATGGCATCATCATTTTGGACATGCAAATGTCAAATCTGTCCTGAAGCTTGTCAGCAAGGACATGGTGGAGGGAATGGAAGTTACAGGTACTGGTGAATCACCACAGTTGTGCTGCAATGCCTGCCTGAAAGGGAAACAACATCAGAATGTGATACCAGCCAAGTCTACCACTCAAAGCCCAGGTGTTCTCTACAGAACATACTCTGACATCTGTGGTCCTATGGAAACTACTGCTCAAACTGGCCATCAATACTTTGTCACCTTTATAGATGCCTACTCTCACCACCTTGTGGTCAAGCTGCTGAAGTCTAAAGATGAAGTCTTGGGACTTACCAAGGATTACTTCACTTGGTCTGAAGTTGAGACAGGGGAATGACCAAACATTTTTTGCTCTGATGGAGGTGGTGAATATTGCTCACAGGAGTTCTTGGCCTACCTTAAATCAAAGGGAATTCATCATGAAAAGACAAATGCCTACATGCCACAAGAAAATGGGGTGGTGGAGCACATGAATCATACCCTGGTCAAAACTGCATGAGCAATGCTGCACAATGCTAAACTTCTGAATAAGTATTGGGGAGACACCATACTGTACATATGTGACATACCTCATAAATAGGACACCTACATGTGCCATTGCAGAGGACATTACACCATACAAAGTCTTCACAGGCAGCAAACCATCAGTTGTGCACATTCAAGTCTTTGGATGTACAGTGCATGTCCATATACCCCATGAAAAGCAAAAGAAACTCAATGCAAAGTCTATTGAGTGTATCCTACTTGGCTTCACAGAAAATTGGAAGGCATTCACATGTCTACATCACTCAACAGGCCAAGTCTATGAATCAAGAGATGTCATCTTCAATGAGAATGACTCTACAGGCCCTGACCATGTAAGAATCACAGAGGACCCCTCAGATGCCATCAGAAAACATTCAGAGACTTCTGGTGAGGAAAAATGTGGAGCAGAAAGAGGGCATGACACACTTTTATGACCAGTGGACAAGCTCAGAGCTGCAGAAGAGCTTGCACAGACATCACTGGACTTGGGAGGGTCAAGCTTCAAGGAGGAAGCTGAGACTGTCGAGGAGCAACCACAGATCAAAAGTGATTGTCTGCCATTGCAAATGCCTGGCCCATGCAAACTGGAACAAGTCAAAACCAGAAGGGTAGACTTACCTGGCCCAGTCCTGAAAAACAACCCCTTGTGGCACCCACAGCAGCTTCAGAGACCCTCCAAGAGGTCATCCGCACAGTTACGAGGGCCACTGCAGCCATATCCGAGCCCAGTGCCTACTCTAGAGGTCAGAAGGTCATCCTGAGCTCGAAGATGCCCTACAAGAGATGATGACAATTGCTTTTTTGTGAATTCCTATGAGAAAAGGACCTTACCAACTCAGCACAATGACCCAACAGGCCAAGAGGGTGGTGAGGACTGCAGCGAGTGAAATGGCAACCACAGAACCACACAGAATGGCAAGAAAGCGAGTGGAGTTGGCTGTGGTGATGATGTGACTGCTTACAAAGCAGTCACAACAATTGACAATAAGCCATGCACCTTCAACAAGGCAATTGCATGTCCTGACACTGACCAGTGGTACAAGGCTATGACCGGAGAGCTGAAAGCTTTCCAGTCGATAGGGTTATATGAGGAGGTCACCATACCATGAGGATGAAAGGTCATTGACTTGAAGTGGGTATTTAAGATAAAGTGAGGCCCAGCTGGTGAGATTGACAAGTACAAGGTGAGACTTGTTGCAAAGGGTTTCACCCAGGAACATGGTGTCGACTACACCAAAATCTTTGCCCCTGTGACAAAGTTTGCTATGATATGGTATCTCCTTGCCCTAGCTGCAAAGTATAACTTAGAGATTCACCAAATGGATGTTAAATCCACTTTTCTCAATGGCCTACTTGATGAGGAGATCTACCTTTGTCCACCACCTGGCTTTTGCTTGACAGACAAAGTGTGGCAACTGCTCCATGCACTCTATGGCCTTAAGCAAGCACCAAAGTCATGGTATAAATGCTTGCACAGTGTTTTTGAATCCCTTGGTTTCACTCGAAGCCATGCAGACCACAGCCTTTTCTTCAAGGTCAAAGATGGTGTCCTAATTATTGTTGCAGTCTATGTTGATGATAAACTAATTGTCTCAAGGAGCTGAGAAGCTATCCAATGTCTAAAGCTCAGGCTCTTGAAGGAGTATGAGTTAAAGGACCTTGGGGAGGCTCATTGGATCTTGGGGATAGAGATTATTCATGACCATGACAAGGGGACTATCTGGCTCTCACAGAAGTGCTACATCGAAGGCCTGCTCAGCTGATTTGAAATGAGTGAAGGGCAGACTGTGGCTACTCTGGTTGAGCCCAATCTCAAACTCTTGAAGCTAGAGGAGTTGGAAGTTGATGAGACATTATATCAGAGTGCTCTCAGAGGCCTAATGTATGCCATGTTGGCCACACAACCAGATCTTGCCTTCACAGTGGGCATTCTGAGCTGACATGCAGCATCACCTGGTCAGCCTCATCTTACTGCACTAAAGTGAGTCTTCTGTTATCTACAATGAACAACTGATTCCTCTCTAACATATACCCACACTTTGGGAAACAAATTTATTGGCTATGTTGATGCTGATTGGGCAGCCAATGTTAATGATCACAGATCTGTAACTGGCTATGTCTTTGTCATGTGCAGAGGGGCTGTTAGCTGGGTGTCAAAGAAACAAACCTCTATTGCACTCTCCAGTACTGAAGCTGAGTACATGGTGGCATCAGCTGCTACCAAAGAAGCCATCTGGCTTCAGACTCTTATCTGCAAACTTGACAGTGATGCCCTGTCACCTACCATGCTCCTTATTGACAACCAGTCAGTGATCTCACTTGTGAGTAATGCAATGTTCCATGACTGAACAAAACATATTGCTATCTGCCATCACTTCATCTGAGAGAAAGTTGACTCAGGCAAAATTACTCTGAAATATGTGCCTACAGGAGAACAGGTGGTGGACATCCTCACCAAGGGACTCTCAAAAGAGAAGCATTTATTGTTTTCTACTGGTATGGGCATTTTATTTAATAATGAGACTTGCTGAGTGGGTGTGTTGGAGATTTTGGACTTTACTTTACAGCGAGTTGTATTACATAATATGCTACTTACATCAGGCAGAAGTTTTCTCTGAGTGCACCTCAGTTTCAACCAACTCAAACTGAGGTGAGATTTGATACTCTCTTTCAAATGACAGCATAGTTACTTATTTACCTAGTCATTCTTTTATTCAGGTAGTTAATTGTCCTTACTAGTTTCAACCAACTTGAACTGAGTCATTCTTTTATTCAGCTTCCTCTGTGCTTGCAGCCCTTTAGTCTGCATTAACATCACACAAAGGTGATTCAATCTCCAACACACCCCCTGAAGCTCCACTGTGTGATAAGTAGAAGTGCAGAAAATGTAACTCAAATGAATGTATACCCAATAATTCAATAAAATGAGTGTTTATTCTGCTGCAAATGAGCTTTGAGTCCATGTGCATAACAAGTGTTGTTTGGTTTTTTTTTTTTTTTTTTTTTCTCAGAATTTAATTGCATGAGGGCGGGTGTGCCCTATGTTGCAATATACTGACTACAGAGCGCAAAGCTACTGTCCAGACTCAAGGGTGAACGACATGGGTAGGGTAATCTGTCTACAAACCTGCTGCTGTCGTGTACAAACAGCCAGGACCTGGGGGGAGCTGGGAGAAGGGTAAGTTACTCAAGTTGTACAGAGGGAGCAGAACAGTTAAGAAAACAGGTGAGGTGTAAGGTGGCGGGGTGGGTGTGGCAGCTCATTCAGTGGCGAGCTGTTGGTACAGAGGGGTTGTGGGGGAGCCTGAGGGTGGTGTCCACTACCTCACGACTGGCAGAGGTGGCCAGCACAAGGGACCAGTCCCTGAGCAGGCCTAAGTAGAGGGGGGAGGCGCCTACAAAAATCAGTTTGATGGCTGAGATGGTCTCCCTTGGGAGTGGGTCATTGGAAAGATGGTCGGGGGAGTAGATCACCCCTCGAAAGATGGATGGAATGTCAGGGTTGGTGACCGCTGTGGCCAGCCAGGTGGGGGGATTGGGATCAGGTATCCCAACTCCCTCAGAGTCTATGATGTAGAGGAGCAGTGGGGAGTGTGAGTTGGATTGATCGTTATCATCGTGATCGTCCTCTGCTTCTGAGGATTCGGTGGAGGAGTGGTTGTTGTGAGCGCAACATGCTTCGTGTGACGAGATGTAGTTGGTGAACTTCTCCCGGAGGTCAGCGAGCTCCTTCTGTAGCTCCGCCAGCATGTGCTCAAGGGAAGGGTTCGTGGTGGTAGAGGGTGCACTGCCAGGTTTAGGGCAGGCATGGAGGGGGGTGGGGGGGGGGCTTTGTGGTGGGTGGGGACACCCTCTTGGGCGATGCACAGGCCTTGAGTTGGCCTCGAAGGTGAACATACATGTTGTTTTGATATAACCATAGCCAGCCCTGTTTTACCCTTCCGTTGTCTGAGTCGATAGCGACTGGGTTGAGGTGAGCTTTGTACGAGTGAAAAACTGCAACCATCCATCGGACGGCCTTAGGTGCAGTTTTGTCACAGGTGATGGGGGTGGTAGGGACTTGGAAGGACTTGCCCTTGTTGGGGCCATCCTTGGTTACCCAAGTCCAGGTGGAAGGGTGGGATGTGAAGTGAGCAAGTACAAACCTGGGGAGTACAGGAGGTGCAAACCGGGCCTTGAACATGCCTTTGGGGAACGAGTGGTATCTTTTACCGATGTCTGAGAGATGGACGGGGCATGGACCTGACGTTGGGCACTGGTGCTTGGGGGGGGAGGAGTTTTTCCCATGGGGGGATTGTTGTGGTAGCAGTTCAAGATGCATCCTTGTTGTTTGGTTGTGTTGACACACTGCATTGTGGCAACTTCCTGTTTCAGAAATGCATTGTACTGTGTGTGCTCCTGGCCTTGTACTATGATTGAAAGGCTGCTGTTTTGACTGTTGGAAGGATCACTGTCACTCTGAGTTTGTCTGGGAGGCACCCCCTGCTGTTGATAGGTGTATGGAAGACCCCAGGGGGGTTTCTGCCATTTCCTGGGTCTGCAGGATGCTGAAATGGTACCACTGACTGCTGTGTGGTCACCATGGTACATGTGCCTTTCCATTTGGACATTTCTGGCAATGCTGACTTTGTTATAGCATATGCTTGTGATGCAGGACCCACCTGCAGTGGTTCTGAGTGGTCTGGAGGGTGTCCAGAGGAGTTGGCATGGCTGCATGGGTGCTGCATGGGCATGGTGGGTGCTTCACCTCCTATGAAGGTTGCTGACAATTTCAGCACTCATTTTGAGTCTTCCTCATCGGCAATGGTCCCTGAGGGTCCTAGGAGGGTGCATGAGGTTGTTGGGAGGCTGTTTAGGTGGTGCATGTGAGTGTATGCTGGTACATGCATCATCTTGCCTCCTACTGCTGCTGTGAGGCAGCCATTTGGCCACAGGAAGACTTTTTGGCTGTTTCTCATCATTCTGCATTGATACATGAGGTTCCCCCTCCTGCCAGTAGGCATTGGCAATGTTCCAGAGTTGCTTCAAGGAGTTTGAGAGCATTTGAAGTAGCTGCATAGGAATGCCAGCTATCCAGTACATGGGCCCTCTCATTTTGATCTGTCATGCATGCCTGACTCTGTTACAGCATATGTTCATCATCCATGACCCTCCTGCAGGGCATATGGACTGTTTTGAGTGTGAGAAGAGGGGCAGAGGAGGCCACATGAGGGCCACATGAGCATGGTAGGCATCTCGCTTCATGCACACATTGCTGATGTTTTCAGCTGTTTGTTTGATCCTTCCACATTGGCAGGTTGCCCTGTAGGGTCAGGGAAGGTGTGAGATGCCTGTCAGAGGTGGTTCAGGTGATGCAGGTACATCATTTGGCCATGATACCTTTTGTTTGGTGTGCCAACCTCCATTGTTAGCTAACAGCTTCTTCTCTGCTCCATGTGAGCAGACAGCACTGCTGTTCATTGCATTGCTGTTACCACTGTCACCCCATCTGCCAGCCTCTTGTGGTAAGACCTGTGGTATCACCAGTGTGCCATGTCATTTGAGCTGTGCACATTTGTTGTCTTGTCTTGTAGTCTCATGCTGCTGCTGTGAGACTGCTGTTCAACTGTTGAAAGGTCTGGTGCACTTTCAAGTCTGTCTATGAGGCATGACCTGTCTCCAGAACATATCCATGATATTCCAGAAGTGTTGTGAGACTTTGCAAGGTAGCAAAATGGGAATGTTGAGAATGAGGCATCTGTAGCCTCTCATTTTCAGTCCTCTGATGTTTACAGGCATCATGTTGACTCTGCAGTGTCAGTGGGGTACCCTCGACATCCTAGGAGTGTCCATAATGCCATTTGGAGGCTGTGTGGGTGACACAGGTAACCTGTTCAGCCATTTTGCCTCATGTCTGGTATACTGACTCCTGTTATGAGCTAGCAGTGGTTTTTTGACTTGTTGGGAGTCAGTGGGGTCCCTGCTAACTGCATTGTCAAACCTGCTAGTGCCTGCTCTGCCTCTATCAGGTGCTGTTGGGCATCTTTCCATGTGTGGTAGGTGGGCTTGAATCTCTGCCCTGTTGGCACTAATTGCCCTTATCTCCAGTGTCATCATCTTCGACCTGATGTCTGCATTATCCCCCCTACCCATTTGAGCATGCCTATGCACCCCCACCCCCCAGACCTCATCAGGTGGGGTATCCTGTGTGGAGTGCCTTTGGCATGTTTGCTGTGGATGTCATGATGCCCAGTCACTTCATGTACATGGCAACCTGAGTTCTGTGATCATTCTGCTATGCACTTGCACTGGCAGCTTGTTCTGTAGCATAGAACACTTTGCATGCAGAGCAGGGAGTTCGGTGTATGTCCCCAGGGGATCAGGTACATTAGCAATCATCTCGCTGTTCATCCCAGTGCACTGATTCTCCTTGGAAGGTATCAGTGGCCTGTCTTGCATAGAATGTCTGCTGGTCCATTTGGTAGCACCTGCTGCAGGCTCGGGGACCTCACAACTCCACTCAGGTAAGTCTTGGTGCTTGGCAACATTGTCATTCATGCCTTGACTCCTCTTGTCAGGCACCTTGAGCATGTTCATGTGTTTGTCTGGCTGTATTGGATCTGCAATCCCTGTCTCAACCACTGGTGAGCAGCCCTCTGTCCACTGCACATCTATGATGTCCATCTCAGGTTCCAGGTACCCAGTCAGAATCTCAGTGCAGTCATTTTGGCTGCCTTGGAGGCCTTCTTCCTCCACCAGTAGGTCATTCTCCACCCCCTGCACATCTACAACCTCAGTCTTGAGTGTTAGGTACTCAGATTCAGTCTCAGCACAGTCATTCAGGCTGTTTGGGAAGCCTGCTTCTTCACTAGATGGTTTCTCTGGTTTGTTGTGGCTGTTGCAGGTGCTCTGAGCAGTTTCACCAGCTGTGGTCTGCTCAGGCTGTGAGTTGTGATGCTGCATGCCTTCCTCAGCTGCTAGCCAGCTGTCAGGTCTTGGAATCAGACTGAAGTGCTTTTCAAGATAGTCCCACTTTTTGAGTGGCAACTTCAGGTGTAGCATAAATGTAAAAATGCTGTCAGGAATGCTGCAAATGATGGTGTAGTTTACCATTTCATTTCATTGTGTCCATGATTGGTCAGCAGCTTTCCATGCTGTGACCTTGTCTCGATCCTCATCTGTCTGAGGTGTCCAACCCTCACCTTGACTGTCTAGCTCTGCTGGATGTACTGGTTGTGTTTCAGACCTGACTGGGAACCCCATCAAGCCATCATCTATAATGGTGCATAGGACCAAGCTTCCATAAGCTGTCCAATTGTGCCTATCATGTGTGAGCTCAGGTAGGTAGTCCATCTGTCATTGTATCCAATAGCTTTCAAGTAAGGACAGTAGTACTTTCTGGAGTAGTCTCTTCATTCGAGTTGACCACAAGTTGCCCTACAATAAAATTTTCTTCTGCACTATGTGGGGCTCATAACCTGTAGAAAAGGGCTGTAGGCAGCCTCAGTAGTGACTCAACTACCAAATTATATTAGTGTACCTGTAGGCAGCTACAGGTCATCAGTAAGTAAGTACTGGTAAAGAATGTGTAGACATACCCTCAGTAGTGACTCAACTACTGAGGAATCAGTACCAAAATGTACTACTAAGTGCGCTCTAAGCGCTTATGTAAGCAAGTGAGAACTCGCACCAAATATACATCACACAGAGGTGATTCAATCTCCAACAGGCCCATGCTGAAATTAGGATATGGTCAGCACAACTCATGGCAGGGTCCATGCATGACAAAGTGTGAGGCCATACAACAATTAGTGTAGTGTAGTGTACATTTTATTACCAAAAGTGTAGTGTTGTGGTGCATTTTTCATTACCTAATGAATGTAGTGGCAACTGTTTTGATTAGCAAAAGTGTAGTAAAGTCCACACTTTTGACTACCAAATAAGTGTAGTGTTGATTAGTAATTGATTAGCAAAGTGTTGTGTAGACTTTTGATTAGCAAAAGTGTAGTGTTGATTAGTAATTGATTAGCAAAGTGTAGTGTAGACTATTGATTAGCAAAAGTGTAGTGAAGTCCACTTTTTTGACTACCAAATAAGTGTAGTGTTGATTAGTAATTGATTAGCAAAGTGTTGTGTAGACTATTGATTAGCAAAAGTGTAGTAAAGTCCGCTTTTTTGACTACCTAATGAGTGTAGTGTTGATTAGTGTTTGAGTAGCTAAATGTTGTGTACACTGTTGATTACCAAAAGTGTAGTAAAGTCTGCACTTTTTGACTACCAAAAAAGTGTAGTGTTGATTAGTGTTTGAGTAGTTAAATGTTGTTTACACTTTTGATTACCAAAAGTGTAGCAAAAGTTCACTTTTTTGACTACCAAATATCTGTAGTGTGACTAGGAAATGTACAGTAGTATTGATTAGCAAAAAAGTGTTGTAGTGATTAGCTTTTTTGTCAAGTGAGCACAGCCACTAATGCCTCAAAATTTTGCAGTCCCAAAAATACCCCAAAACATGATATAGTGGATGCCAAAACCCATGCCTTTCATGCAAGTGGCCAAGGCTGACCAAACAAAGGCCAATTCCTACTATGGGGTAGTGCATGCCATTCACCCACTACTACCACACACTTGATTACCCAAAAGTGTAGTGTTATTAGAAAAAAGTGTAGTAGTAGTACCAAAAAGCATAGTAGCATTAGCAAAAAGCATAGTACTATTAGTAAAAAATGTAGTAGCTAGTGTTATTAGCAAAAAAGCATAGTTTTATTAGGCTATTATGTGGTAGTACTTGAATTTGAATATATGACTACTTTTAATTTGATTTCTGTGACAGAGTGATAGTCCTATTAGCTTGAAAGTGTAGTGGGATTAGCAAAAAAGTGCAGTAGTGGGATTAGCAAGAAATGTAGTGGGATTAGGAACAAAGTGTAGTAGTGGTATTAGCAACAAATGGTAGTGGGATTAGGGAAAAAGCATAGTAGTGGTATTAGCAAAAAATGGTAGTGGGATTAGGAAAAAAGTGTAGTAGTGTTATTAGCAAAAAATGGTAGTGGGATTAGGAAAAAAGCATAGTAGTTGTACAGGACTGTACAGTGCTGTGACAGTACTGGACAGGGGGGGACCTTTCTGTAGCACTGTGGGTGCTGTAGTGGGCTGTTGCAAGCTGTACAGTGCCATACAGTGACTAATGGTTTTGCTGATGTGGCAGGGCCTGTGCATGACAAAGTGTGAGGCTGCAACATCTCATGGCTGGGCCCACTCATCACAAAGTGTGAGGCCACACACCTCATCGCTGGGCCCATCCATGATATGGTGTGAGGCTGCACAACTCATGGTCAGGCCCATGCATGACAAATTGTGAGGATGCAACTCATTGCTGGGCCCATCCTGAAATTAGGATATGGTGGGCACAATGCATGGACAGGCCCATCAATGATGTAGGGTGAGTCTACACAACTCATGGGCAGGCCCATCTGTGATATGAGGTGTGGCCATGAAACTCATGGCTGCACCTGTCTGTGATATTGGGTGAGGCTGAACAACTCATAGCAGGCCCATCAAAAAATAACTCCCATTATTGAATTGCTGCAGCACATCTATGCTGTTATTTACTGCACAAAGTAGGTATGGAAGGGGATGGAACCTCAGGGGCTCTTTCAGGGGGTTTTGATGAGCACAATCAGGGACATTGTATAGCACCATTATCTATGGTGCTGCTCACTTACAGGCTGCTACCTTGGTGCAGTGGCAAAATCTGGGGGTAGGGAACCTGGTGTGCAGCCTAACCATAAAAACTTACTCTAATTGGTCTAGCATTAGTATAACTACTATGCCTAGACCCTGATTTCAACCCAGGGCCAATCTGACAGGATGTTGTGCTACTGTACATAGTGTAATGAAAATTTCATGCTTGC
This sequence comes from Pisolithus marmoratus, assembly GCA_024613145.1. Classification (NCBI taxonomy): domain Eukaryota; kingdom Fungi; phylum Basidiomycota; class Agaricomycetes; order Boletales; family Pisolithaceae; genus Pisolithus; species Pisolithus marmoratus. Next base: position 27,174 of record JANFAE010000023.1, read on the forward strand.
TGTCAGGTGTTGACCTCCAAAAAACTATGACAATGGGCAAGAAACACTATCAGCTCAAGGCTGCCCATGCCCAGGCATCCAGGTGGAAAGCACATACCAGCAGTACAACTGTTTTTGGGGAAGCAGCACCATGTAAGATTGTCACAGATGAAAATTCTTCACTGCCACTCATTGAAATGTGTCAGCTGATCCTCCCACAACAAATCCTGATGAACTCACCCATGGCTCTGACTGTGAGTATACAGGTGGGGTCAATCACAACCCTGATGGTTACCACCACCAGGACACCTGTGAGCTGTTGGACTCAGATGGCTCAGATGCAGCCAGCTTATGTGAACTTGATGGTGATGAACTTGAAGAAAACTTGGCTGCACTTGGCCAGTCTGTGGAAATGATGAATAAGCCCAACCCAAGTGGATGGAATGAAACATTTCAAGTAAAGACAACAAAGGAATGGGAGAAGTTGGAGAAGAATAGGTCACTAGGATACAGTGGGCACTCAGACCAAACACGATGACTGAGAGAGAAGGAGGCATGGGAATGAGTGGCTGTGTGAGAGAAAATGAAAACTTTGTACATTGACCTGCAAGACTCTGGTGAGATGCATGACTGAGACAATGGTTCAGTATGGACCCACAAGTTTTGCTCATGCAAAACTTCTTCAGTTGCAGGCCACAAGTGAGCCACCAATATAAGCCCACAGTCCCTGCTGTGAGTCCTGGCCCCCTGGATGCACCTGCATCAAAAAATTATGTTGTTTCTGGATACCTATCAGACATTTCAATGGACTCTGATCAATCTGATATCCATGACAAGTGTGATGTTGACTCTATGGACTCCTCTCATGAACTTGAAGCATGTGGGCACAGTTCTTCCACTGAGTTGAGGCTAGTGGGTCCATGGGCAACTGGATGGTTACCAGCTGTTCCCCCACTCAAGTGCTGCTGGCTGGATGTCCCTTTCCATACACAATGCAAGATCCATGCTGCTGAATGGTGGAATGCATGGGAAAGAGCTCTGGAAGATGTTGATAAGTTGCTGAAGTCCAAGGTGACCATGTTTGCAGGGGGGCCAAATGGGTTACAGGCAAAATGTGCATGAGCAATCCAGAGCCACCTGACTTTGGTGGTTCAGAATGGGCATGATGCCATCAGGGCATCTGAGATGGCAGCCAAGTGCCATGGATTTGCAGCTGCATGGGGAGGATGTCAAGTTTGCAGCTGGGCCAGGGCATGGGTATCTCAATGTACACTCCCTGTGTCACTTGGTGGTTGTCATGCAAAAGTCTACTCATTGCTTGATGACCCTGCAATTGCCATGGAGTTGCACATGTATGTGTGCTCAAACAAGTGGGCAATGGATGCATGGAAACTCTCTGATCTCACCAAGGACAAGCTTGTGCTGGTGGAGGCAGAGAAGTACCTGCAAGGCATTGTTCAGAATGAAATGCCACAGGGTCTAAAATGTTACATGGAAATTGAACTTTTCCCTTGCATCCATCTTAAGGTTGGGAAGGGAATTTCATTGGCAACAGCATGATGATGGTTGCATCATGAAGGGTTTCAGTACATGACATACAAGAAAGGCTTATACTTCAATGGTCATGACCATCTCGATGTTGTGCAGTATTGTCAAGACATCTTCTTGCCAAGGATGAAGGATTACAAATCATGACTCATTCAATATGTTGTTGGCAAGGTGGAAATGGAGCAACACATCAATCCAGCAAATTTTGTGGAGTGCAGACTTGTTTTGTGTGCACATGATGAAATGACTGTCCAATCAAATGATATGTCTCAAAAATCCTGGGTTCTTGATGGTGATCACAAGCTACAGAAAAAGGGGCTTGGTCAAGGGATCCATTGGAGTGATGTGATCTGCTCAACAGTGGGACACTTGGTTGATGCTGGGCAATCATTGGAGTATGGAAAGAATTATGATGGTTATTGGAATGGTGAGATGTTTGTCAAACAGGTGTGTACTTCATTGCTGGGTAGTTTTTGTGATTCATGGTGTTCACTAAATACACAGCTCAAAGAGAAAATTATTCCAGCATTTGAACAATGCCATGGACCAGGTCATCAAGCTTTGTTTCTGATTGATAACTCTCAGGGACATTCAGCATATGCTGAAGATGCATTAGTTGTCTCTCACATGAATGTCAATCCAGGAGGAAAGCAGGCCAGGATGCAAGATGGCTGGTTCATACTGGATGGAGTCAAGATGTCACAGACAATGGTATTCCTGAAGGACCATCCCAAGTATCCAAATGAGCCCAAAGGCATCAAGTTTGTTGTCACTGAGTGCAGTCTCTATCAATCACAGCTGCATGGGAAATGCCCAACATGATGCAAGCCTGGTGTAACTTCTTGTTGCAACAAATGGATTTTGGAACTCCAGCCTGACTTTCAAGCACAGAAATCACTTGAGGAGATGATTGAAGATGCTGGCCACCTTTGCATTTTCCTGCCTAAATTCTACTGTGAGCTCAACTTCATTGAGTACTTCTGGGGAAAAGTCAAGAAATATATTCGAGACAACTCTGATGGAACATTTGCAACACTCAAAAAGAATTTGCCACTAGCTCTACAGTCAGTCCCATTGGGAACACCATATGCATTGATGGATGGATGCATACCATGCAGGGCTTGACACCAAAGCCACACAACTCCAGGTGAGGGAGTTCAGTTCATGGAAATACAGGTCACACCAGAGAATGCCTGAGGCAGTGGCTCAAACCTTTGATTTTGGAGTGCAGTAATTTTCTATTCCCACATACAACAATATTACTTATTATAGTAATTTTCAATGCCATATAAAGTAGTGCCCCTATGTGGCAAATATTATCCTGTCATGTGTTTCTTCCTTGACAGATTTTAAGTGAAACAAAAATTGCTCTTTCAGTTTTATTACTACTATGAAATAGAACATTTCTGAAAGAGGATGTAGCAAAAAGATGTTATTGTGGCCATGTACTTTGTTTGTGCAAAAGTAGTGGCCTGTAAGTGAGTGGCACCATATATGACTTCTAATTCCAGTTCTGCCATTAAATTCCCATGGGACCTGTGTTCCATGCAAAGTCAGTGTGGAAGGAGGTGGAAGCTTGGAGAGCTCTCTCAGAGGCTTTGTATAAGTGGAATTAGGGGATATGTATACCAGCATTATGAATGGCACTTCAAATTCCAGTTCCACAATTAAATTCCTATGGGACCCATGTGCTGCACAAAGTAGGTGTGGAAGGAGGTGGAAGCTCAGAGAGCTGTCTCAGGGGCCTAGGATGAGCTGACCTAGGGCTATGTGTCACCTAAGGCAGCAGTTCTTGGCACCAATAGTGGTCTTTCAGATGGGGTTACTATGTTATGACAAACATATCTAAGAGACCAACCATCCACACCAGAACTACCCAGTGTGGGCAACTCTTCTTGTGAGAGCACAAGGGGAAAGTTGGGAAAGCTGTAGGTAAGACCTAGGCTCACCCCAAGGGGTGCTGAGTCAGAAGGAGATGGAAGGGAGGACTATAAGAAAAGAGAGGATTTTTCTTGGCAATTGGGGAGTACTGGCAGTGAGGAACTTGAAAGTCTGCCTTAGACAGGTGCAGGATAACTTCTAGAGGGCTAGGGATATCTCTTGATGGTGATAACTTGTATGGCAGCAATTCTGTACTCTTGAACTCATAGGGAAACTTGGTAGAAGCTGTAGTGGACTTGTAGTAGACAAAGTGGCATTTCTGGGGCAGGAAGACTAAAGAATGACAAGTGGATGACAAGACTGGTTCTGGGGCTCTGGGGATGCTGGGATGACTTGAAAATACTCTGTAAAATGACTCTTGGAACTCAAGGGGAATCTCAGATACATAGATTGTGACACTAAAAGGTGGGTGGTTATTTTTCTATGTACAGTGGACTCTTTGTAGCATAAGGACAGTGGTTTCTAAGGTAAAATTTAGAGAGAAAATATCAAGGCTGATGTATGGACAATCACATGTGTGGCAGCAATTTAGACAAAGATAAAACAGGGAGAGTCCAGAAAATGAAAGTAAGTAAAGTAGAAGTGGTATATGTATGTACTCATGATGCAAAGACATGCAGTGGGAGCTGGCAGCAATTTCATCAACTAATCTGGGCACAGAGAGTGGCATTATTAGGGTGGCAGTGGTTTCAGTACTTGTAGACATGTCATAGATGCCAAAGAGATCAGGTGGCATGTGACATGTTGGTAGGGATCACTGACAGACAGTGATCAGGGTCACATGTCAAGAAGGGGCTGCATGTGATAGGGGATGGACCTATTATGGTAACTGGGGAGTGGCAGCAATGTTGCTGGCATGAGCATGTGATGTGACAAAAGGTGTGACATTAGCATATGTGGCAATGTTACTAGCCAAGGAAGTGTCATAATGCATGAATGAGCAACTACTGAGAGTGAGAAAGGCTGCTAAGGGTGCTCTGTAGCCTTATGGAGTATAGGCTCCCTACACCTCCTGAGGTCTTTGAATGCTGACTGTCCTTGGTCAGGGGTACATGGTGATTGGGATGGAAATGGGATGACATCAGACACATGGTGTGGCTGTGCACAGATCAACAGAAGGGGGCATGGGGTTCTTGGTCATGTGCTGTGGCAAAAATGCTTCTGTGTCAACAAAGGCCACCTAGATGTACCAAACAAAGAATGCCACTTCTCTCTCCTTCAAAGTTCTACCACCACCATCACTCATACCTCTACTTGTCTACCAATTTCACCTCAAATGGTAACAAGATGTCATCTGTTCCATACTTTGCTCCTGCTGCTGTTAGGGCCATCATCCCTGGGATGTGGGTGGTGAATGTGACGAAGCTGGGTGCATTAATGAAGGAGATTCTAGAGGCATCAGCAGAAGAGGATGTTGTGTGCAGGTGGCTTGCATGTTTTGAGGAGCAATCAGTGAGTTCACTTCCATTGTCTAGAAGATAACCCAGCAGTAATCGACAGCAACAGGAACAAATTGAGCAGATACAGAAGTTCATGATGGACATGAGTACTGACATGCCCAGTTATGATGAGGACATGCAAATCATGATTGGGGCAGCATTTGAGAGACTGCAGGTGATCCAGGCTCACTTTCCCCCACAGAATGCTGAAGCCTAAGGCCAAACTGATACCAGAGGCACTGCCTGCCTCTCAAAGTAGCAGTGATCCAGTGAGGTGATCACAGAGACAGGCACAGAAGGCAGGTGTGGTGGAAAGAGAGGAAAATGAGATGCACATGACAACATAATGGGTACATACAACCTTCCTAACCACAGCTTCCTTTCCAGAGAACCCCAGGAGCTGTCAAGGAGGCATGGCATGCCCCTATGGGAGACAAAAACACCATCATGAGTAGCACCTCAAATGCTGATGAGCCTTGTGGGCTTTGCATGTGACTAGGCATTCTGTGTGTATGAGAGGAAGGGCAGGCCTGTAAAAGGTGTCACCAGGGGAAGAAGAAGTGCAACAAGGCCTATAAGATGGGTTGGAAGGTGAGTAATGAGCACTTTGTACTAGGAAAACAGGCTCATAGAAACACATAGTGCAAGAACCAGGAAGGTCCACCCATGTTGGCTGTGTCAACAAGCAAATGGCCAAAGACTGTGCCAGCACCTCCTCCAATCACCACCACCTTGTCAGTGTTGTCATCAATGCACAAGCCTTGCCCATGTGTCCATCTTCCTCTCAACCCTGATGAGGAAGCCTCTGCCCCAGTGTCAAATCCATTTGCACCATCACCATCTCCTGCACCCTGCACCCCTCTCTTCATTCCCTCCAGTGCACATGCTACCCCCATACCTGACTTGATGACTCCAAATATCATAGAGGACCCAATGGAGGACTTGTCAGCATTCTTTGGTAGTCCCAGCAGCCTTTTGGATGAACCTGGCAAAGTGCCAGCTACCATAACAAGGCAAGAGGTCAAGATCAACCTGACCAGCCCACAAGGGACCCTGTGAGGATTGCTGCCACCCAAGGAAGAAGAGCCACCAAGGCCACTGAAAGGTAAGTGTCAGATGAGAAGGGGTGGGCATACCACTCTTGAGGAGTTAGATGCCCAGATCACTGCTTGGGAGGACTCAATCAAATGGGGAGAGGAGGCCCTGGTTTGGTTGTTCTCTCAGATTTCCAACATCACTGCTGATGCAAATGAGGTGAACATGGCACTCCAGAGAACCAGGCACCAGCTTCAGTTGTTGAAAGAATTGCAACAGGACTATATTGTTCAGGTCCTGTAGTTAGGAATCCTCACATGTACTGTAGAGTAGTGGTGAATACACTGGTGTTGATGGTGAGGGAGGATGAGGACCTGAAAGGTGACCTGACTTAAGGTAAAACCTTGCCACTTGCACAAGTATGGTAATGGTGATGAGTGTCTGTGGGAGATCAGGATATTCAACAGTAAGTAAAGAAAGAAGGGGAAATGAAAGTAAAGTAGCTGTATTCTGTCATGGGCTTGAGCAACTGTACCAAGAGACAGATATATCATCAATGATGTTTTTAGTTTTTGGCATGGCTCTTTAGAGAGAGGCAGTGAGTAAGTCTATGAAACAAGGTGAAAGAACAAAAGGATTGATTTCAATGGTATATTTATTTATGCTTCTGATGGTGGTCTTTTGTTTTGAAGGTTGTGTAGAAGTAGATTGTCTGTTAAGTTAACAAAAAGTAAAAGAAAGAGAAAAGAAAAGAAATATGGAAGGGAGGGTATAAGTTACTCATCTGACTCATCCCTAAGGATGCCAGTGAGCTCTGGGTCAGGCATGGAGTCATCTTTGAGTTGATTGATGGCAGAGTTTTCAAGGCCCACCAAGTGGGTGACCTCTACATGAGAACTGTTGCAAGGAAGTAGGGGAATAGATGGAAGGCAGCATAGCAGAATTTTGAAATAGCTCTGTCAAGCTCTGCAAGGAGGTAAGATCCACCCTTAGTATGATGCACCACTACCATGGGATGTCAGAACCATATCTTGAGGGGTCTGGACCCTAAACAGGAGTTGGTGTAAACTCCAGAAAACCCCAGGGTGAGTGTGGGAACTCTGGAGTGAGCATGGGAAACCCTAGAAACTCTGGAGTAGCAGAGGAGGTAGGGTAGTGTCCAGAGGAGTCAGAGGGAGCAACACCCAATTGGCCTTGGCTTATGTGCTGTGCCCTTGGACAAGTCATGGGTATGCTGAGAGTAGACAGGAGTTTGACTTGAGACTGATCTAGTTGATATTCCAGCTGAGGTCCTACAATGTAAGTACATGGTCTTATATACTAGAGGGAACATTCTGAGGCAATGTCTGGGTAGTGAAACTCCAGAAGGCAGTACAGAATGTTGACAATGTTCCTACAGGCTGTACCAGAGTATCAGACAACCCAAAAGTCCAAAGGCTAGACCAAAAGTACTAAAAAGGCTATGTCCAGAGTATATGTAAATACTGAAGTCTGGAGTCAGGAGTTTCAGGAGTTTCCAGAGTTTTACTGGAAAGGCACTAGTACAAATGAGGGTAAACTTTCAGAGAAGGAAGGTATCTACTGAGAAAGATAGTCCATTAAACAGTAATCCCAAACCTAAGTGTCATGGATATGACATGGGACCTAAGTAGTGGGGTTTGGTCTTTTGATCTAGCTCCTTCTCAATACAAGAGTTCCTGGTGAGGACAAGTGAACCAGGAGCAAAGTCAAAATCATGGATTGTGTGTTTGAAATGGGATACAAAGTCTTTGGCAGAGGTGAAGTGGGCTTTCAGGACTTGTTCATTGACAAGCACCAGGTCCTCTGGACACTTCTGCAGTTGACAAGCTTGATTGGTGATGAGGTCTGTGGTTGAGTAAAAGTCTGCTTCATAAGGGGAGAGGAATGTTGCTTCAGTGAAGTCAAAGGGAAGCCCAGGATGGATGCTGTGAGCCATATAATATGGAGAGAATCCCATAGCTTTGTGGACAGTGACTCATTCAGCCCAAAACACCAATGGGGTGGCCTCTGACCACCTCAATGCTTCTCCCTCACAGCTCTTCATCATCACTTCTCTAACATCAAAATGCTGCCACTCTACCACTCTGTTTGCTTGTGAATTATAAGGTGAGATGCTGATGAGATGAATGCCATAGGTCTTCAAGAGCCAGTCAAGAGCTAGAACATAAAGTCTGCCATTGTCAGTGATGATCTCCCCAACAGCTCCCCAATGACACAGAATCTGCTCAAATAAGAACCTGCCTATTGACTTCCCAGTTTCTGACCATAACATAGCCCATTCAGGGTAGTTAGTGAGCAAGCAGCAGGCTGGAGTGATGTAGCAGTAGCCATTCAACTTTGGCATTATGAAGGTATCAACATAAGCTTTGTAGAATAGAGGTTCAGGGATAGTGATGATGGGGGGAATATGGACACAGTCAAGGTTGTGAATTTGGCACTTGTGACACATTCTGATGTACCAGCAGATGTCCTGCTCTAGCATGGGCCACCAGAAACATATCAGTAGACATGTGTGGGTGGAGAGAATACCCTTATGGCCCAACTCATTGTGGGCTTGGCAGATCAGGTCAAGATGCCTATGAGGGCAGACTATGAGTTGGTGATGGCCTTGTGGCTCTTTCCTCCACAATTCTCTGCCCTTGACAAAATATCTGGTCACAAGCTGCACCAAACTCTCTAACTCACTCTCCCCCATTCCATCTGGTGGTTTCTTCATCTCTAAAAATGCTCTCACAACTTCCAACCTCTCATCTCTCTGCCTTGCTTTCTTGGATTGTGGAATTTCTGTTTCTGCATTCTCTGGTGGCATTTTGATGGTGGTAAAGATGCTGACATCCTGGGGTAGGGGATTGGATAAGCAGTAGATGGACAGTGGAGATTCCAGATAGGGATGTAGCACTTGAGACCCTGGCTTGTGACAATTCATGAGTTCCATTGCAAATGCTCCACATTTGTCAACCCAGTCCTTGTATTCTTCTTCATCTACCTCAGGGTCTTTGTTGGCTTTGGGCCTCCTAGACAGCCCATCTGGTGCAGTGTGCTTGGTAGCTGGTACATGCATGAGTTTGAAGTTGAAAAGGAGAATACCAGCAATCCAATGATTAATAGTGGCATTGGGCTGCAAGTTAGGGTTATTTATCATGCCTTTGATATACCTGGTGTCCACCTCCATGACCAAATGCCACATGCCAAATATATAAAGCCATATGTCATGTAGAGCTCAAAAAAGGCCAAAAAGTTCAAGCTTGGCTTGACTATAATGCCACTCATGATCATTAAGGGTAATGGAACCAAAACAACTGGGGTATATTTGCCATCTTCCCCTTCCTGCATGAGAATATAGCTGATGGTGATGTTAGAAGTGTCAATGGCAAGGATGACAGGTAGGGCAGAATTATAATCAATTGACTGCAGTGCTGGTGAAGAGATGATGGCAGCATGAAGATAGTCCATAGCTTCATGATGTTCATCTCTGAAATCAAAGGGGATGTCTTTCTTGGTCAATTTGATAAGAGGATGGGCATGTCTGGTGAAGTCTTTGATGAAGATGCAACAGTATGAACAAAGACCTAGGAACCCCCTGACTTCAGTGACATTAGTGCAATATGGCCAATCTTTAATTTTTTGGACTTTGGCTTCATCTGGGATCCTCCCCTCACATGATAACTTATGACCAATGACCATGATAGACAGAGTGGCAATAATGCATTTCTTGGCAGAGAGTGTGGCACCTGCATGATGAAGATGATGGAGGACATGGTTGGTGTTCTGGAGATGCTCCCAAATGAAGCAGTGAATTCCTGGATTTTCAGGTATTGTCTTGAAGGTACTGTTGGTGTTTTGGTAGTGGGATTTTGGACCTTTAATGGGGCAGTTGTTGATAAAGGGGATGGTGACTTCAGGGATTTCTTCCTTCAGGATCCAACAGATGTCTCCATGGAAGATTTGAACAGCATTTGTATAACCCATGGGGAGTTTTGTGAGATGAAGAGTGCTGATGGGGGTTTGGAAGGTGGTGAGATCACAGTAGTCATCTTGGATAGTCCTGTGGTCATACCCTACCATCAGATCTAGGATGCCATATACTGAGTGGCAGGCAAAAGCTTCTGCTATTGAATCAACAAAGGGGGGAATGGCTGAATCCTGGATAGAGATGGCATTTAGTGGCTGCAAATTGTGGACTAAATGAAGGGATTTTCCATCTTTCTTGATGATGCAGAACCATTTGGATTGGTAGGATGAGGTCAATGGCTTGTAGACACCAGTGGCAACCTTCTCTTTAATTATGTTCATGACATCTCAAAAAATGGCAGGTGGGATAGGGATATTTCATTTGACCCAAGGCTTGTGAGGCAGAGTCAGAATTTTTATGGGGGGAAACATGTCTTCAAGAAAAGTTCCTCTTTTGGAGGTCTCCCAAGCAAATGATGCCTTGTGGGTATGAATGAGCCATCAAATGAGGTTTAACCCCACCTGCCAAAGAAACTTGGCAGGATCAAGGTTGAGCTCTTCTGCTTGTTGTGCCATAAATCTAGAACTGGGAATGAAAGGGGGAGGATGATATGGTAATACAGGCAAGTCTGCAAGAGGATCACCAATCTCCTGATGCTCTACTCTGAACTCAACAGGCATCAAAGTCAGGATAGGCTTCACCTTCTTTGCTACAGGTTTGTACTTCAAAACATGACAAATGGGGTCAAAATGAAAAGAGGATTGTAGGACTGAAAGTGTCAGTGGAGAAACAGTAGTGCTCATAGAAAACAGGAAAGGATCTTTTGGGGAAACAAAACTCAAATCAAATGGATCAAGAACAGGCATACTTTTGATGTTATAGTCAAAAAAATAAGCCACAGTGGTGTTTTCTTTAGAGTCTGTGGAAGAAGGTAAAGTAAAATCTGAAGTCAAAGAAGGGGAGTCTGCAATGTAGAGAGAACACACAGATACTATTTCTTTCTGGTCTCTTTGCACCTCTGGCAAGTCCTTGACTGACATTAAAAACCCTGTTCTCCAATCTCTAAGTGATGGTGGCATTCTTGGTGGGCAAAATACTCCACCTCATCTTCTGGGTTTACAAATCAGGGGTGAGGGTATAGATGATGATGGGGACAAGTGGGGATTAATAATTGATGACCAGAATTGGGGTCATGGATTTCTAGGGATTGTTCACCATCAGGGAAGTCTCTGAGGATGCTACTGAGGAGACAAAAGAATGGGCAGCCTAAAAGGAGGTTGAATGGGGCTCTGTCAATGACTTGGATCTGGAGATGAGCCTTGACAGGCCCAATATGCAGAGAGGTGTTTTCTATGACACCTAGAGTGCTCTCTTTAGACTGGTTGGTAGCCTCCAAGGTCATACACATATCAGAACAAAGAGGGGCCCCTAGAGCCTCCCATAACTTGTGCCTAAGGGTGACTACCTGGCAACTGCTGTTGAGAATACACTTGACATGAAGCTTATCCATCAAAATGCCATCTACTGCATGAAGAGGAGCAGTGGCTAGGCCAACACACTTCCCTCAGTATCCTTGACAAGATATTGTTTGTACAAAGCCCAAGTCAACAAGGAAGACAATTCTGATGCAGTCTCAAGGCTACCAATCATGATCTTCTTTGTCATAGCCATCTCTTTTATCTGTTTGCAGATTTCTGGGCTAACAGCTAGAAGATCTTGTGTCAAAATTTTGATCTTGGCACCTAAAACTTGGGATATGAGATGTTTAGTAGCAGCAGCTTCATCAAAGCTGCTCTGGTAATGAAACTGAGGGGTAGGGTTAGATGGGGTTTGGAGTTGGACACCTCAGTGGCATTTGGTCTTGTCTGCAGGATGTTAGACAATGGCTGAGTGTTCAAAGCTGTTGTTGGTGTGGAGTTGTTGGCTAGGGGAGGGTTGACAGTTGTGGCATTACAAGGATGATGAGTGGGGATTTCAACACCATCGAAATGAGCAGGTTTCTTCTTCTTGATAGCATTCTTGATCTCCTTGACCTGAGCATAGGCTCTGGCTAGAGCATGCTTGTCTTCTTTGTCAGCATTATCCTTGATCTCCTTGTCAATGAGGTAAGATGAGGGGTGAACCTCCACCTGAAATTCAGCAGTGTCTTCAGAGCCAAAGAACATAGTATTAATGAGATGAGGAGGGGTGTCACATCCTTGAGATGAAGAAGAAGTTCCTGGAGACTGGATAGACACAAGATTAGCTGATGCCATAATAGACTCTTGGAAGTTGTTGATCTTTTCCTTGAAATTCTGCCCTGCAGCAGATCTGGGGATGTCAGAGCCATCTTTCATAAAGACCCTACCACCAATGAGCACACATTTCCCTTGGCAGACATATTCCTGGCACAGTTTGCACTCAGGAGTCTTGTGACCATCAGTGCTGCCACAGAAGAAGCAGTGGGGATTGAAAGAGCAGTGGAATTGTTGATCTTGAGACTGCATCTGACAAGGGGCTGGCCCAGGATCAGCTGCCTGGATGTACTCTCTCTTCAAGATGGTCAGTGGCACTGTCAGTTGGGGATAGGATTCTGGAAATAGAGCCAAGCTGTCAACCTGAGCAATGTTTCAATGCACACCACTTAAGAGGTAGGTCACATGCTTGTAGACTCCATCATCAAATGGCCATGGATCATCAATGTCATGGTCTAAGTCTTTGAGTTGAAGATGAGTGGTGAGACTGTTACAGAATCTGGGGGGGAAACCTTTGAGGAATTTCTTTTTGACATAGTCATTGGTGAGCTTCTTCTTTTTATTGATCAGGGCAACAATGCAGTGAAATTCATGGACATATTTGCTGAGGTTGTTGAGGGTCACCATAGACTTCTGAACTTGGTGATGGAGGAGGGTTTCAAGGTTGGCTTTAGTGTACTGATGACCTTTAACATTAGCACCAGGGTAGAAACCAGTTACTTCATTAGTAAAATCCTCCCAGTCATCACCTGCAGCAGAATTGAGAGATGACCATAGTTCTGACTAGTTTCAGTCAGCATAATGAATCACCCATTTAATTTTGACCTTGTCAATGGTGATTCCTGCATCAGTGCAAATCTGGTCAACATCCTTGAAGTAGGCACAAATATCTTTGGTTTTTCCTGAGAACTTGGGGGCTTTGTTAGAGCCCCTGAGCAGCATTTCATAGTGGTTGGTAGTGGTGGACATGGTAACTGGTATTGATGATGGAGGAAGAGGCAGATTAGGAATCAAAGGCAGATTTCTGGATGGTATCAGTGGGGGAGGTTGGACAAGTGGCAAAATGAGACTCTGAGAGGGGATATATGAAGAAGATGGTAAGAGGAGTTGTTCAGCAGTGAAAATTGAAGCAGTTGAAGAGGATGAAGAGATAAATTGGTGAGCAGTAATAATTCTTGGCATTCCAGTGGTGGTGCAAAAGACTCATTGAGCTCAAAGGCACCAGGTATATCAACTGATGACAGTGAGTCAGGTTCTGGATGACAGAGGGAATCTTTTGGGAAAAACTCTGAATCTAGGGAACTAAGCTCTGGGATATCTCAGGTGTTAGCAGCAGGGACAAAAAGATCAGAAGATGGTATAGAAAGATGACAAAAAGGCTCTAAGAGCTCTTTGAGTTCTGTTCAGTGGCAGGTAGGTCAAAGAGATCTCCTTTCCAGATCTACAGACCCCTCATGGTGGGCTCCAAAATGATGTGGGCAACTCTTCTTGTGAGAGCACAAGGGGAAAGTAGGGAAAGCTGTAGGTAAGACCTAGGCTTGTCCCAAGGGGTGCTGAGTTGGAAGGAGATGGAAGGGAGGACTATAAGATGAGAGAGGATTTTTCTTGGTGATTGGGGAGTACTGGCAGCCAGAACTTGATGTTGGAAAATTCAAAAAATTATTTAAATGCATTACAAGCAGTTGTAATAGTCAAAATGAAATGCTCGCTTAAGTGATAGTATTGTGTTGGTAAAGCTTGGGTTGGGATCCAAATTATTATGTAGTCAGTAATGTCATTGCAATGAAAATTGCAATGCCAATTACACAAGGATTGTGGGGGTCATAGCCCCAATTTTGGGTTAATCACCCTCATCTTATGTTGACATTGCAATTGCCTCCTGATGTAGCTAGGGTCCATTGCCCTCTATGGCAATGTATGAGATAACCAGACCCTGAGTGCTGCTGTGTTCTCATAACTGACTTCACAGTGGCATCTCAATGTCATTGCAATGGGATAGTGACTGAAATTATAAGAAAAATATAACAGGATAATCTATTACATTCTGTCTTACACTCATCTTATCTGTTCACTCTTATTGTCTGATCATAGCATTATCACTTGACTTGATCCATCATATTCTATCATCTTATCTTCTAAATACATATTGCATTAGTATAATATTAACTGCACATCAAGTAGCATGTACTACTAGTCATAGTAACTACTTTTTTTTTAGCTAGGTATCTGGATTTGAACTCATGGTGGTATGATGGTATTACTTTTAACTAGCAAACCTTATTAGTAAACTTGGTAGTTAAAACTAATGAAACTTATGACAAGCATAGGTTACTGCTAGTCCATGCAGCCACATTTTCACTATAAACATCAAGGCCTCTAATGCAGTAGTCTTTAGACTTAGACAAATTTCTTTCAATGCTACTGCAAGCAATTGAAATGCAAGTTCTGATATATGCAAGATACACAGCAACTACTTAACAGTGTGCCAACTACTATGTCTACCACCCCTACCTCTGCCAGACTTAGCTACATTTGTAGTTTCCACAGTATTGTTAATAGGCACTATGACTCCAGTAATACAGTGAGGTACCACTGTGGAACTGTTCTCTGCAGCAGCCAGATCATCTTCAGCTGTTGGGGTGGACATCAACATGGGATCAGGAGATTCTGCACCTGGTCCAGCATCTGTAGGTTCACCATCTTCTTCCTCTGACAGCACTGCAGCATCCATTGCAGCCAACACTGCATCAATTTCAGCTGAGAGGTTTTTGATTGCACCAGTTGTAGATTGAGTGGAAGCCATCCCAGACTTTCCAAAAACAAAAGAGTTCATCTTGCCAATAACATGCTGGATGTGTGTGTCAGTCCACTTGATGACAAGGACCCACTTGTAGGCACAAAACACATCATAGTAGTCTATCTTGGATGTGTGTCCAATACCATTTCCTGGGAATTCACTGTCTGGAGACAGAAGGAACATACACTTAATAACAATAATTAGTTTATGTAGATAGTGTTACAGTTTGCTTACAATGGTAGCAGCCCAGGCAATAGAACCTGGCATGACTGCAGACACTTTCCATCTCTGCCCATTTGTTTTTGGTCCACTGCACTGCACAAAACCTTCTGCAAGTGATGCCTTTCCCCATAATGCTGCCTTCAAAATCTGTAGATACATTATTACTTTGTATAGAGCATAGTGATTGCCAGGTGTTACCTGCCCAAGAGGGTGCCAGTTCAGGAATGGCTTCCTCATATTGACTTTCATATTCTTGAAGAGAAGTGGATACCAGATCATGAAATGTGGCCTGAGCATACCCACATCTTTGACTCCAAGCATCTTCAAAATCTCTGGGACTTCAAGACAAGGAAAGTTGGGAACAAAATGTGCCTTAGGGAGGTCAGATATCTGGTCAGCATTGTCTTGAAGTTTGTACAAAATGACAGATCTTCCAGATTGCATTCCCTGTGCAAACTTGATGGCTTCATAAGTTATGCAGTATATTAAAAAGTGATTAAAATTGTGCACCAGGTCATGAAAAGAATTCATGTTTTGGACATGATGCAAGTGTTTGGGAAGGATGGCATCCAACTCTGCAACGAGACAAAGTTCTTTGGTAATAATCATGGTGTAGCAGTCAGCAGATGAAAAAGACAGGGCATTTACTGGGGACAATTGTGATACTGTGTTCATCATTGGCATGTGAGGGAAGAAAAGCTCAATTGTGATACCATACTTCTTTGCCAGTGTCTTGATCTCACTATCATATGCTAGTAGCTCAGGCAGGATGTGTCAAATACTTAAGTCCTCAGTAATGCCAAACTACTGTATTAATATGTACCTGTCAAATACTTAAGCTACAGGTAATCAGTAAGAGTAAAGACTAAATAAAAGAATCACTTACTCCTCAGTAATGCCAAACTACTGAGGAGGGAGGGAGAAAATTTACCCTACTCTATGTACGCATTTTTGATTATGTAAGCAATAAACCATCGCACCAAAGTGAATACTACTAAGAGGGCAGTTTAATATTCCAACAGGATGTTCTTCTTTGAATGCTGCAGCTTATTAGCTTCAAGGACTGCATTCTTCTCTTTCAGTTCACAATTGCAGGTCTGTTCAACATCAAGCTGAAGTTGCACATTTCTGAGGGCCTGTTTAAGGTAATCTGATTAGATGACAGTTTGCTCATGAATGGGTGTGTTACCTCCTCAAATCCAGACTGGGATTTGGACAATGCTCCCATTGAGATCTGGGTGTTTGTGACACTTTCCTCATAGTCTGAATCATCCAGACCAGTGAGAGCAGATTGGGAGCAACCACTCAGAGACATCATGGGGAGATCAGGATGTAGGCAGGGTGAGAACATGGGATGCTGCAGCATTGGTCAGTTTCTGCATGCTATTTAAGTACTTGAAATGGTACACATGCCACTGTGATCTGAAGGAGAGCCATGTGGATCTGCTGACATCAGTACATGTGGTGAGACAGCATGGATCAGGTGTTCTGTTTCCTTACCAGTGGGGACACATGTGCTTATAACAAATGGCCCTAGGTCAAGCCCATTTTACATTCTCTTATGTGTCAATGCCTACCAATTCACCTTCATTTGCTTTCTCAATGAGTTCCCAGTGACCCATATCTGTATTCAATATTGTATTGCTGAATCAGGATTTGAGGGTGGCCTTATCCTTGGCAGTGACCTGGATGACACCAATCTACAAGTAATTAGTTATGTTGTCTAGGAATGTGTCAGAGACTTACATCAAATGTCATGACTCAAGGTGAGGGATGCCTTTGGGGGTGCCAATGAGATTGGTGTTTACTGATGTAGGGAGAATATCCTCCCTACTAGGATATTTCTTTTATTTCACTGTTTTTACTTACTGGTTTGTTTTCTTTCCTTTTTTTTCTTGTGTTTTACTTTGTGTTTGGACACATTGTGGCTTATGTAAGCCCATGTGAGTACTTTGAGAGTAGTGTACATACTTAAAACAATAATAGATGCATTATAGAGATGAAGCAGATGGAATTCTGAGCCTGGGTGCTCAGAATAGTATTTCTCCATTCCCTGATGTGCTATAGACATTTACTGGTGTCTCTCTTGGGGTTTAGGGTGTGTTTTCAGTCTTTCCACAGAACTCTTTGACTCCCCACCAGGCAACACAGCCCCCTGGGATGAATTCACTCCTCTCTCTCTTCTAGGAGCCCTCTACTAAACCCCAGGGTCCTCATCTCTCATCTCTACATCTGGAGCCCACCACAAGAGGGCTGTTTTGCTTGGTAACTCAACTCCTCCCCCTACCTTTGAGCTCATGCATGCATTTTCTCATGACTGGACATGCCTAACCTCTTGCTTTTTGGGATTCTGATTCTACTCAATGAGACCTTTCAAATGGTGACTGTTTCATCATGACTGCTTCAGTACTTCTGGAGATATTCTTATTTTTGTGGAGAAAGGCTCTGTAGGACAAAAATTGGAATAACTTGGGACTGGGTGTGCCATTTTTCATATTTCTTCATTCTCCCACTTCTCCTCACATGCCTCTACCATCTCCTGAGGTTTCATAGAATTCCATCAAGCAGTTCTTCCCCAGCACTCTGCCATCCTCCTCCCCTGCCACAGCTTAGCTCCCTGGCACCTCCCCTTTGTGTTTCAGGCCATTTTGAGTTGTAGGAAGCCCTCCCCCACCATCTTAGAGTCAGTAGATGAGCCCTTTTGAGACCTGTCAGCTGCTTCAAGATCCCAGCCACTTTGAGACACCCAGACACACTCCAAGCCCTTTCAAGATGTATTTGAGGCATAGATGCTTCATTTAGATGCACCTGCTTTGTTCATAGACATAACCAGACATTATATCATCATTTTCTTGCATGGTTGAGTGAGGCTGCAAGTTTGAGAGTTAAGTGTTTGAGTCACAAGTGGCAACTAGTTTCAGTTTTGGTGGTCAAAACCACTTTGAGACATATCAGACAAGATTTCTGCACCCTCCTCCTGCCTTCATGGTTTGTTGCCACACCCCCAACCCCCCCATAGACATTTGAGGTTGCATTGAGGTGACCCCACCTCTTTGTTTTACCTTTTGAGACCAACTGTTGATGTTCAAGCCTCATGTTTACCTTTGATACTACTGTCAAATATCAATTACAATGTGATATATATTCTTTTGAGCTTTGTATATACTGCTCATGATGGAAGAAGCATCCAGACTGTCTTGAGCCCCACTTGAGTCACCCCTGGAGTTTTCAGGGCAGGTGGAGGACCTGTCATGTTACCTTGAGGATGTAGCAGAGTATGGTAAGGCCCATGGGGCAACAGATACCCTGTCCCTGATCCAGTTTGCAATTGATGGAGCACCACCCTGCATCAGAAGGCTCTGGAGCTACCTTGTGGCCAGTGCTTTGATTGTCAAGCAATGGGAGAGCTTCAAAGCTCTTGTAATTCTCCAGTATCCTGAGCTTGAGCCACTCAAGGACATTCATGAGTACTTTGAGGAGTTCTATACCTTCCTTGAGGGGACTTGTCACAATGAGCTAAGCTTGATCCCAGTGCTAGGGGCCTACCTTTGTCATTTCCAAGTCTTGTTCTTGGCTATGGTGAGTTGGAACGCCTTGGAGTTGAGCCATCAAGGCCAGCTATTCCTTCAAGGCTTCCCACCACAAGTTGAGCTCAAGGTTTCAAGGAGGCTTGTGTCCAGGTACCCCCTGTTTGAGTCAGGCCACCTGTGGCCTATTGAGGCCATTGTTCATGTTATGAAGGAGGTTATCAAGGATGGGGTAGGCTGCTCACCCCCTTGTCTAGCTTTGAAGGACTCCTCATTAGCTCACAAGTCTCCCAAGGAACCCTCTCAGCACATGCACTTGCCCTTGATCAGTTACCAGTCAGACACCCCTGTGGAGTACTCTTGGTCTTGTTCTAGAAGACGCTCCCAGGGAGAGGCACACTTGAGTGCAAAGCTTCCCCCTCATTCTCCCTTTGAGGCATGCCCTCAACCTCTGAAGACTCCCCCTCCTTCTCCCAAGCATGCTTTGAGCAGCTTGTCTCCTCACTGAGTCACTTATGCAGGCTCATGGCACACTGCAGCTCAGCCATGGCAGTGTGTCACAGATAAGCAGGCTGGTGAATTGGCTTCAAACTCACTTCAAGGCTTGAGAGAGGACCAATGGTTGTGTCCATGCTGAGTTGACCATTTGGAGAGTACAAAGGTTTGCCCCCCTCAAGACCTCAGTTTGGCCTCAACTCACTCTCATCAACCTTGTGAATCCTCAAGCACCCCTTCAAAGAGCTTGTCTCATCTTGCACCTCCCTCAAGGCACCCTGTTTGTCCCACCCCTTGTTGTAGGTCATGCCCAGGGAGCTTGTTCCTGCTTTGAGAGACCCCAGCTTTGCTGTCAAACCCTGCCCCTGCAAGTTTTGAGTCCCATTTGAGAGGGTTGGGTCACTTGCTCCCCCTTCAAGAGGCTATGGCTTCAAGTAGGTATCCCTTGGCCTACTGAGAGGTCTCAAGGCACCAAGTTTGGCCTTGAAGATTCAGTTTTTGTTTCTTCTGTGGTTGTGAGGGGCACATTTGAGTGCAGTGTGGAGTTTTTGCTTTGTATCTAGCCACAGGAAAGTGTGGGGTGGTTTGAGGTCACATTGTACTACCTACATGTGAGGAGATCCCTTGTGAGGCACTCAGGTGCACATTACAGGCTTGTTTGGACTTCTGGGCCCTCACTTGTGGCCCAGGAGGGTTGGCTTCTTGGTTACCTTTCCCCCCTTTGAGTTTGGGATCAGTCCTGCCCCTTGCCACCTCTCAAGTTCAACCTCAGATGACTCCAAGGCATCCTTTGAGGTCATGAACTACCCAGTCCCCTTTGAGAGTTGAGTGGTCCCCTCTGAGCTACCTTCAAGCTGCCCCCAGGCTTCATTCCCCCTTTGAAGCACCCTCAAATTGCTTTGATCTGTGTCCCCCCTTCAGCTGAGTAGTGATTTTATTTCTTTTATGTGGTTTCTTTTGTTTTGAGTTCACATTTTTATGATTCTAGCTAGAGTTTTGTTTCAAGGGTGATACCCTTGCTTTGTTTTATGATACAGCTTGGTGCATGGTGACTGAGGACAGTCACTGTCTAAAGCCCTCCTCAGATGTAGGGAGAGTATCCTCCCTAGTAGGATATTTCTTTTATTTTGTTGTTTTTGCTTATGTTTTCTTACTACTATACTTTTATTTCATTTTTACTTAGTGTTTTGAAGTAGTGTACTCGCATCATGGGCTTATGTAAGCCTGTGCAAGCACTTAGAGGACATGGTACATACTTAGAAGAATAACAGATGAGCTACCTCAGACAGAAAGCCAGAACTAGATGAAACAGACTCAGAATAATAGTTCTCCATCCTCAGACAGTCCCTAGACATTATCTCAACTTTTGTTTGGATTTCAGGGCATGTTTTTCAGTTTTCTCTCTACTCCCTGACTCTGTACCAGGCAACTCCAGCCTCCTGGGATGAATTCCCCCCCTCTTCTCACTAGGAGACCTTTGACCTATTCCTAGGGTCCCCATCTCTCATCTCTACACTGAGGAGTTTGTTGCCCCTGACAAGTTCACATTCACTGAGCATGGGCATCTGCACCATGTGGCAGCAGATGCATTGCAGCAGGATTGTTTATGTATTACATTAGACTTCATGGATATAGGTTGAGCAGTGCCATACAGGTTATAGCTATTCACATTTCATTGCATCACAGCACTGGAGAAGACAAGAAGGACTTACTAGAGGCCACATCTATGAAAGCCCAGAACTGACCATGACTGAGTGAGATTAGTGAAAGTGAGCATGTAATGATTGGGTGGATATGTGAAAGGAATCACTGGTCATCAATCTGTCAGCTAAAAGGTTGAGCATCATCAGCAGGTTACAGCTGTCAAAAACTTTTTGGCCTTAGACTCAAATGCCTGAGTGCAGGGGAATGTGCAGGTCAAAGAAACCATGGATAGTAATGAAACATACTCGATGTGACTAAGCTAATGGTTTGGTTGGGGATAAGAATATCCATCAAGTCTTCTACTGTTGCTAAGTGGAGGATTTGGCACTACAATAGCTCCTATAAACATGTTGAGATTTGCAGTGTCTGGCACAAACCTCTAGAGAAAGGGAGAGCAGGAAACTCCCATTCAAGGACCCATCAATCATCACTCTTGTTGATACCAACAAAAGGTGATTACTCATGCATTACAAATGATCATGCCCTCATCATCTTTCCTCCTGCATGGTGTCATGGTCATATGGCAATTGTAACATTGCACTGTCCCATCCTGGCTTGCACATAGTCAAGGAGATCATTGAGAGGGGAGTTCAATAGTTGACCTGAGGATATCCCAGGTGTGGTGAGGTGTGGAAGAGGAATGTGACATCTTTACTGTAGTTCATGGGCATGGTCAGCATGGGGGATGCTGATAGGAGAGCTGCAGGGCCAAGATTGTTGAACAAAGAGGGGAATTTGAGGGTGGGCTGTTGTAGTTCATGCACAACAGAAGATGGTGTTTTTGCTTATGGGATGCCATGATTAAGGGAGACATGCCTGGTCATCGATGGAGTCATCCCTTGTGATGGAGTTGTGGTTAGACAAATGGGCAGTTTGATGGCCACACCTAGCAGTTGACATGTGCAGGTCATTGAAATTGGGACAAGTTTGAGATCAGATTTGCCAAGTACATAGTCATGCTCACCTTGCTAGAGATCAGCAACAAGATGGACTTTATAAGGATCAACAGCACATTGGATCAGAGTGCTGGAAGGTTTTTGAATTGAATGTGGCTGAGCTTCAAGTTGATGTGACACATCTGCAATGATGAAAGGCAAGTCAGTCTCAGTGCATGTTGTGGATGATGACTCAATCTTGGCCTTTTTGGTGGTCTTGTGAATGTGCTGAGTTGTCATGTGGCCTTCACTATTCTAAGAAGATTAGACTCCTTGTGTTAATGACATAGACAGAATGACCTGCCCTTGTTTGCCTCCTCAGTGAGTTCCTGGCATGCCTTTGGCAATCATATGTTCGATGTCCTTGTCACTGGGACCTGATGAGGATGCAATTGTCATAGACTGGTCTTTGCCAGTTGCATGTTTCTTGGCAGTGATGTGAACAATGCCATCCATGAGTGATGAGTAAATTGCTGAAGAATACACACAAGAAACATGCATACATTAATATTGAAAGTGAACCTGAATGAGATTGAAGTTACCAAGAAGTTTGTTGTCCCTGACAAGTTCATGTTCACTGTGGATCAAATCAGCAGCAGTCTGGCCCTTGGTAATGGAGAAACAGCTGCAGTTTCTTTGTTAGGATAGTGGTATAGCAGTTGATGAGCCCTGTATACTACTGCAGAAGGTTCCTATTAATACAGAGGAAGGGTGGGGCATGCCTAAAAGAACAATGTTGGTAAAGTTGCCTGTGAGAACACTACCCTCGATGGCAGCACCAATGGCAACAGCTTTGTCTAGTTGACACCTTGGCCTGGGTTGTGAGCAAAGATCAACTTTGCAGTCTCCCCAACCTTGAGCATATGGGTCACACCACCAACTGGTATATCCTTGTTCACCTCACTATACTTGACACCAGTGTTGGACAAAACCTTCTTGCAAGGATCTACAATATGTTGTAGAGGGTTTGGAAGGGTCTCAAATTGGGTGTCACTGGGCTTCAAGTTGATATGTCTGGGACTGGTTGCATCCATGGTGATGAATCTCAATCTGTGTTGTCAGCAACAACTCAAGCTTGATGTTTTCAGTGGCCTTGCAGATGCACTGAATAGCCATGCAATCTTGACTGAGGTTGTATAGACTCCTTCTTGAACTCATTAAGGACATGGCTGACAAGAGCAATATCAAAGTCCTTACCACTAGGCATCCCCATTAGTCGAGCACCCCTTGCAAATCCTCAAGGTGGGGATATCAAAGGTACCACCACCAAGGTCACATGCAGTAACCACTGATGACTCTGCATGGTCAAGAGCATATGCCAGATGCTTGGAGAACCTCAAGGTCAGCAATTTTGCCAGCATCACTGGGAGCTTACCATAGCACATCATTAAAGTATGTGGGGATTGTAATTACTGCATGGCTAATCATAATGATTGAGAACTGCCAAGTAACACAATCAGACTTACTTGATTTTCTTTGCTCAGCAGCATTACATGTCTTTGTCAGTGCTGTGGATGAGAGCTCTTCACCAACCAGGATAACTTTGTTTGCCTCACTAGACTTGATGACAAAAATCTTGCAAGGATTAATGATACTTGGATCAGAGGGTTCATAAAGATCTAGAATTGAACATTAGGTGAGCTTCAAGTTCATATGTTTGGGACCAATTGCATCTGCAGTGACGAATGGTGGGTTAATTTCAATCTGCATTGTGGACAACAACTCAACTTTGACCTTTTCAGTCGCCTTGTGAATGTGTTGAGGTCTGCCTTTTGACAAGGCAATGCATGAATATGGAGTGTGTCCTTGTGACAAACCATGATTGCACTGTGTGTTGTACACTTTGTCTTATCAATGGGACTCTTGAGTGCTCCTTGAGTTTGCAAAGTACAGCCAACACTCCAATGCTGACTTATGAATCATGGACAGAGGATCCAGAGTTGTGATCTGCCTGGATTTGTTCCATCTGATGTGATCATCTGCCATGGTCTTATTATGATACTGATTCCAAAGTGACCTTGCAGATTCATCAGGGAGGGCAATCACATAATTATGCATGGAACAGATAATGCATGTTGTTGTCTTGAGAGCACTTAAAATGTCAATGTGGTTATTTGGTGGCAATGTAGAGAAGGCATCAGATGGGTCTAGTTCTTACACATGAGTCATGGCAATGAGATCATCTATGATGCCTGGAAGGAATGCCTCAGCATCTGCCTGCTACATCCATGTTGTCAATCTTCAGGTCACAAAAAACCTTCCATATGGGTCCATGTGTGCTATGTAACAAGTCCTAGCACAGTTCTTTGACATGAACATGGGACAGGGACATGTAAAAGTCAATGTGCTGGATGAGGGAATTGATGTGGGAAATCATGTATAACAACTGTGTCATCTATGACTAGAACTGCCTGGTGTGTAAGATATTACACAACTAGTGTACAACAAAAATTCCCTCATCATCTGTATAGTAAGCTTGATGGATAATTCCCAAACCCCTGTAAAACAGCTGGGGCTATGCAACATAACTATGGATTAGAGTAACCACAGTTTTGATTCAGATGTACTGACCTCAAAGGATGTGGTCCACCAGAGGATCACAGCACACTTTAGTGTGGTGTAAGTTGACTGAGGGAATATATCATATGGTCAAACCTACTTTGGCATAATTATCTGATTCATGGAAAGCAAGGGCTGTGAAGAGTGCAATGAGTTGACAGATATAAGCAAAGGTGGTAATAAGATGGCCAGGGATATGCTGAAGCCAACTCAGTTGTGGTGCATCTCCATCACTGAGAGGGTGCCATGTTTGCATCACAACTGGCAGGCTCACTAGGAGATGTGACTCAAGCCCTTGCCTCTCACTGACCAATGCATGTGAAATCCAATAGTGAAAACCACAAGGGTCCTGGGGTCAGTTTGTGAATAGTGTTTGTAAATCATGATTGGATCTTTGACACTATGTAGCATACCTGTGGAAAGAGGTGCATACTCTTGCAGATGAGCACATTCTGGGGGATGGCACTCAGGTCTATTTGGTGAAACACTTCAATCTCCTGAAAAACAGAGGCTGCAGAAAGAACCTGATAGGAACATCAGAATGAGCAACAGGCAGTTGGAGTGATTGCTACCATGGGTGGCACAAGTAGTTGTGATGTCTCATCTAGCATGTTCAACCATTCAGTGAATTCTTTCCAAAGATTGTCTGCCATTGGGAATGTCTTCCTTGTTCACCTTGATCCCCAACTTCTTGGCAGTGCATTCAGTTGTGAGCAGCCTTTTAATATTTACATATGTGGGCATTGATGCACCATCACATTAGCTTTACTTCTGGCCCCTGATCTAGACAATTTTGCTCACCTCTAACTCCTATCATCTCATAATTTCTGCCTTCTAACCCACCCTTATTGAAGACAAAATGGTAAAATTGTTTCATTTTAGTTCCTCACCTTGTGCCAACTGTAGAACTGATTTTGTCTGTCTTGAACACAAGGGATATCAGCCTAGTGCATGGGGAAATGGATTGGGATGAATGAACTCCTACAGATGGAGTCATGATATTGGATGCCTTAGACACAAGTAGATATATGAATCATGAATAAGACATTAAAGAATTTCTGTAGCCCAGATGGTATACTTGATCCAACTGGAGAACTTGTCACCCTGGATCTCATATTCATCATATAGAGGTTCTGAATGCACTTCCAAGTTGCATCCCAAGCAAGTGGACACTCAGGCCTTTGCATGCATACCTTCTCCCTCATGCTGCAACCCAGTCATCACCTTGGCCTTCTGGGACTTTGTGTGCAAACCTTCTCCCTCCTATCTCAATCAGGACCACAAACAAATGGCACCACACTGCAAGCATCCCATGGGCAAAGCCTTGCCCCATGGATGCCAATGACTGTGGTACCATGAATATCTGTACCCAGTGATCAAAGGAGGTTCAGTGACACTATGTGAGTTGGATCACAAACTGAATGGAGCCCTTGGGGGCAGTAAACCTCTCAGATAGAATAAGAGCAATCAGTGTGCATCCACAAGTCAGTAGAAGCATTTAGGAGGTCTTGGAAAATGGAAAAGAGGTCATGTCCTTGAATAAGCCTGACTTGAGTTGAGTATGCCATGGCAAACATTTTAGCAGCAGCACTGATGAAGTTGGGCATGGTGAACATGATTGTGTATTGAGGTCAGAGACTAGTGCATATCAGTGGACTACTTCAAATATTGATGTAAGGATAGCTTACAGAGTGATCACTTGTTTCATTGCCATATATGATTCTTCAATTGCAACCAGATGACTGCATGTAAGCATGAATAAGGTAGATGCATATACTACCTTATCAAGAGGTGGGATAAAGATACACTTCATAAACTGGAAAACAAAAGTTTGTGATGGAACATCATAGACAGAGTTAGGACATACATCTTCCACCTCCATGGCAACATTACCACCAGCTTTGTCCAACCCTGCAAGCAGGTCACTGCAGTTTATCCCACTATGGACTGTAACTGTAACAAAAATGATTTTCCACTGGAAGTCCCACACAGTGAGCCTTGCACCCATGAGGCTTGCCCACCAATTACACCAGCCAAGCTTTCCATCCATCCCAAAATCAAAAATGACTTCTTCATACAGCAGCAAGTCTTCTGTGTGGCAATCCTTGAGAGAAGTGTGAAGAAGTCTGGGGAGAGATCCACTGCAGTCCATGCCTACACAAACAAGACGAAGAATAAGAGTCAATTTGGCACATACTTGAGTCTTAGACACCCTTTCACAGATGCCTCATATGATAGTGGGACCTGCAAGTACCTGGGTGGATCTCCCACTGACATTTTGCATGAATGCCTTGGATTGATGTTAAATTCAATCAGGATATTTGTGAACACAGACTCACATGGTAAGGTAATAGCTTGCATTTGGCATGGCACTCTCCTAGCTCATGGCAGCCAGGACATTTGAAGGTGATATCTGCATTGAGGAGGTTTGGGTTGACATCCACCAAACCAAGACAACATTGGCACACCACTCATGGACAGAAATCACAGCAGAACAAGAACATACTGCCATCATGGCAGAGGTAACAATACTAATGGTGTCAGTATTCAGAGGCAAGGCAAGACATAAAGAACTTATGCAGTTAGTTGGCCACTGATCCATTTGTTGGGTGGCAGGCAATAGTTCACCACCATGGACTGGGGAAGATGGGGCCATTGTCAGGGAACTTAACAATGAAGTTGACTTGACAGATGCACTCCTGATTGTTCTATGGGACATGCCTCTGCCTGCTGGGCTGGAATTGGCTCTGGCTGTTCTGGCAGCAATTGCACAGGTAGGCTTGAGTGACAACTTAATACATGGAGCAGTACCTGACATGGCTTTTTTCATGTTCATCATTGTCCTGGCCATGGTACCTGTTTAGATGATGTTCAATGGCACATTTAGGGTCATATTCAACAAGTTGGTACCTTTGTTGCAAATGGTCACAAATGGGTAAACAAAAACAACTTCTTACTGACCAAATTTGGACATAATGGTGTTGGTCAGCAACACCCATAGTGGCATGCTGCTACACTTTTTTCAGGTTGATACCCCCTCTTACTTGTTGATATTTGTTGGCAGAAATACAAATGTCACCCATTAGAGCTGCCACCCCCCTCTACTCATTGATATTCATTGGCAGGCATATGTCACCCATTATCAATGTGAAATTTCTCTCTTGTACTTGCTGATATGTGTTGGCAGATGTATGTCACCCATTACAGCTGTCTCTCCCCCCCTTCTCATTGATATTCATTGGCAGATGTATGTTGCCCATTTTCAATGGGTAGTTTCTCTCATGCACTTGCTGATACATGTTGGCAGATGTATGTTGCCTGTTTCAGTTGTCCCCCCCCTACTCGTTGATAACCATTGGCAGACATATGCCACCAATTTTCAATGAGTAATTCATTCCATTGGCATGCTGACACATGTTGCCAGATGTATGTTGCCCATTTCAACAAGCAATTCCTCATGCTGACACACATTGGTGGACATATGTTCCCCATTACAGCTGTCTCTCATGCCCCTCTACTTGTTAATGTTTGTTGGCAGACATATGTCACCCATTTCAACAAGTAAATCCTCCTATCCACATGTTGATACATGTTAGCAGATGTAAGTCTTCCATTACAGCAGCCTCCTTCCCTCTCATGGTTGACATTTATTGGCAGATGTATGTTGCCCATTTTCAGCAAGTAATTCCTCTCATCCACATGCTGATGCACATTGGTAGATGTTTGTTAGCTGTTACAGCTATCTCCCCCCCTCTACTTATTGATAATTGTTGGCAGACATATGTTGCCCATTTTCAATGAGTAGTTTCTTGCACTCATTCACTGGTCAATAACCAGTCTCTCTGTTGCCATGGTGTGTTTTTATATTGGTGCTTTCATATTGATGCCTTCTCTCATTTGTGCTTACTCCTAGCTCCTAATCAAGACACTTTTCATCACCTTACTACCTTGCTGTCATCTGTCATTGAGCAGGAATGATCTGGTTCACAAATCACCAATGACCCACCAGACAGCATGAAGGAGGTTGATATGTGACTATTCTGTTCATGGTAAGTGCACCTGCCTGTGCACCCCCAACCCAATGTTCATTTAGTGGTACAAGTAGGGTGACTTCTGTGCAGGAATGATCAGGTTCATAAATCACTGATGACCCATCAGATGCCACAAAGGTGGCACTCCATTGTTGTTTCATAACTACTCTATTCATAGTAAGTGTGCTTGCCCTCATGCACCCAACCAGATCTTCATTTAGTCAGGTAGTCCCATATTTTTTCCATTGATCTTTCAACCTGAACCTCAGCAATGGACAACTTACCAACACCAACAGGGCTGTTGCCCCTAGACTCTGACTTCCTCAAAGAACAGGTGGGCAGAGGGGGCCAACCAAATGTGTCTCCACCTCCAATCCTCACTCCCACTCATCTTCAGACTGCCATCAAGGCAACAAACTGAGGTAGTGGTCTCATATCTAAAGTGTGACTTCATCACAATTGGCAGGCCATTTCAACTACATCTCTTATAGATGTCCCTAACCCATCCCCTGATGATAATCCATTCCTCAAATCCCCTAAAATTCAATGCACTTCAGAGTTATTCCAAAACATGGAAGATGTCATGTCTGTTGCCCATAGTCACAGGGGGTCAGTGGGCTTTGGTGATGCCATGCCCACTCAATTTGATATGAGTACATATTCACTGTCTACACTTTCTTTCCTCCTTTTTTTCCACTTCTTGTATGTCTCTCCACTACAATCATTCTTCTCAGAGGAAGGAGAAGGTGATTCTGCCCCATAAATTTGGAGGGCTTCCATAGCTGTGCTGTGAGTGGAAGCAGCCCTTTGCAGTGAATTTGATGGAAGGAAATCTTCAGGTTGGGCCAAGTAGCCACCCAACTCCTGCTGATGTTTGATTGGCAAAATTTCAACTATGAAACACTGAGTGGAAGACTAGTATAGAGGTAAATGAATCATACCTTGGTGGTAGAAACAAACTCTGTGCTCCAGTGGGTTTGACATTTACAGTGATGGGAAAATTTGATGGATGAATATACAAGGTCCTTTCCAATATAGGTGATTTGACCATGGGAGTAAATGGCTTACAACAGAGAGAAATTTTTCAAGGCATCATGGGCAATGTGTATTATGCCATGTCCTCCCATGATATGATCTGCAAATGGATCAATTACCATACATGATGGTGCAATAATGATTGGTGATGACTGTAGTACTGGCAGGTAAGTTGACATCTGACCTTTGAAGACCACCATTCAGCATCCTCAATTGCAATTGATCTTAAGGCAACTATGGACACTTCTCACATGGGTGAGATGATTGAGAATGATTAAAGTACTGCTTGGTATGTTAACAATCATGGCTGTGAAGTCTATCCATGGAACTCTGCATCTGTGATTGAAATTTGTAGTGACACTGCTTTGGACATAAAGTGCACTGATTGAATTCTATATCCATCATTGGAAGAGATACTGTGATGGCTATGGACCAAGCAGCATGTGAGGTCTATCCATGGAACCCCACATCTGCAATTGAAATTTGTAGTGACACAGCTTTGGATGCAAAGTGCACTCATTAGAATTCTCTATCTGTGATTGGAAGAGATACTGTAATTGCTATGCACTAAGCAGCATGCAAGGTTTATCCATGGAACCCTGCATCTGCAATTAAAATTTGTAGTGACACTGCTTTGGATGTAAAGTGCAATCATTGAAGTCTATATCTGTGATCAGAAGAGATACTGTAATGGCTAGGGACTAAGGAGCATGTGAGGTCCACCATTTTCTTTTGTTGACCTTGCTTCTGATGGCAATGTTATTCTTCTGTGAATTCTTTGGAGGTGGAGAAGCCACATTGGCATCTGGCCATGCAGGGGTTTTTTGAATATGAGGAGACTTCCAAGGTTGGGTTTCTTGCAGACCTGGTAAAGAGTTGGTACTTCCCATTTCACATTGCTGTGATGTCATACCTTTATTCAAGTTATGCTGGCTTTGATCCTGATCACCATTAGCCACATTCACAGCATTTGGGGCTTTCATGGTATTCCATCTTTCTATGCCTTGGCTACTATGTTTGAGTATGGATCTTGATGCAATAGGCCCTGGGTGCTTTCCAGATGAACCTGACTTAGCACTTCTCTCATTGGTGAATGGCAAGCTTTCAAAGCCATCATCATCCACATATTCAGACACATCCTGCAGTGCTGCTTGAAGCATTTCCCTGCCAACCCAAGTTTGTTGCTGCCATATAATTAAGTAAGTACTTTGTTTTTGCACCACAGATTTCTTTGATGTGGAAGGCTTTGGCAGCATGGGCAACTCCATGTCACTGAGGTCATTGGCATTGGCATTTTCAGCAGTGGTGGTGGTTTCATCAGTTTCATCATCTGTAAGGAGATGTCTTGTTTTCTTTCCTGCTTTAGTGGGTTTGATGTGAGTGTGCATGGATGCCTTGGAGTGGGTAGCCTTTTTGTGGGAAACTGCATCTCTTGATCCCACTTCTTTAGACCTACTGGCCTGGTCCCTTTCATCATCTGAAGGCAGAAATCTTTGGCATTTTGCTGGAATGGTAGTTTTTCTGCACATGTGGATGCCTTCCTTTGAGCAGGACACCTGCCTTTTCAGTCCAGCCTTTAAGTGGGAGAATTTTTTGTGGCATACCATATCTGTGGATCCTTCATCTTCTCCAGAGCTGTTGGTGTCATCTCCATCATCATCTGAAGGTGGAAGCCTTCTCCTCTTTCATGGAAGGGTAATTTGTCCATGCTTTTGGGTGGCATCCTTTGAGCAGGATACCTTGCTTTTTGGTCTGTCTGTCCTCCTCCACACTGCTTTTACTGCTGTATGGTGTGGCTGGCCTTGATTGCTTGTTCCTATACCTATCAATGACAAGTGGAATTACTTCACCATCTACTGGTGGTTGCAACTTGCCAGATTGATCCAGCCACTTCTGGAAAGCAAAGACATCTGTTGGATCAGTCACCTGCCACTCTTGCCAGAAATTGAGCAACTCCAAAGCAGTGGAAAGATGCATGTGACTGGGATCTACAGTAAATGTGAAATTTGCAGGGAGATGATGGGCTTCTATTATGTCTTCTTGGTACTGATGTAGGTGTGGTGAGGCCCCTACTTGGAGATTTGGGAGAAGAAGGGGTCAGAGAGGTGTTGGGGGTCAAGGGAGAGGTTTTGAGGGTTGAGGGAGAGGTTTCAAGGGTTGAGGGAGAGGTTTTGAGGGTTGAAGGAGAGGTTTGAGGGTTGAGAAGAGTGAGGTGAGGGGGGGATTTAGGAGTGAGGTGGGGAATGTGATGACTAAGTGCACAAAGTGTTTGGGGTGTGAGAGTTGTGGGGAAGGGGAATCTTTTTACTGTGCATTCATTGTAGAGCAAGTAGCCCAAGTCAAGGGCAAAGCTCAAGAGTCTTGGTCCCTGCTGCATATATCATTTTTAATGGCTCTTCTCACTGTCAATTTTTAAGTCTAGTCTCAGTTCTCAGTCATCAACTTAGTACCTGTGGTGTCTGGGTTTTGAGAGCCCTCTTTGAGGATGAAATGAGACTTGCAACCCTTCTTTTCCTGGTCTCTCAATCTAATTCCTTACATCTGGAGCCCACCACAAAGGGGTTCTTTGTTAATCCAGCACCAGGTACTCACTCTGCAGCATTGCCAATGTACAGCTGATGAAATGTATGGTACACTACAACACAAAGCAAGGGATGTGAGAAGCTATGGGGCAGACAATGGGTCCCACAGAGGTTATGTGGCACCAGAGAGGGTGCTGACAGGCACAGAGAGAAGGTTGACTTACCATGAGGAGCATGATGAGAGAGGGCAAGGGTATGGACATTTGAGCCCACATGACATTTATTCTAGGAACCACCCTGTTGTGTGCTCTCAGTCTCATTCTAGAAGATGTGCACAGGGAAGCTCATATTCATATGTGGTGCAGCAACCTTGGGAGTACTCCCCTCCTTGTTCAACCAGAAGATCCCCATCTTGAAACCACCACCACCATCTTGCTGATTCACACTATTACCCTCATGCAGGGTCTCATTCTTATGGTAGATCCTTGTATGGGCAGGGTGAGACATGCAAATACATCCCTGAATCAACTAGATTGAGGAGCAGGGAGAGAGAGATGTTAGGCTTGAGGGATGAGTGAGTTAGAAGGTCATACTCACAAGAGCAAAGAGATGAGAGAGGAGAGCAGTATCATGGAGAGATGGAGTCATATCACAGGTGTGAAAGATCAGAGGGGCAAGCAGTCCTTGAGATGTTAGGTCAAGGAACCATGAGCTCTTGCATGCCAGAACTGCTTGATGGAATGCCTAGTCAAAGATCAAGCAAGGCACCAAAGTTCTTGGGTAAAGCATGAGACCTTGTAACTTACCTGAACAAGGTCCAGTATCCATGCTGGTCAGCAGGGTGCAGAAGTGAGAAGGAGTGGATCAAGTGGATGTACTGGTACCTGGATGAAGACACCACATCCCAGTGGAGTAATGTCCTAGGATGGAGGATGATGGAGTGGGATGACTTTGTCATGAGGCTGGTAGGCCTGTACCCCAGTGCCTTGAAACTGGGACAGTTTGTCATGGAGGACTTGTATGACCTTGTAAGGGTGCAGAGGAAGAGGGATTTTGAGACAGAGGAAGACCTTGGCAAGTATCTCCACAGGTACAGGGTGATTACTCGGTACCTCTACTCAAAGGGCAAGATCACCCCAGGCAACTATGACAGTTATGTCCTCAAAGGCCTCAATCCAGAGTTGAAGCAAGAGGTGTTGACAAACCTGAAGCTTTGTTATGGTATACACTTGCATGATGATCCCTGGCCTTTGAGATATGTTATGGATGAGCTGAAGTTCCTCATTAGGGACCAGTTTGAGACACAGAGGAGTCAGGCTTCAAGGACAAGAGAAGCACAGCCCTTGAGATGTGAGGAAGCAACTAGGGTATGGCAGGATCTGGCTCAGAAGCAGCCACAGGTACAAGTGGAGGTCAAGGGGCAGAGGGTGCCATCCTACTGGCAGGATAAAGGTCAGGCTCATCCTTCTGAGAGTTCCATGAGGGCAGAAGTCAGCTTGTGTCAGGAAGTCTACAATGATTCAGACACCAGCATAACAAAGGAGATTGTCCCCTTCACATATCAGGACAAGGAATGGCCAGGTGCTCACCAGTTTGTGAGCAACATCCAAGGGTCAAGCACAGCATCAGTGTCAGCTGTGTCAACAGCCCACATCAAGGAGACTTTGACAGATGACAAAAGCAAGCCAGACTATGACTCAACTTTGGCTGAAGAAGAAGCATCAAACATGCTGGTACCAAGTGTGGAGTACAAGGCAATGAGAGCCCAAAGTTATCAAGGCTCATCAATGCCACTCTCATTCATGGAGGTGGAGAGCACAGATCAGGTCACAACTGAAGGGATTCTGGATGGTGGATCACAGGTGGTCACCTTG
Source organism: Pisolithus marmoratus (assembly GCA_024613145.1). Classification (NCBI taxonomy): domain Eukaryota; kingdom Fungi; phylum Basidiomycota; class Agaricomycetes; order Boletales; family Pisolithaceae; genus Pisolithus; species Pisolithus marmoratus. Next base: position 61,024 of record JANFAE010000023.1, read on the forward strand.
AGGAATGAAATAGTGGAGGCAGTACAGCTTCCTGCTGACAAGGAAGGCTGTGTTGGGATAGAGAAGCAAGGAGAAGGCAAGGGACTGGCATTGAGGGTGTTATTGAGAGTTTTGAGGGTTGAAGTGCAGGTGTCAAACAAGATGGAGAAGCAAGGAGAAGATGAGGTGTTGGCATTGAGGATGTTATCAGAAGTGTCAAGGTTCAAAGAGCAAGATTCAAGTGAAGAGCAAGCCATGACAGGAGATCAAGGCATGGAAATTATGAGCTCAAAGGCAGAGAGCACATTACAAGAGTGGGAGGACTGCAATGAGAGAGATTGAGTCAGGGTTGATCAGCAAGACCAAGTGAGGGAGAGAGGGGAGGCAATGCAAGCCCCCCAGATATTCATGAGGAAGATGCTGAGTCCTTGAGTTTACTTTGTGCTCATTCATGGTTGAGTCACTGACTGATGTTGTGCAGGAGAGTAGTCCAATCACCCACATTCTCAAGTACAAGTTCATAGTCAAGAGAGTTTGCCCAGCTGCTAGAGAAAGGAGAGTGGAGATTAGAATGAAAAGAAAAATGGTAGGAGAGAGGGTGACTGACCTCTTACAATTGCCAGTGTGGCTCTTTGAAGGGGAAATGGATGAGCAGTTGACAAGGGAATGAGGTGACACCTTTGATTGGGACCCTGGTGGACTTGTAGCCCAAAGGTAGAGGGCTGGTCAAGCAGCTTGAATGGGCTCATAAGACCATGCTCACTGAGGGATCATAATGAGAGGAGATTGTTCAATAATGGAAAGACTAGAAAAGAGTAAAACCCAGGTGAGAGTGTTTAAATCATACCTTAATAATTGGCTATGTGTGCCATCATGCAATGAGGCATGAGAGCTGCAAGGTTCAAGATGCAAGCTCACAGCCTTAAAGTGAAATAAATCACACCTAAGTTTCCTTTGTTTAATTGTTGCAAGAGCAGAGTATATTTGGGACTGATAATGAGTTACAGGATGTATATATCAAAGCTGTTGAAGCTTTGTGACAAGAGGAGACAAGTGCAAGGCAACATACCTACAATGTGAGCTCAGTAATGAGCTCTGCACTTACCAAGGACCTTCTTGGAACAGAGACAAGATGGAAAGGTGAATAGATGAGTAAGGTGAGGGCATATGAGGGGCAAGATGACAGATGAAGCAACTTGTCCAAGTATCAAGGAAGGGGTTTGAAGGAGGAGGGGAAGCTGAGGGAGATGAAGCACCTGGCATGAGCATGTCATCAGCTAGAAGGTCAGACATGCCAATGGGAACTCACATTCACAGCTGGGGAGGGAGTGAGTAGGGTGCCAAGGGTGTTGGTGGACATGAGAGGAGCAAGGGTTGGTGACAAGGGGGCAATGTGCAGGGGCTTGACAGTGGCATGAAGGGAAGCCCATGAAGGACTTTGGCAGTGATGGAGGCAGGTGATGGCTATGATGACTCACCTCTAGCCCATCCAGCACCTTCTGGCTCTCAGAGGAGCCCCTACCATCAAGACAAGCTGGTGAAGAATGGTCAGCATGTGCTCAGCATCTTCCAAGGGGACAAACAGGGCTGCTGCAGTGTGAGGGAGGGGCAGTGAGAGTGTGGGAAGAGGTGACAAAGTTCAACAATGGTTCCCCAAATTGGGAATATGCAAACAATGATGTGTCAAGCTACAAGCACCACAATGAGACCTTCAAGCAGCTTGGCCAAACCTCATATAGAAACTATTTTCTTTGTTTCATTTTCTATCTGCTCTACACTATGAACTGATGACTTGTTACAGGAATGTGAACCTTCAAAGTGGAGCTTTGAGCCTCTGTTGAGTAGCCTGGCCCATGAGACTTAGCTCTCAAGAGAGCTCCTTATGATGGTTATGAGCAGGGGCATTCCCTACAGTTACTCTCTTGCTTCAAAATAATCCCCTTCTGGATAAGTTTCACAACCTAGCACAAAGGACTGATTATATGTTACAGGAATGAGAGCTGTTGAGGAGTGTGCTATGAGAGATGGTCCAGGCTCAAGCAGCCTTTGAGATGTCCTGTGACAATGGTGAATGCAAGTCCCATCACTTTGGAAGCATGCAGGTTGCAGATCAGAGCCACTGTACTCAGTAGCCAAGTCCACAAAGGGAGAGTTCAAGGCTTAGTGGACAAGCCAGTGTCCAAGGGGCTAAATATATTTTCCTAAGTCATCTACCCTATGTAATGCACTAACTACTCCACCCAGGTACTTGAAGGGGTTGAGGACTCATCAAGTAAGCTGTCTGAGGCTCAGGCAGCCCAGTAGCATGTATTCAATGGCTTCAAGTTTCCTCTCAATCCTCTTGATGCAGTGCCCCATGTGAATGGAGGCCTTGGGAGTGTGTCGAGTGCACCAAGGATAGTCCAAGGGCCATTTGACTCTGAGATGAGGGCAGGAAGAGGCTTCATGCCCTTTGCAAGCTGCTCTGTTGTCAGGATTGAGTGTGTTGGGGGGGTTTTGTGGGCTTTGGGTTTCAAGATGAGGTGAAGGGCAACAACCAAGGATGGTCATGATCTAAAGCCCCCATCAGATGTAGGTGCAGCAAGGCCCCTACTAGGAGATTTGGGAGAAGAAGAGGTCAGAGAGGTGTTGGGGGTCAAGGGAGAGGTTTCAAGGGTTGAGGGAGAGGTTTTGAGGGTTGAAGGAGAGGTTTGAGGGTTGAGAAGAGTGAGGTGAGGGGGGATTTAGGAGTGAGGTGGGGAATGTCATGACTAAGCACACAAAGTGTTTGGGGCATGAGAGTCATGGGGAAGGGGAATCTTTTTACTGTGCATTTGTTGTAGAGTGAGTAGCCCAAGTCAAGGGCAAAGCTCAAGAGTCTTGGTCTCCACTGCATATATCATTTTTAATGGCTCTTCTCAGTGTCAATTTTAAGTCTAGTCTCAGTTCTCAGTCATCAACTTAGTACCTGTGGTGTCTGGGTTTTGAGAGCCCTCTTTGAGGATGAAATGAGACTTGCAACCCTTCTTTTCTCACTTTTCCCTGGTCTCTCAATCTAATTCCTTACACTGACCCAATTTCTTGAAGGGAACACTGGCAGAGGGCCTTCTGCATGCCATCCCTAATTGTGGATGTGATATCATATAACTGACTACATGGATGTATTAATACTCATGGTAATGTGCTGTGAGAAATCCATGAATCATTTGGTGGAGCTGATCCCTGGTTTGCCCTTTTACTTCCCCAATCCAAATCTCACCTGCCTCATTGGTTACAGACTCTACCAGGTCACTTTTTTTTGTTCTTGGATTCCAGTTTCTTGCTTGCTCATCTTCTTCTTGCACATCTGCATCCTCAAAGGTTCTGCAAAGGTACTCCCTCCAGGGTCCATTCAAAGTATGGACATCATCAAATGTGCTCCCTCCACCAATATCACCATTGAAGTCCATACTTTGACAGCATGAAGTTACTATTTCATTTGAGAAGGTTTCTTTGGCTCACCAGCAGGCTTGTACAATCCCAGTTTGATCCTTCCAACCTGTCATAGAAACAATTCTCATTCTGCAGTACCTCCACATCTCTTTGGCAAAATTGTGTAGGTACATAGGCCCATATCTAACTGCATTCCTGTTCTCCTACATAAGTACATGATTTATTGGGAAGTTGAAGTAGATATTACCAGGCTTTAACCTCTGGCATTGGACCTTTGGCTCCATTCCATTTGTCTGCTATATGTTGGGCTGCCTGCAACTGCTCCTCTGTGAGGTCATCCTGCATAAATGCAGTCAATGCCCTCTGGTACAAATCAATCCATGGGGTGTGTGGTTCAGTTCCATCCTCCTCCTTGATATGTACATGTTTCTGCAGAATTTGGTCATGGTATAATTCATGGATGACAGCTCACACAGAGTACTTGTACCCAGACCAAAGGGTGACCCATGGCTTCCATGTTCTGAGGGGCTTTCTGAGCCATGCTGTTATTTGCTATTGGGGATAACTCAGATATAGGATATTGGTTCAGTGATGCAGTCACATACCTCCCACTTTTCCTGCCACTTGATTGGCTGCATGTTGCAGTGTTTCTCCAAATTCCCAAACTCTCTGCATATCTCCCCCAAGACAGCATGTTTTTCTTTCTTCCTTGCTTGAGTCTGCTCCCTCCTCCAGCATGTGAGGATCTCTAATTCTACCATGTCAAAGTTTTCATCTTCCCCCTCAATCCCTGGGACTGATTCCCCTTCCATTTCATCCACACCACCCATTGAATCATAGTCAGTGGTAAAGTCATATGCAGCTTCACAGTTGGGCTCCATGGGCAGTTGTGCACTGGATGTTAGGTGGAAAGAGACAAAAAAAGCTTTTGGGCTTATTTTTCCCAGAAAATTTCATTACTCTGAGCAGACATACATAGTTCAGTATCTTACCCATTCCTCAAAAAGAGTTCCCAATGGCATCTTCCCCATCCTGATTGGGTTTCATGATCCTATTTCTGCCAAATAGAGTTTCCTGATCAGATCTGGTGCCTACACACTGGTCCAAGGCCATGCTGCTGACCCAAATTTGGTGGATTATAGCTTTATATGACAGTTCATGATTGGTTGCCTGTCAAGTGTTATATTGATGGTGGCCCTGATGCATGCAACATTGAGAGATAATAATGGACAGTCAAGCCTGCAGATGGTCACACCAGCTAACCAGATGGCCAAAGGAAACACTAGGAAGGGCATGACAATGATTGGACCCACCCCAGGTCATTGTGTTAAGCAACTCAAAGTAAGGATGCACAAAGGCAATGGTCAGAAAAAAACCCAACTGGTAGAAGTTGCCATCGATGAATCCAATGTAGCAAGTCCCATGCACTCATCCCACATGTCATCCCTGTCCAAGTGCTCCACATCTCCTTCCAAGCAACATTTCTGGTTAGAAGATGAATTGGAAGATGCAAATGATATGAACCAATCTCCTGTGGAGTCCTTGAGACTACCACATAAGGTGTGTTTCAACACATATACATGACATATGCTTCTTACCAACTGCTCAGACACAGAATGATTATATCTGTGGGTTTCTTCACAAAGAAGACTTGCTCTGAATCATGCTGGAAGTAGAAGCTCCTCCCACACCACGGAACTGCACCAAGTGTGAAAAAGATGGCATGTACAGATGCACAGATTGCATGCATCAACCTCTTCTGTGCACCAACTGCTGCTGATTGGTTCATGATGCCCACCCTTTTCATAGGATACAGCAGTGGACCAGGGACTTCTTTATGGAGTCAGCCCTCTACATGGTGAGTAAGGTTATGATAAATGACCATCACATCTTTGCCAAGATTAACAGACTGGCCTTCAACTACAACTTGGCCATGGTGGGGCACCTTGTCCATCTGTAACTATGGCTGAGCAGGCTGTTGAATTGGAAGGATTGCCACAGAAAGCAGCCAAGGATAATGGCTGTGTACCCTTACCCATGAATGAAGAAGAATGGGAAGATGTTGATGACATCCCACTTCACCTTTGGCTACCCATGGGTTTGAAATATCTGACTGTCATTGATGTTACTGGGTGCATTTTGTCCTAGTAAGAAGTTGTGAATGTTTAGCAGCCAGGACCTTTCATGACCAGTTATTTTGAGCAAAGCTATGTGCATCAAGTTTCAAAAACCCCAGCATGGTTTTCACAGTCTTGGATGATTTCTTGAGGGACAATCTGGAATGTGGGACATCTGGGATGAACTATTATAGCAAGCTGCATAGGGTGACCTCCAGCATGTTTCTGCACCTGGTACCAGTAAGCCAGATTTGCCATCTCTGGCCTTCCCATGATATTTAACTGAGGACATATAATTGATCAGAACAGATACCACAAACTCCTGCATGTGGCAAGGCAATGGCACATGTTGAAGTTGCTCAAGTGGAATGGCTTTAAGAAGAATATGGACTTGCCATCCAAGGGGGACTTGGCACTGTTTTGTGCAGCATGTCCACAGCCTGGAATTAATGTCAACCCAAAGGTTGATTTGGATGAGTAAGTATCCAAATGAATGAAAGCCACCCACACTAAACATCATCTAGTTGGAAGTACTCAAGGACAGTGGTTATGGATGGCAATTTCAAAGCTGAACATATGCAAGAGCAGCAACTGGATGATCAAGTTTGGTTGATGGATGGATGAGGGTTCATGGTGACTAGTGCAGCCTATCATGAATATGTGAAGGCAACTCCACATATTAGCAAGGCATGTGCCTTTCCTGATGGATGATCCATTGTTTGATTTGCATGACAGAAGTCAACCTGCAACAATCATAGGGTGATCAGCCAAGCAAATGTCAGCTGCAGAAAGCTTCACTCCACTGGCATAGGTGCTACTGCATGCACACAGCATGGATGCTCCTATCCACATTCCATGGTTGATTTCCAGAAAGGTGAAATGTGAGAATGTTAATGGCAGATGGCACAAGCTCACCCAGGGTGTAGGCAACTGAATATGGATTATTCACTGTGCAATGCATTGACATACAACATGATGGGCATAAGAAATGTGCTTTGTTTCTATGATATCAACTGTTCATACATGAAAAATCTGTGGAAGCAGGTGGACAATAGGCCCTTTCTTAACATTCCACCATCACTGCAGATCATACCAGGTATTGGTATATGGCACATTCATGGACACAAACAGGAATGTTATGTGAGGTATGCACCATTGTTTACCAAGGGTTCTGGATGGGTTGATGGGGAGATCATCAAGATGTTGTGTTCCACACTTAATGTTGTTTCCACATTGATGTGCAGCATGACCTCACCTCATTGGCAAGAATTACTGGATTTTCAAATTAGTTAATAGTCAAAAAATCAAACTTCACTGCACTTTTGGTAATCAAAAGTGTACACAACAAATCACTAATCAAATACTAGTCAACACTACTCTTAGTTAATAGTCAAAAATGTGAACTTGACTACACTTTTAGTAATCAAAAGTGTACACAACACTTCACTAATCAAACACTAACTGTCTGGGACACTGTCAGACTGTGGGTCACTGTAGGCTGTATGGCTGGGCAGTGTCACACTGTGGGTAAGCTGTGACATTGCTGTGACCACTGTGACCACTGTGGCCACTGTGTGGAAGTGACTGATTTACTGATGCTTGCCAATGGAGGCAAGAGATGGGATCAAGCAGCTATGCTATGTACTCAAGAGTATCACCTGGGTTGACCTCAGTGCTTGGTAGTTTTACCAGCTCTTGGCCTCAACCATAGTTCTGAGAACAGCAGAATTTATAGGGAGGTTGCAAGGTAGCAAAAAGCTAAGGAATACAATGATGTCCCTATTCATATATGTACCTCTAGGGTCCATATGGTGCTGTGGTGGTATCAACCAACCAGCATTATTGCAACAAGACCTATAGTGAGTCAGAGATATCTTGAGTCAAAGATAAGGTCCTTGTATGGTAAGGATACAGGAATATGACTACTGCATCAGAGAGTGAGGTGACACTCTTGTGCAGATGATCAGATAGTCCCAATCTGGAAAGATGACTTGATGTGGGAGCAGTGGAAAAGGATCCATGTTGAGGAAGTCCAACTGAGAAGCATAAGGTATCATAAATGGAAGGAAAGGGAAAGTCTGTCCAAAAGGGGAAGTATAATGAGTAAGCATCATGAGACATGTCTCAAGTACAAGTCAAAGAGAAATAAAGAAAATAAAAGGAAAAGGAAACTGAGAGGTCTGTACAAAGGGTTAAAGTTCATACCATGTCCAAGAGTTGGGTTAGGCTGCTGGCCATGGGTTGGGGTGATGCTTGTGTGTTTTGCAGGTAGTTGTATGGCAGTGCCAAGAGGAAGTAAGACTAATAAACAAATGTAGTATACTCAGCTTGAGTTGGTCAAGTCTGAGGTGCATTCAAGAATAAGAACATGCTCAGAATATGAACATTATGTACAGTGAAGCAGGTTGGATCAAGCCTGTCTCTAAATGGAGAGCTATGCTTAAAGCCAAAAGAGTTGCACTTTTAGGATGACAAAAACCATCTGGCATTTTGAACCCAGTCAAAGCCTGCAGTGGGATCTTATCTGACAGCAACCACACTGATAAGGGTTGATTCACTGCATTTCTGCTTGATCTGTGTAGGTCAAAATTGGACTTTGATACATACATGGCCCCTGGTCATGGCCCTTGTTGATTGGTCTCTCCAAGCACCAGTGGGGTGTGGCAGGTCATCAGACCCTTGTAAATCACAAGCCACTGAGCATTGAATTCCTTGACAAATACAAATTTATCTAGGTTGCACTGGAACTAAACAAGTGGCTTAAGACATTGATGCCACTGGTTCCCATGAACCATCTGGTTCATATCTAGCTCCATACACCTACCCTTGGGAATAATTGCCATGGTCCACTTGGAATAAAATGATCTCCACAATGTTGGGGGTACCCAGAGTAACAATCTCTCCTCTGGACCTTTATTTTGAGGTGAGGATAACTGGATCTATGAGAGGGAGACTCAGACTTGAAAGAGACAGTCTATATTATTGTAGTCTAACCTATGAGAGGGAGACTACAAGCTATCAGTAAATAGTGTAGGAACACGAAAAAGAAAAGAATAATCACCTCAGACTCGAAAGAGACAGTCTGAGGTGTGACTCAGAAAAAAAGAATCAACCTATGTACGAGTACGATTATGTAAGGCTGTGCACTGTCAACACGAAGGTAAAACTGCCAATCTCCAACACGCCCACTCAGTGTGACTAGCCTTAGAAAATAAGTCCCATACCAGTAGAAAACAAAAGGTGCTTCTCACGTGAGAGGCCCTTGGTGAGAATGTCCACAACCTGTTCCATGGTAGGCACATACTCAACTGCGACTTCCCCTTCCTCGACTTTCTCACGAATGAAGTGATGATGAATAGCGATGTGTTTCGTACGATCATGAAACATGGCATTGCTTGTCAAAGCTATAGCGGATTGATTGTCGACACATAGGGGAGTGGGAAGCGAGGTTTCGGTTGTGTCGAGCTCACGGAGTAACGTGCGGATCCAGATAACTTCTTTGGAGGCAGCCGAGACAGACATGTACTCGGCTTCGGTACTTGAGAGAGCTACGGATGTCTGCTTCTTCGAAGACCAACAGACAGCCCCACCAGATAGTATGAACACGTATCCAGTGACTGACCTTCGGTCATTTATGTCTGCAGCCCAATCAGTGTCAGCATATCCTTCGAGCGGGCCTTCGATTTCCCTAGAGTACACGAGACATGTTTCAGCAGTCTTGCGGAGGTATCGGTAGACTCGCTTTAACGAAGATAGATGTGAGTCACTGGGAGATGATGCATGTCGACTTAAGACGCCCACTGCATATGCAATGTCAGGTCGAGTCGCTAACATAGCATACATCAGTGCTCCGAGACCACTCTGATAGAGTTCGAGGTCACACTTGGGTGCGGCCAACTTTTCGAGCTTCAGATTCTGCTCGATGGGGGTGGCAACCGATCAACCATCCTGCATCCCCATTCGTTCGAGGATATTTTCTATATAGCGTTTCTGGGACAGTTCTATAGTCCCCTTCGCTTGATCACGAATGATTTCCATCCCTAAGATCCATTGGGCTTCACCTAGATCAGTGAGCGAATACTCGGCTGCTAGGTTCTTCTTCAGGTGCTCGATAGCCTCACGGCTCTTCGAAAGGATGAGTTTGTCATCCACGTACACAGCGACGATGATTAGGATACCATCCTCGACTTTGAAGAATAGACTATGGTCAGCATTGCTATGAGTGAACCCGAGAGATTCGAACACATCTCGTAGGCGAGTGTACCATGATTTTGGAGCTTGCTTCAATCTGTAGAGAGCACGGTGAAGCTGCCAGACAATGTTGTCCAAGCTTCTGAAGCCAGGGGGAGGTCGAAGATAGATTTCTTCCTCGAGTTTTCCATTCAGGAAAGCAGACTTCACATCCATTTGATGTATCTCGAAGTCGTGCTTCGCAGCTAGTGCTAGAAGGATGCGAATGGTTGAAAACTTAGCTACAGGTGCAAACGTATCAGTGTAGTCGACACCATACACCTGTGTGAACCCCTTTGCTATGAGACAAGCCTTGTATCTCTCGATCTCTCTGGTTGGTCCTCGTTTGACCTTGTAGACCCATTTCGAGTCTATGACTTTGCGGCCAGGTGGGCTCGCTACCTCCTCATACAGACCAATGTCTACAAACATTTTCAGCTCCTCGGCCATTGCAGCATACCATTGATCACTGTCAGGGCGTCTCATAGCCTCAGCGAAAGTCGTTGGTTCGTTGTCGCAGGACATGCTTGCTTGGTAAGCGGATTGTGTTTGTTGTTGTTGACTGACTTCATCACCACCTTGCCTCGCCACATCCACACCCTCTACAGCCGCATCTTCAGCTGCACTCACTACATCTCTCCCCTCCATGACCTTCGAGATGGGTAAGGTCTCTCTTTGGTACGCATTTACGAAGAATCACTGATCATCATCTCGCACAGGTTGGCGTTTAGCTCGTGAGGACCTTCGTAAGGCTGGTGGGGGGATGGGATTCGGATAAGGGCCTGGAGGCCCAGGTAAGGTTTCGAGAGGTCAGGCATTCGATCGAGGAGCTCGACGAGAGTGTTCTAGGTGCGTGGATTCTCTTTCCTGCACACAGTTCGATCTACTATACATGCTTTCAGCTTTTACAGCTTCAGCAGGCTCAGGCATTGATCGAGCTTCGTCCTCAGTCATTGGTGAGCTCATTGCTCCCTCGATTGATTTGTTTGGCATGTCCCAGCCCCCAGGCTCGTTATCTGCGACATCCGAGCCATTTCCAGAGTCATCAGACTCCTTGATCTTGACTCACAGGTGAGTTTTCTCTCAAGGGGTATGGGCGTTCACCTTGGGTGTTAATGCCTTCGTCTCCTTGGTTACTAGATCGATTTGGACACGAGATCGTTCTCCCTCTTCACCCTCATCAAAGATGACATCCCTCGTCTCGATTATCCTTCCAGTGGGTCGATGCACACATACATAGGCCTTTTTATTCTCCGAGAATCCAAGGTAGGTGCACTCGAGGGACTTAACTCCAAGTTTCTGACGTTTTTCCTCAGGGATATGGGCATGTGCCATGCAGCCAAAAATTTGAAGGTGGGAAAGAGAGGGTTTGTTCCCAGTGTAGGCTTCGTGTGGGGTAGTATTCGAGTCGAGTGCTCTTGTAGGAAGGCGATTTATTATATGCGCAGCATGTAGGACTGCATCTCCCCAATACTTGTTGGGTAGGCTGGCGTCATTTAGCATGGCACGTGCACACTCGACCAGTGTACGGTTCATGCATTCAGCTACACTGTTTTCCTGAGGTGTGTAGGCATTAGTTTTTTCATGGTGAATCCCCTTTGACTTGAGATAGGTTTCGAAGTCTTTCGAGCCATATTCACCACTGCCATCACTATGCAAAAAATTTGCCTTGTGTCCAGTTTGAGCTTCTGCATGAGCGAAGTATTCCTTGGTGAGTCCGAGGACTTCATCTTTGGTTTTAATCAACCGAACTACCAGATGGTGAGAGTGACCATCAATGAATGTGATGAAGTATTGATGTCCTGTTCGAGCCGTCGTCTCCATAGGTCCACAGACATCCGAGTAAGTCCTATGCAGTACAGAGGGGTTCTGCACATCTGACTTTGATGTGATTGGCTCTTGATGTTGTTTCCCTTTTAGACAGGCACTGCAGGCTGACGAGCTTCGTTCCTTCGATCCAGTCACTTCCATACCAGCTACCATGTCCTTTTCTTCTAGCTTTAGTACGCTTTTGATATTTGTGTGCCCTAGACATCGATGCCAGGTAGTCAATGAGGCTTTGGATGTGGATGAACGAGAGGTGAGTGCCGTCAATGGTTGAGTGGGGTCGAGGGCATTTGGACAGCTGACCACATATGCAGAATGGGTTCCGGACGTTGTGTTTGCTTCGAGGATGTACAGGGCTTTGTGCTTGTAGGCTACAGCCACTACTCGGTCACCTGCACGAACTGTGCATGACCTATCTTCGAAGGTAACACGAAGGCCCTTGGAGGCTAGAGCAGATACTGACACTAGATTGGTGTCGAGATCCGGGACATAGTAGACATCACACAGAATAGTGGAGCTCGCGGTGCCATTTGAGAGCTGCATAGAGACCTCGACTCTGCCTTTTCCAGTGGCGAGTATGGACCTTCCGTCACCTATTATGACTGGTTGTGGTGGGTTCAGTTTCTGGAATGAAACAAACCATGCATGCTGACAGCACATATGTGCCAAAGCTCCTGAGTCAACTATCCATTCACTTGAATTTGGATTCAGGCTCGAGTTCGCCATAAAGAGTTGAAGGGGTGAGTCCTCTCCGGTATCTACTTGCACGATCTTAGCTGACAATTCCACTTTCTCCTTTGGCTTGTCCTTGTCAGCTTGCGAGGAGGACTGTCCTGTCCCCTTCGCAGCCTCATCTGCCTTCTTCTTGAAACAGTCACTTTCGACATGACCTGTCTTGCCACAAGGTTTGTAGGTGCACTTTTTCTTCTTCTTGTCGGCTGACTTAGACTTCTTGCTCGTGTTCACTTTCGCAGCAAGAGCAGAGTGCAACTTCGAAGTTTGTCAAGATTTTTCTTCAACGAGAACTTGGGCTATGATGGTCTCAGCTGTGAGCTTGTCATTAGATGACATGAGGATCGTTCGAAGAGTAGAGTAGGACTGTGGGAGAGAAATGACCATTGCTATGGCCACTAGGGAGTCGTCGAGTGGTTGTCCGAGAGACGAGAGGATGTGGGCTTTTTGATGCATGGAGTTCAACTGGGTCTCCATAGGTTGATCGTCAGAGAGAGTCCCACGAAACAGTTCGCCAATAAGGTAGGCTATGCTCTGTTTTCCTTTCCCTTCGTACCGCTCACTTAGCTTCGACCAGGTGTCCGCTGCCGATGTGGCATACATGACACCACTGAGAGGTTCATCTTTCAGGGTAAGGGTTATTTGAGCGCTTGCCTCTCTATCACGGTTTAGCCATTCCTCGTGATCGTCAGGATGTGAGTTTGCATTCGGAGGTTTTACCTCCATGCCAGCAACTACGTTCCAGAGACCTCGAACGTCCAAGACTTTTTGCATTCGAAACTTCCACATCTGATAATTTGAACCATCGTCTGCGAGAGCAGCTATGTCGTATAGTCTGCTGGAGCCTTGTGTATACTTGGCACTTCCAGATGCTGATGCACTTGTGCTCGCAGATGGTCCAGTCTTCTTAGGTCCCGTCGGACCTGCTGTTGAAACTGAAGGAATGGGGTTCGATGACATTTCTTGTGACTAGTAGTGGTACCACGTATATTCGAGTTGTGTTTGAGTTAGAGCTCGGGGCTCATAACCTTTTGAGGTGAGGATAACCAGATCTATGAGAGGGAGACTCAGACTCGAAAGAGACAGTCTATATTATTGTAGTCTAACCTATGAGAGGGAGACTACAAGCTATCAGTAAATAGTGTAGGAACACGAAAAAGAAAAGAATAATCACCTCAGACTCAAAAGAGACAGTCTGAGGTGTGACTCAGAAAAAAAGAATCAACCTATGTATGAGTACGATTATGTAAGGCTGTGCACTGTCAACACGAAGGTAAAACCGCCAATCTCCAACACTTTAATCCAGCCATCATTAGAAAGTTTGACTGCTTCATGCCCCACATCCAGATCTTGCTGCTGGATGTCATCAAGGAGCTGTTGACTGTCATGCAGTGCATGCAAAGAGACTGGTGAAAAGCAGACTGAATAGGCTTTCATAAGTCCAAGTTGGTTGAGAAAAGTCATAATGCTTACAAATAAGCAAGACTCACCCATCTGCACCCCTCTCTCAGCATCCCACATCCTCACTGTCAGGTCATAGGACCCTGACACAATCCTCTTGCCATCAGGGGAGAATCCAACTGAAGTCACCCCACCACTGTGTCCCTCCAGAGGGCCTCCTATCTGCACCCCTCTCTCAGCATCCCACATCCTCACTGTCTGGTCATAGGACCCTGACACAATCCTCTTACCATCAGGGGAGAATCCAACTGAAGCCACCCAATCACTGTGTCCCTCCAGAGGGCCTCCTATCTGCACCCCTCTCTCAGCATCCCACATCCTCACTGTCTGGTCATAGGACCCTGACACAATCCTCTTGCCATCAGGGGAGAATCCAATTGACAACACCCCACTAGTATGCCCATGTAATACAAGCTGAGCAGCTGGCCATTCCTTAAGTCCTTCTACAGAAACACCTGCAAGGCAATGGAATTTTGGCATAAGCATTCTGGAAAGCACTGTGTTTGATGGTGTAAATGGCAGTGCAGAAATGTAGGGGTGTGGTGTACTGTGTGAGAATATGCCACCAAAATTCTGCAGAAATTTGATCCCATCTTGTGCAAATGCCAAGGTATTATTGAAATCATTCTGATCCTTGGACTTCCCATTAGATAAGATAAAGTATCACTGTGTTCACCCACCTGTAACCATTCGATAGTGGTGGCCAGAGAACTTGTAGCATGTCCAAGTCCGCCGAGAAGGCTCAATGTCTCAAACCAGAAGAGAAGCTTTTCACACCCGATAATACCCTCCACCATTGTTGTGAGTACAGAGTCGAAATCAGTCCCTCGCAGATGGTGAGCCCAGTATTGACACGAGTAAGATAGATTAGGTAAGATGTTTCTGTTGACTCTCTCCTGTAAATCAATAACCTGAGAGTTGCTGCGGTAGGAACTCTCCAATCCACAAATATTGAATGTGAGGTCGTTGCGAAGGGTGTCCAACGACGCAAAGGCAAGGAGCCTGTGCATCCTACTAGACACACCAACAAAGTACGCCCCGCTCCGTTTCCGATCAGTAAGGAAGTCATAGAATGATGCATGGAGAGGTCGGACAACAGAGTATCGGTCTGAAATCCCGCTTAACAGCGGTGCCATGTACTCCAGAATGACAATTATATCGAAACGGTCTTCGTCTGGGGGGAAGCGACTTCGCATCTTATTCAAGGCATCCAGCTGCAGAGGTACCGATGTCGACATGATCTGTTGCATCACCGAACAAAATCGTTCGAGTGCAGTCTCATCATCCTGCGGCACAGTGTCCTTCAGAATTGTTTTGTACATAACATCCAACAAGGTCCCCCCAGCTCTGGAACGAGGTACCATGACCTCCTTGTAGCGCTCCATAACCGTTCGACCTGGCGTATTGGGTTCAATGAAGCTACAGGCTAGACGGGCCCACTCAAATAGACCATCAGACTTCTGAGAAATGCTCTTGACTTCTGTCACTCCGATCTCTGGATGACAGCGAAGCTCAGTGGATACATAGAGTTCGATGTCGCGCTTTGCCAATATTGCAGAAATGTCGTCCAACGAGGTGGCCTTCACATGCACGGCCTTACTCAGGTGACGTTCGATGTCGGGCAGTGGTCTGGATGTCAGAAGGATGCGGAAGTTTGAAGGCAAGCGGGCGGCTTCTACCGATGTGAGTAGGGATAGGATGTGCCTCCTTGAGGTATATGGCCCACTTTCATCCAGGGCATCTATCACCACCACCACATTCCCAACGACCATCCCGTCAATCTTAGACAACGGTGCTAAAATGAGTCGCTGCTATTGTTGCGTCACGTCAGGCGTAGTCTTGAGCGAGCGGTCGTCTGCGACGATGTCCGCCAGAGCACGTCGAAATGCTGGCTCCCGGTCAGCCAAATCACGAGCAATTGTTGTCAGAATCTTCTCCTCCCGACGTTCGGTCTGCCGGTCACGAGCAAAACAAAAGCAAGATCCAAGTCCTCCCACGTCCTTAACCCATGATGCAATTGTATGGGCAATCGCTGATTTTCCCCTTCCGGCCTGCCCATGAAGCCACAAGATACGTGGAGCGTTGACGTCAGGATCGTTAATCCAGTTCATAATCTCCCGCAGAATCTCCAACCTCGTACCCTCGAGGCATTTCTTCGTCAGGTTGAAGCCTGCACCATCTGCGTAGGCCATGCCATCGAGATTGAAGCCTTCACACATGTGATTCAACCCTTCGGTTATGTAAGTCAAGTCATCGGTTATGCGGTACGTGTTACCTTGGATATCCCGAATGGCATGGTCACGGTATTGTTGCATCAAGCTGTCTAGGGTCTTCACATAGCCATCGATGACGGTCTGCTTCTCGGAGAAAATATTCTTTCCGTCCTTTTCCCTGAGAGAATCTCGTGTCATGATGTGGAAGTCAAGATTAGGATACAACCTACAGAAGCCTTTTGTGGTTGAATAGTTGCTGATGAACTGCGCAGAGTGGCTTATCGCTCATGAGATCTTCCCAAGAGTAACTCTCATTTTGTCAATATTGTTTATGCTTTCGTCTTCAGTAAGAAATTCATAAACGCCTTGCACCTTGTCAAGGAGACCGGACACTGCATTGTCTATATTCGCTTGATTGATAACCAACTATAGATGACCATGTGAGATATGATACGAAAATAGCAATAGTAAGCAGAATCGAACCTGAGAAGCTGTAGTTAAGATTCCCAGCGCAACCTGCGCATAAGGGTGGACCTAGTGCACGTATGTGATCATTGTGTGGACGCAAAATGAAATACTTACGTTGGCGAGAGTGGAAACCACTTGATTGAAAACTCTGAAAGGCTTGAGACATGTCTCGCTCAAAGTTTGAATCCCGCAGAGTGCAGTATTGCCCTTATCGACCGTATCGACAGCAACTTGTGCAATACGCGGGATGGCATGAATCCCACTGAATCGTTCTACTGCGGCATCGATATCTTTACCAGCCGATGCTAGCGTATGTTCTGGTTCCGGTTTGGCGATCGGCTCTTCAGCCTGACCAACAAAATTGTTCAATCACAGTGTAGCTGGATATCACAGATCACATACGTCCTTGGTCGGAATTTCGGGGAGTTGCTCTTGCGCCCCGCCACTGGTACTCACTACGACACCCTGTTCAATGGATCACTCATCATGCGTTAGATTAATTAGATGGGTAGATCACACACATTCTGATCTGGAGCTTCCTGACACTGTTCCTGATGCTCCTGAGCTCCCCCACCGATCGATGTATCAGCGAGATCTGCCGCACTAAAGGACGAAGGCCCTTGGCTTGATCGCTTGAAGAAGCGCTTCATTCTGGCAAGCCTACTTGGAGAGGCCATGCCCGATGTTTCAGACATAGCAGCGGCATGGCCTGCGCGAGCCTGAGACTGTCCAGGCGACTGATTTGTTGCAGATTGATAAGTACATCTCGGCGAAGGGATGATTACCCACCGGGGCAAGGCCGCCCGCTGAGTTAGATGTTTTCACAAATCCGAAAAGACGACGTTTCTTTGACTGCATTACAGCCATCGAGAAATAGGTGTATGGTGTAATATCACGGGTTTGAACTTCGGGGCTTGAGGTTGAGGGTGTAAATGAGGCAGTGGTGGTGTTCGAAATTGGACGCCGTCACCACGTTGCAGTTGGCGCACAGACCAGCACCGTTGCGGACAATGCTGTCGGACACAGCGACCACCCGCAATTCTCCACTTTTGGTTCGGTCAAGCCCTTGTATGGGTTCAGTAAGTTGGATGCACTGGGCAACCCCGAGACTATTCGCAGTCATATCCACACATTTCGTGCATGCACGTCCTCAAGTTTTGCTCTCCATTCGTGTAATGACTTCTCTCCCTCCTGATGTAGCTTTCACACCCAATCCGGCTCCCTACTAACATGCCTTCTTTGCTTGCTCTTGCACGTCCTGCTACTCCTCTGTCTTCTACCTCTGCCGCACCCACCACCACCCCTAGCTATCAGGTTCAACAGTTTTTGTTCTACTTTCCCCTACCTCAGAGTCTTCTTTAGATGCCTTGATTGACCAGGAACGCGCAGCGTCTCCCCTTCTCATTGGTCAAAACTGCGTTCCCTTGCTTTCAATTTAGACGAAAATACCCCAATCATTACTCCGGACGCGACTATCTTTCTGGTCTCCAGCCTCATTGACAACTCGCTTTATAAGCTTCAGATTCTGATTAAGACTGTCCACGTTCACCATGGGGGACAGAATGTTTATATTCTGGACGTAAGCCATTTCCCCACCGAGTCCGACATGCACATGATTCCTTCCGGAACAATTAACGCCCTTCCTCTATCTATGCTATCTGCCTTCGCACTGGTCACAATTTCTCGGTTGGCACTGACGAGGTTACGCAGACAGGTCAACAATCGTTTGCGAAGTCTTGAGATACCACAAACTCGACCACTGAGACAACAATATCCCAATCTGTTTTACCCTCCACCCTGCCGCCGCCAAGATCTAGCCCTGTCGAGATAACTACCTCGATCAACACGTCTGTGCCGTCCATTGTTCTCGGGATCTCGGCGCCTTGGATCACAAGTCTGCATGAATGTGTTTTTTCCATTCCCTCTCTGCGTACTTCAGATATTTTTTCCCCTCCTCGTCTCGTCTTTCTTCTCTCGTCCGCTGGCTTCATCTCATACCACATGGACCCAGCCTTCTCACACATCATTTCTCCTTATTCAGCTCACGCTTTCGATTGCACGACAATCTGGCAGATGCCATCTCTCGGGTTCAACTCCCTCCTACTGCCGAATGCTTATTGCATCTTCCCTCTTTGCATGAATCGATCGCACCTCGTCCCTTTGATGTCGCTACCCCCCTCAACTGAGGAATTCCTTTCAGGAATGGAGATTCGTGCGGCACCCAGTACTTTTTTATGCCAATACTGATTCTTCTTCCTGCCGTTCCATTTCGCAGTCCCTCACCATTAATCGTTTGACCAGACTCCCTCGCACCAATGTAAGTTCACGTATTCAACCCTCACGATGGTCTCCTCACGATGACATCGCCAGTGATCGACTCATATGTTAGCCGTCCCCTCATGCCGCTGATCACCTTGCTTCCTTCAAGGACCGTTTCCTTCGGGTTTTGTCTTACCTTGATCTGAACGTGCGAAGTGACCTCCCGTCGCATTAGATGTCCTTTGTGTTTTAGACAACCGGCTCAACCTTTCTAACACATTTGATGCTGTCATGTGGGCTTTCACCATCCTCGCTTTTTGGTCGTGTTGCTGTCTCACCGAATTACTCATCTCTTCCAAGCATGTCACTCGCCGGGTTCTCCCCTTTTTCGCTTTCTACTCTAGAGAATGATACGCGATACTCTTCTGTCCATATCCCTTGGTTCAAGACCACTCTTTCTTTGGGTGCCGACGTTTCCATCGCTGCACACGTCCTTTGGCAGCCTTGCCCAACCATTGTACTGGCAGTCTCGGTCTTCTGCACCTCTCTTTACATTTTGCACTGCATCGGATTGTCACCGGTCACCCATGACCAGATCATGGATTCTCCAGAGATGTAACTAAGTATGGGTCGTGGCAAGTGTTCCGGACATACCTGGTTCATGCTTTCCATATTAGAGATGCGACAGAACCTCTTGCACAAGAAGTTCTCCCTCACGTCATCGCCACTCAGGGATGATGAAAGTCGCAGGTGTTCCCCCATTATTGGCATCAGATAAACAGCATTTTACCTTTGTTCATTTCTTCGTCAGCAGATTCTTCTCGTTTACTCTCGCTTGACACTGGCATGGAAAATTTCGCTCGTCGTACCAGATCGTCGTATATCTCCTTCACGTTCGTGTCCATTTGTCGCCTGTAGATTTGTTGCACCATGTATATAATCAACATGCTGTCTTTGCCTCTGTTCTTCAAGCCTTGTCTTGAGTGTGTGCCAGGGTGTCGTAAATCCACCGGGTTGTAAGCCAAGTCGTTTGGCGGTCGCTCCCCGCGTTGTCCTTTCCACTCGTCCTTCACACAGTGCCCTTCGATTTCGCGCACATATGTTTTTTCTTCTGTTGAGACCACGTGACCCCTCTTCTTGTACTTCGAGTATCATAAATACCCGTCAACAAGGACGCGCGTCCTACAAACTCGGAAATTACACTTGGGGAGCGACGCCGTGTTTTGATTATGGTTGCCTCCACCAGCGAACAAGTAAGTGGCATGTCGTCGTAGTTCTTCGACGATTCTGACAGTCTTGTTTCGATTCACAGCTAACAGCTCTGGCCAATACGACAGTAGGCGAGTACCACTGACTCACGCCTTCGATATCCCAGATCCTGAAGCGCTGCTCCCCGTTAAATCTTAGTCGTGCATCCCCTCGTCCTTCTCTCTGTGACGGATCACCATGCCCGGTCTGTCTCATGTACGTCCTCAAAACGCGTCGTCGGTGTCCTGTTAGGACAAGACAATGGCAAAACTGTCAATGTCGCCAATTCATTCGCGATCCCGTTCGAAGAAGACGAGAAGGACAGCAAGACGTGGTTTTTGGATCATAATTACATAGAGGGGATGTATGATATGTTTAGGAAAGTTAACGGTGTGTCTTTTTGTCTTTCCTCCTCTCATTCTCTTTGTGATGGAATGTGGGTGTGCTATGCTTGGGCAGCTCGAGAACGGATGATTGGGTGGTATCATACAGGCCCGAAACTTCGTGCTTCGGATCAGGAAATCAATGACTTGTTCAAACGGTTCATTGCAAAACCGGTCATGGTCATTATCGACGTACGACCGGACACAGTTGGCATCCCCACGGATGCGTATTATGCGGTGGAAGAGATCAAAGACGTAAGGGCTTCAGTATAAATGTCGTTTGTCTTCATCGTGGCGAACGGTTTTCCAGGACGGTACGGAGACACGAAAAACGTTTTTGCACGTTCCTTCAGCCATCGAAGCAGAAGAAGCCGAGGAAATTGGAGTCGAACACCTCTTACGAGACATCAAGGATTCGACGACGACGACGCTTGCCACGCGCGTGAGCGAACAGCTTGCGTCCTTACAAGGTCTGCAATCACGACTACGAGACATCCACACCTACCTCCTCGACGTGGCCAACGGCAAGTTACCCGTGAACCATCAAATCATATATCATCTCCAGGATGCGCTGAATTTGTTGCCGGACCTTAGCGATGCGACTCTGACGCAGAGTTTCACGTCGAGTACAAACGATGAGTTGTTGGTGGTGTATTTGAGCAGTCTGTTGAGGGCCGTGATTGCGTTGCACGCGTTGGTGGACAATAAGGCGACGATAGGGCGGACCGAGTTGGAGGATAGCGTGGACGACAAGGAGAAGCGGAAGGTGGACAACTCCAACTCGAAGGAATCCAGTAGTTGACGGGTTGTAGTGTACGTCGGCACGTGTTCACCACGTGTTCGAGATTGGCTTTGATTATGGCATCCGACTCTCTTTTTCTTGTGACATCAAACCCCTTGACTTGCAACCACCACCATCAGCTCATACAAGTATGTGTACCACCATTCATTTATTGGTTGACCGACCTCTCTCGCACGAGCCACGACTGCTTGCGCAGGAGGGGTTTGAGTGTGCATGATCCGGACCCCCTAACAATTTTTTTCTACTTTTTTTAGGACACAACTACGTCGAAAAGAAAAAAAATGTCTGCCCTTCGAGGATGTTTCAACTGTGGAGGCTGTGCGTGGTGTTTTCGTGTTGTCGTTTGTTCCACCTTTTCTTTCTTTGTCTGCCCGACGGGGGAGTCACTTCTCGCGACGTAGTCGCCGTTTTGTCTACTCCTTTCCTCCGTTTACTTCATTTCGCGTGTGTGGTGGGGTGCTGACGTGTGTTCATTCTTTTCATTTCTTTTCATATATTACCGATGACGCATATGTGTTCACGTCCCAACCACTCGCTCCAATCGCAATGCAATACAATGACGTTCCTCACGCGCTTCTTTATATTGTGACCGGTCTCACACCCACGTTTACCCCCCGCAAAACGACCAACTTTTTGAATGAATCCCACACATTAGTCGGCCATCAAGCTGCCAGCTGTCCCAAGGCTGGCACGCCCACATGGTAATGTTTGATCGTCACATGGTGTGTTAGGGACGGCGCTCATCTCATGCTCTGGGTGGATCAGCTACAACTGTAAGTTGGTTTCTCTCATGTTGGAGGTTGGATGCATGTGTCTGACTGGTTGTCCGTCGTTCAACGCTACTTGCGGTGTAGGTGGAATGGAGGGCCATGTCTCTCGTGATTGTTCCATGGAAGCAAAGGCGAAGTCATGCTACAAATGTGGTCTGGAAGGGCATATTGTACGCCTCGTAACCTTCCCTCTTTTTTACTGTTGCTTAGACTTGTTCCATCGAAAGTCTCGTGATTGCACTCAAACCCAAGACAATGGTGGCTACGGTGGTGGCGGCGGATTTGCGTCTTCTGGTACGGAATGCTACCGTTGCGGCAAGGTCGGCCATATCGCTCGTGCATGTCCCGAGGGTTCCAACGCCAATAATGGCTACGGCGGCAGAAGTTTTGGTTACGGCGGCGGTGGCGGCGGGAAGACTTGGTAATGCATTACTCTTGTGTGTGCGAATGTGGAATTCTGATATATGTATTTTGGCAGTTACACCTGCGGTGGTGTAGGTCATCTCTCTCGGGATTGTATCCAAGGGTCCAAGTGCTATAACTGCTCCGGAATGGTAAGTTGGTCTTGGTAGATGGCATGCACTCTGCTGACGAGTGTGGGTCTTCCTAGGGTCACATCAGTCGGGATTGCCCTCAGCCTCAGAGGCGTGCTTGCTACACATGTGGCTCAGAGGGGTAAGTGAAGTGCCATGTTTCCTTGTGCCACCTAATGTTGCGTATAGACATATCTCACGCGACTGCCCTGGACCAGTGGAGGGTGCTTGAGATGATATGATATCCTTGTATTGCTAAACTGCTTCATCTGTCACATTATCTTGTCCGATGTCCTCTTCTTTTTTTTTCTTCTTGTCTCACCTTCCTTGGTGTCTCTCTGGACTATGTACTGAGAGTGTAATGGCAAACATGTTTTGGCGTAAACTCGAGTGCGACACCCGGTGGCAGCCGAAACCACACGTCGTTGTGTTCTTCCCACGCCAATACGTCTCTCCGTGTGTGCGGCATTTTCTCTCCTCCGACAATCCAACTCGCACGTTCGACCTGTTTCCACCATGCAAGCCATTCGCCTGGCCCGTCAGCGCGTAGTTGCGCTACGTCGTCTCACCACTGCAGCACACGCGCCTGTGTCGCCCACAGCTGCACCCGCCCAATCCGTCATCCCACTCTCGAACATGGAAGCGCAGTGGGAACAAATGTCCAAGAGCGACCAGGCCCTCGTACACCGACAACTCGAGGAGCTGCAGAAGAAAGATTGGAAACAGCTGTCCATCGACGAAAAGAAAGCCGGTGCGTAGGTCCACCTCACGCTTGAGCGTCTCTTTTTTTGCTTCGGCGGTTCTTACACTGTCGTTTTTCATGTTTCCGGTCTCAAACAAACGATGTGTTTTACGTGCCCCTGTGGTGACATTACTGTGCTTTACTCGAGAATAGCCTATTACGTCGCTTTCGGACCTCATGGACCTCGGGCTCCAGTTAGCCCTCCCGGCCAAGGACTGAAAGTCTTCTTTGCAACCTCGGGCCTTATCGGTATTGCTACGATGGTTTTCTTCGCTATCAGGTCGTTCGGTACGTCTTTTTGTTTCTTTGGTGCCTTCCAACGTCCCTCACCACCGCTAAAACCTTCCCGGACATTTGACGGAATGATTCTCGCTTTGTGTTTTGCACAACAATATAAACAGCACCACCACCACCCAAGACTCTCAATCGCGAATGGGAAGAAGCTTCCAACGAACGCGCGCGCGAAGCAAAACTTAACCCCATCACAGGTACATTAGAATTCTCCGGTCGCTCCGTTTACCCTGGCTACATGCTGACGATCCGTTATCGTCAGGTATATCGTCGGAAGGGTATTCTGGAAAAGGTTTTGTCACGCACAAGTAAAATTGTGCCGTTTGGTCGATGGAAATCATCCTTTTGCCCACTTTATTGACATCATTTTCTCTATCTTCTATTTTGGCGTCCTCACTCTGTTGAGGAAGTAAGGTTGTCGCAGAAGAAGGTGAGGATGAGTTGCGTGAAAGGTTGTTGCTATTCAACGGGTCACGGGCCTTGTGGCCCGATCCCGCACGAAGCTCCTCGTTTGTCCGCACTGCGTTTATACGTCCTGCAAGAATCTAGACAAACAATACATCGTCGCATCCACAAACACACTTGGGTGGACGTCGGTCTCGTCTTGTTTCGTGGATTGTAATTCCTGTGGGTTCTGCCATATTTGCGATCATGTGTATGCATTGGATGGCGGAACGATAAATCTGCCTCAGCGGACCGACATGAGATCAATACTATCTACCTGCCCTCAGTAAACTTGATCCCATACAGACATCCATCGCATTACACTGCCTTCATCTCACCAACCAACGTCGTAGAGGATTCGATTCATCTACCGGACCCTCGCGTCTTGACTCTTCCTCCAGACAACTGTTGTAGCACCTTCTGAACCCGGCGTTATGCTTGTAAACATGCAACACCATGTCAAGGTGTTTTCACGTTATGGTATTCTTTTTCACGTGAGAAGTCCAACGAAGACGACTGCGTTCCATCCCTTCGTGGATTCCAATCGAAGTAAAGCCCGATATACGAAGCCATCTTCAACAGGCACCAGGGGATGACCCGGAAATTTTACCCCAGGTTTGCCAGTCACAAAGCTCTGTACCTCTTTTTCCTGTGCTTCCATCCGTCTTTCTCTTTGTACCCCTTCCTTCCCTCTTTTTCCACGTTCAGAATGGCTTCTCTTGGTAGCAGACGACGTTGCTAGACCTGAGACGAGATGCTTTGGCACACATTTTCAAATCAATTTTGATTGCGTCACGTTGACATCCAAAACCGATTTGATCTCGCAATACTGCTCAGGGGAGACACCTTCAGTCAGGTCTGTGCCTGACTCGTTTACATTGATCAAGTGGTTATAGGCACAGGCAGCAAGTGAGACGGCAACTCAAGCACCTCGAACTGCAAATGCAATCAACTTTGTGGTAGGTGGCAACACACCAACAGGTGGTGGAACGGAACAGGAGCGGACCGAGATGTCAGTTGGCAAATGTATGAAGGGTGAACGCGTAGGCATCACAACCGCATCAACATGGTGGACAGCACACAGTTGTAATGCCGACCACTACATAGGCTAGTGCGCGGGATCGCGGAGGCGGAGGTGCGGAAATGACTCAAGTGTGCCACATATTTGATGTAGGCGGGAACGGAGCGTTTCGCATTACACGAGTCACTCGGTCGCCACGGTAGACAGGCGTCGCTAGGACGCTAGGTGCCTTCAGCGCTAAGGACGACCTGTGCATGCCGAACGAATGAATTGGAAGAAATGTCCACATCCAGCTACCCAGACCTAAAACATATCTGTGGTCATCAGGGTGGGTGTAACAACTGTCATAGAAGAGAGCACTGGTGCATAGCGAAAAACTTGGCCATCACGGTGTTACTATTAGCTCGGCCCAGGCTTGGCCCCGAAAGGGATGACAGATGCAGTTATTTCTCGCATGGATCAAACCCGCAGACTCGAAATACGGCTTGCACCTTGCAGACGCGAGGACTGGTTCCGTCGACAGGTCAGATAGCTCTATTTCTGCATTGAGTGGTAATGTTGGAATGAATATCAATCTACGAAAGCTGGGTTTAGACCGCTGGCTTGCCAAGACCCTTGTCCTCCTCAGGGTTCAGGTATACCTGGAGGACGCGTTAGGCACTCCATATGATGTACGTGTGCAGTAAGCATTTCGCACCTGTGTACCACCCACACCGTTTTCCCACTTCTGGTATCGTAGGGCGGTGACGCCTCGCTTCTCAGCGGCAACACGTTCAGTCTCTTTTAATGACTGGCGAACGGCCCGCGCGGTGATTTGGGCGTACTTGTTGTACCTGAAAGAGAAAAGCAGTCTAAGACGGCGAATGGGCTGTCCATAAGATTGATAGCATACGTGAAAACATTTCGCCAGGTTGCGCTGCTCATCGTGGTTAGACGTTGCAAGTGCGGGCTGCACTTCTCACCAACTTTTGCCGGGAATGTCCGCTGTGACCCCCAAAGAGACGGGTCGACTCAGTACTATGGTGACGCAATGGGTCATTCTTCATTTACTCGTCCACGATGTCAGGTGTAGCATGGCACTACGTTCTCAAATTCATAATAACAGGTTGGACATCATCCACAGGCGCCTGACCACCGTGTGACTGACGCGTCTCCAGGAGATGCGGCGGTGGGCAAGTCGTCACTGCTCGTCCGTCTCACGGACCAACGCTTTCTCTCCAACCCGGACCCAACTGTGCGTGGCATTTATCATACCTATATAGCCTCACCTTGTTGCGATACCGACTCTGCCCCACTTGCGACTCATCTAGCTAGGAGTGGAATTTGGATCAAAGTTAATCGAGATACCCGAAGAGGGCAAAATTATCAAACTGCAATGTTCGTCTCCCACTTTTGTGCAAGCCTACCGCGTTTGCCCACAGTCTGGCGCAGTTACTGACCCGCAGCACATACATACCCACGTGTTTTTCCCACTCCTAAAAAATACCGTTGCTTAAAACTTGCGCGTGTCTCCGGTCGACGTTTGCCCGCGAACAGGCTGGGACACTGCTGGAACAGAGTCCTTCAGATCTATCACGCGGTCGTACTACCGAGGTGCCGCGGGTTGTCTGTTGGTGTATGATGTGACGAATCGTGCAAGTACGTGTATCTCGAGGAGATTTGTCCCATTTTTTTGGTCAAGAAACGTGTTTTCCCCTGCTCATTGGAGATACAGGCTATCTCAATGCCCGCTCGTGGTTAGCTGACGTACGAGAACACGCGGATCCACATCTGACTTGTATTCTTGTGGGGAATAAAGTGGATCTGTGCAATGACGGGGCCGAGAGAACTGCCCACTATAAACGCAGGGAGGTTCCGACGGCGGAGGCTGAGCGGTGGGCGACAGACGAAGGATTACTGTTTGTGGAGGCAAGCGCTAAATCGGGTCAGAACGTGGACCGGGCATTCGAACAAGCAGCGCGTGATATCCTGAACAAGATCAAACGGGGCGTGTTTGATGACAATAGGGTGGGTTATCTTGATTCTATCCATTGAGATGCTGACGCAATTACCGTTCCTTCGTTACCCGTTGTTGCTGTAACACGATTCATTTTATCCACCCACTAGTCGCCCGGAGTAAAGCTTTCGAAGCCTTCTGACGGAAATGCAGGGACAGATAAAGACAGCACGAGGAAGCAAGGATGCTGCTCGTGAGGATCATATCGCCACACATATTATATTCATCATTATACATAGGGTCTTGTACGATAGAATGGAGGACGGACTAGGAATAGATATCGTTATTGCTATTACCGCATGGCGGCGCAGCGTGGCGGTAAACCCCCTATGGCATAAATAGAATCGTGAGGGGTATAAAGTGGAGGATACATATACAGCTGATAATCGTCACTGTGGTGTGAAAGCAAATATCGTTATAGTGCTCGAATGAAACCTCGTGTCTGTCCGTGTGTCCGACGGGTAGGAAAAGAGGAAATCATCTGACTGCCATCCAATGCAGGTGTGGCACGAAGGTCGTGGCCCCTTCGCTGCCACTGTTTCATAAACACTGGTCATAAGAGAATCATAGTAGCTGTGCCCCTCTCTGCTGTATAGGTGTGCGTGTCGTTGTAATGATGTGCATGGCGTTGTGACCCTGAGTTTTCTCATGGTCGCTATAGCTTGTCTGCATACTCGCGAAGCTGCTGTACAAACCCAAAGTTGGGTTCTGCAGACCGTCTCTTCGACTTGACATATTGGATAGCCCGCTCAGTGGTGTATCCATACTCGGCGATAAGATACGCGCAGACAACAGAGGTGCTACGGCTGATGCCTTCTACGCAGTGAACAAGTACACGTGCGCTGGGATCTCGCAGTGCATCGCGGAGGAATTTCGTGGTCCCTGGAAGCTTCTCCACGAGTTCAGCAAAGGGAAGGTCCTCGAGGTCACACTGAACGTGTTGGAGGTGGGAGTTGCGCGGAATGGCGACGTGGCCACACATGGCAGAGAGGACATGAGTGATTCCCAACGAAGCGAGCGAGGCTGGGTTTTCAGCGAAGGCGAGGTCGGAGACAAACAGTCGAGGGAGGATCTCAGAGGCGCCGGGAGGGCGGAGGGCGTATGGAGTCTCTCGGGAGAT
This sequence comes from Pisolithus marmoratus, assembly GCA_024613145.1. NCBI lineage: Eukaryota > Fungi > Basidiomycota > Agaricomycetes > Boletales > Pisolithaceae > Pisolithus > Pisolithus marmoratus. The sequence goes on from JANFAE010000023.1 coordinate 89,071, forward strand.
AGGTGACGACGCGGGCCAAGTGGCAGCGGTCATGGGAACAGAGGTGGAGGGGGCGACGGAGCGACTTGTAGGATGGGTAGTGGATATGCTGAGCCTTCCTCGACGCGTCTGGGAGATGTAGTATGTGAGTAAGCGTGTATCCATCGTGAAGAAGAAAGTGGCGAAAAAGATGATATTTAAGAGGAACACGAAGTTGGATCGAAGGAAATGGGTGAAAGAAGAGTGACGGAAGAGCGATGAAGGGCTCATCCGAAGCACAGACTCACCATGACGACTTTTTGACGGGATATGATATGGAACTGTCAACGGCAATATAGCAGTGGTGTGAGACAGCGCCTGAACTTAAAGGTTCGTGGCTTGGTAACGAGGCGTTGGTGCGAGAGTGGGAGCTATGCCACGAGTGCACGATTTGGCTATCGAGATGAACAGACATGCAAGGGCCCCCCCTGCTTTTTTGTATGAAAGAAGCTTCGCCCGCCTAGGCAAAGCTGCTGACGTTGAGGTCAAGGCGAGGCTGGACTGTATATTTAGGCTGTCCTGCGCTGCGGATGCGAAGCGTTGGACGGGCAAGGCGATGAAAGGGGGGCAAGTATGTCCGCTTAGAACCGGCAACCAGACCCTTTTGTCGCTGGGCGGTAATCTTTACAGGACCCTTTACGAACAGGGAAGAAAAAAAAAAAGTACACGACACCTGTGAAATTGATTACAGCGAGCGGTACAGCCTCGTCGATGAGACCCGGGTAAGGCTCGACTCCGCTGGGACGGCACTCCCAAGGCTATGCTATGACACTGGAAATGAGCTACTAAGCGCTCATTTGATTCCACATCTCTCATGATGGTGCCGTCCGTAAGGGTGTGGCTTACACGAGAACGTGGTTCCACATGCGCATCTCCACTTCCACTTTCATGACGAACAGACATAAAACGTACTACGCATGACATGTAAAAGGAACGAGAGACTAGGAAAACGGTAATCTCCATACAGCCTGCCACATCGCTACTATCACTTTTTACGGTACCACAATCAAGACTATTTCAAAAAAGGACCGTGTTCGAGGATGGTGACCACAATTAGAGCGGTCTTGCGTCAAATGAATCTAAATGAGATCGCTGGGTGTGTACGATTAGCCGACTGATGAGTTGTTGCGTGGTGCAAAACGAGACTCACGCGACGTTAAGAGGCATCTCGTCAATCTGAGTGTTGTAGAATTCTAGCGGAGCTGCCTCAGTACCTGTCTATTTCGAAATTGTATAAACGACTCTTACGTTCGATATCTCTCAGCATCCGAACATCTTCGGTCGTGACGAAGTTGATGGCTACCCCTTTACGTCCGAACCGACCACCGCGACCAATCCGGTGGATGTAGTTCTCCCGGTTTGTCGGGAGGTCATAGTTAATGACGAGTGAAACCTGCTGGACATCAATTCCGCGAGCCAAAAGATCCGTAGTGATCAGGACACGAGATGATCCTGAACGGAACTCCTTCATCAAAACTTCTCTTTGCTTTTGTTCCATATCTCCGTGCTATGTTCCACCCAAGGACAAATTAATCGCCAGGAATGCTACGTTGCACAGTTACGCACCATAGCCGAGACCGTAAACTCCCGTGCATGCATCTTCTCCGTCAACCAGTCGACCTTCCGCCTCGTATTGCAAAAGATGACCGCCTGCGTAATCGTCACAGTCTCGTACAAATCGCAAAGAGTGTCCAATTTCCACTCCTCCTTTTCGACTGCAATGTAGAATTGCTTGATACCTTCAAGCGTCAGCTCATCCCTCTTGACGAGAATGCGAACGGGATCCCTCATGAATTTCTTCGTCACCTCCAAAACATCCGCCGGCATTGTGGCAGAAAGAAGCACCACTTGGGTGTCACTCGGCAACAACTGGAAAAGTTCATAAATCTGGTCCTTGAAACCACGAGACAACATCTCGTCGGCTTCATCGAGACAGAATATTTTGATGTGATCCGTCCTAAGTGCTCGCCTGTTGATCATGTCGTATACCCGGCCAGGGGTTCCTACAACGACTTGCACGCCCTCCTGCAGCTTGGCCATATCTTCACGAACGTTGGTACCGCCGACGCAGGCATGACACTCGATGTTCATGTAGTCACCTAAAGCGATGACGACTTTCTGGATCTGCTGAGCCAGCTCGCGGGTAGGTGCAAGGATGAGAGCTTGGCACCCTTTTATGTTCATATCGAGCTGTTGGAGGATGGATATCGAAAAGGTAGCGGTTTTGCCGGTACCGGATTGGGCTTGCGCGATGACATCGTGACCTTTGATCACAGGAACGATAGCACGCTGTTGGATAGCGGATGGACGTTCGAAACTAGTAAGGAATTAACATAATAAACTGCTACACTTCAAGGAAGAGATTACCCGTAGGCGTAAATACCGCGGAGGAGTTCCGGCTTCAGATCCATGTTGTCAAAGCTGAAGGAAGATCAACTGTTGAGCAAGAAGGTCCCAGACATATCGATACGTACTTGTCTACGACCTGGTCCCAGTTGGACTCGATCTCAGTCTCGGGAACATCTTGGAGTTGATCTTCTCTGCAGACAGAATCAGACGTTGGGGTGACTGATTTGATGTGAACTACTCACGACGACATGTTGTTTTTTTCTATTAGAGGTCGACTAACTGTGCGGGTCGACTGAGGCGTTCAGTGTGCAGCTTTGCAAGTGATCAAGCGGATCGATAGACCTGATATAAGCTATGTAAACAAATTTTTCGTTTCTCCCCTCAGAAACGGGGCGGAGGGTTACGGCAATTCCCGCGATTTTTTCGCGCTCAGACGTGCTTCCCATAAAAAGAGGACAACCCTCTTGAACCAAGGGAAGCAAAAAAAGACTTGGTTGTCCATTATATTTCGATACTCTGCATAATCAAGACGGAAGGCGTCTACTTGTTTGGACGACACTCATGAAATGATGAACAAGCTATCTAAATAGCATATGATATGGGTGAAAACCCGGGAGGTTTTCCGGCCCGGCGGAGGCACCGTATGTGGGGAAGAGTGAGCTGCGTGAGAGGTCGGGATGGGTACCGAACAGATCTATATAACACTTACTAGTACTAGCACTAGTAACCTTCGAGGTTACATTAGATGGCAGTGTCCTTCCTGGAGACAAACTAGACCTGAGAGTGGAGCGTGCTTGCAAAGACGAGAATGTGTTCTTGCACGAGGGCTGGCGCTGGAGGTTCTAGACTCTGTTTGCGGCCGAGTGGCGTGCCATATATCATATCTACGTTATATAACTTTTGGGACCACTTCTGCACCCGTGCGTGTACGATGGGAAGAAAAATGATCATCCTGGCATCGTACGAGGTCTAGATTTCCAGAGGGATTGCTCATTAATCTCTTCATGTGAGTCTAATCCGCATGTGATTCAGGGACATCCGGAACATAAGCACCCACTTGCCCAGACCGTTAGTGCTGTGCAGCACAGCTGCACAGGCCAGGGCCCTCGATATTCGGAAAGTGGATGTGTCATGACCCGGGGAGGAGCGCCACCAGCTGCTTGTGAAGTTTGGACAAGAAGCATGTCTCATTCCGGCAAAGTCTTGTCGACCGAGTTTGTATTGGGCGGTGGAAAGCAGTGTGGAGCGGGCCCGAGTTGGTGAAGGCGAGGGGCTGCGGGGACAACTTGGACCTCGATCGGTATTATGATTAAACGCGATCAAACTTACGGGACTCTGGAGCTTGGTATCGGCCCTCCTGCCTATAACAAGGGATGTTGGGCATTTTGTAAGGGTGAGCCTTCGAATCACTCTTGTACAACTGTCACCAGAAACGTTTGAAACTCTACTAGTAAAGCATGCTCTTGGATTTCACGGTTTGGGGCATCACTTTCGGAACTACAGTTTCCACTGTCCGGGGCGCAACATGTTACCCTCGAGCTCTGTGGAACGTTCCGTGGAGAGTAGATCAACCCCTGTGGCTCATACCAGCGTCATGATAATGATGTTCGACTCCGTAAGCGGGGTACAATCCCCAGTCAACCAACCGCTGGTGGTTCTTACTAACGTCATACTGCGGGACATTGCCTCCTCTGCCACGATCCGGCCGATATCAGCTCAGCTCCACCTCTGGCATCGGTACGTACACGTTGCTCACTTTCCCTTCGTTATCACAAGGATGTGGTGTTTTGGATCTGATTCCCAGTGTCTCCAGTCGGCGGTGATGCGGATGCCAGTGGGAGACTCCATTACATCTGCGGAGATCACTTTCCGTGATACAATTCTTAAAACATTTCGCTGACAAACCCTAATCGGGTATGCGAGAAAGGAGTATTTCCCTCACCTGTGTATAGACGCTTGCAGAGCGCGTGCTGGTTTCCACCTACACTTTGAGTAGCTGTGGATTTGGTGATGCTACTTCGTCATCATGTCCACTTGATAACGCAACAGCATCTCGTTTACTGTTGTTGCTTTCCCAGTTCTTGTGCAGGACCCACCGAATCGCGTAGATCCGTGAGTTCTCTTCTTTCCGAAATGTCTCGGTCAAGGCATAATGTTCCAAGGTGCTACACAGCTCGCTAGCCTCGCCCCTTTTAAGCTTGGGCTGCGATCAAGCGGCCTACCGCATGAGCTTCCGCCGGGCGGGGAGCGCCCTGATGCGTGGTTTAAAAATCATTTGAGAATCGCACCGTCAGAATTTGAAAGTCCCTGGAAGTACGCCAGCCACCCCGTAATCACCCTGTTACAAACAGGTATGTCGCTGTGCTCTCCTAGAAACGTATGATAAATCAATGGTGTTACGGCGTCCGATATTCCATCTGCAAGGTGTCCGAAGGACGGTCTCACCCTTGCCTTGATCATCCTCAGCGTTGACACCCGTTTACTTGGCGTGCCTGAGGGATGAAGTAGTACAACACTTCTGTTGAGACATCTCCCATGTCTGCTAGCCATCCTTTGTTGCATCTGCTTTGGCACGACATGCGAACGCGGGCTGTGGTCCCCCCTGATTCTAGCATCACTAACCTTTATATTCTGGGCCATGGTGCTGGTGTCACCAGTTCCGTTAGTTCCGGTCGTGCTGAATCACGGCGTTGACATATTTCTAGCACAGAGGAGAATGCCAGGGCATCGTCTTTTTGACTGCTGGCTGACATGGTATTGTCACTCGGCTGTATACGTCACTCTCCCCTGAATTAATTCCGTCTGATGATCAGCATCTTGGCGTGCTGATGCCAGAATCAGACACTTCTTCCTACTGATCCTTTCCGCTCTCTTCGCCCCTGGAATTGCCACCATCTACGCGTAGTAGCGTGTAATGCTGCAGTGCGGCAGAGTTCCCCCTGGTACGTTTTCGAGTGCTGCGGGAGAATGATATCCAGATAGCTCGTCCTTCCGCGTTGTCAAATTATTCCTCTTCTTTGAGTCGCCATTTTTCGAAGCTCTCTTCGTTCTCCCTCAGCCCTCCGGGGACAGCACAGACGTAGAGATCGAAGACGGGCTATTCGTCTTCTCCTTCTCAGAAGATAGCAAGGAACTAGATGCGCTTTCCCGCTACTGTTATCCCTGCATTCTCGCCGAACGTCCTGCCCTCAAGGATTTTGGACACATCGTTAAAGTACTTGATGCTGCTAAAAAGCATTCCCTCGATGCAGGTCGAGAGGGCCGTTTGCAAGTAACTTTTCGTATGAAGGTGAAGTCGCTACGTTGCTTCTTCGATTGCGTGTCGTGCACACCTGAGGGAGGAGTATGCCCTCGCTGCCAAACATAGTCGGAGACCACTCGATCCGAAATGGTTTGAGGGGATCAAGGTACTCACATTCAGTGAACTCCTTTCCTGGCTAGTATGCCACTAAAAATGTGGTGCTCTTCGAGCCCTGAAGGATGACCTGACCATCACTCGCACTTTTTGTCTACGCACTGGGGTCCCGGGAGTTGCAGATGTCCTCAGTCGGCATTGGGAAAATACACATCACGAAAAATATCCAGTCGTCCGATAGTAGAACATATGGATATGACTTTTCTCAATCTGTGGGACGGAATGTGTGGAAAGACCACCCGAGAAACCGTGGTATATGAGACGGTTCGAGAACTGAATGGAAAGTATTGTTCTTTGACATGACTTACGAGAATTTGTGGATCTTTTTTGTCAACTCATGGTAACGCACGGTCAACATATCTCCCAGGTCTAAATGGGAAGTATTGCATTGCTTGTGGAATAGTGAAAGGCCCTTCATGTAAGGAGGTTTGACTCGAAATCGACAATGGAGTTAGAAATAGGTATGTCGGATGGCTCGAAAATAAAACTCACTGTATTAAACTGGACATTGTAAATGCACGAGTGACGGTGGTAGTCCATACCTTAGTTGACGCAAGTTGTTTTAGTTGTCTTCACACCGGGTTTCATTCCCATTGACTGGCCGATTGACCCTCTATACGGACCCCCCTGAGTGGACGTGACCAGCTCGTGACTTTGATTACATAATGCACTACTTCGTTGCTGGTAGCGACTCTACAGCTGCTCGCCAGCACTTTCCATCCGTTTCGTAGCAGAGAAAGACTCCACTCCACTCCAGGAAACAGGAAATCGGCCGGAACGAGCGACTGAGACAAGCAGGATAAGCTACCGGAAAGAGTACAAGCGTTATGCCCTCAGCAACAGTCAACGGTATAAATGCAACCTCTACCACGAACGGAAAGGCCATTAAATCCAAAAACCAGCTTCGTCGGCTAAAGGCAAAGCAAAAGAAAGCTTCTGCTGCTGCGGAGGCACCTTCTGTGCGTCGTATTCTTTCTTGTTTGCAAGGGCGGGAGCTAATACTGTCTTCTTTTGCCTTCGCGTGCTCCCCGAAATTGAAGGGAACCAATGATGGCCGGATGAAACGTGAACAGGCATATGACGATGAAGAGAATGTAGAGTATGTCGTTGAGCAGTTGGACGTGCAGGATCCGACACTCGAAATCTTCTCCGACATTTTCGCTAAATTCCAGGTTGTGCCCGAAGTTCAAGTGCGTCCCTCTCCCTTTCAACGCTTTCCATATTGAACGTTGTCAACCTCTCGAACGTATCGAATTCAGGAAAAAGATACCCAACCATCCAAAGGCGAGGTTATCTACTCAGATGACGACATGGCTTCGGACGAGGGGTCAGATGCAGAAACAAAAGCCAAACCCCTTTCGAAGAACAAGCGGCGAAGGATGGCACGACTAACGATTGCAGAGTTGAAACAACTAGTGTCCAAGCCGGAAGCCGTCGAATGGACGGACCCCACTGCTGCCGATCCTAGGCTGCTTCTCCACCTCAAGACGTACCGTAATACTGTGCCTGTTCCTGCGCATTGGAGTGCCAAGCGTGATTACTTGCAAGGAAAGCGTGGTATCGAGAAGCCACCCTTCCAGTTGCCCTCGTATATCGCAGACACGGGTATCGCAACAATGAGAGACGCAATTAAGGAGAAGGAGGCAAATATGTCGCTGAAGGCAAAGACGAGGGAGAGAGTTCAGCCAAAGATGGGGAAGATGGACATCGACTATCAAAAGCTGCATGATGCGTTTTTCAAACATATGACCAAGCCGGTCGTTACAGGGTTCGGGGAGATGTGAGTGTATTTTGATTGCCCATTGATGCCGTACGTATTCTGATGGACTTCTCGCGGTTGCTATGTAGGTACTATGAAGGAAAGGAGTTCGAAACGTCCCTCAAGCATAAAAGACCTGGCGAGCTTTCCCCTGAATTAGTGGAAGCCTTGTCGATCCCCCCTTTGGCACCGCCGCCTTGGCTGATTAGCATGCAGCGTTTCGGACCTCCACCTAGTTATCCTACTTTGCGGATACCTGGTCTGAACGCACCTATACCAGAGGGGTATGTGGCTTATCCTCGGAGTTTTCTGGAAACTTAACATGTCATCAATTTTCTGACTAGTGCGCAATGGGGCTTCCACCCGGGTGGGTGGGGTAAACCTCCCTTGGACGAGTACAACCGACCACTGTACGGTGATGTCTTTGGTGTGTTACCTAAAGTAACAGACACAAATGTAGGTAGCCCTCTGTTGTATTTCATGTCCAACTTCTATGTACTGATAATTATCTCCATAGGCCGGAGAACCGATCGAGAAGACACCGTGGGGTGAGCTGGAGCCCGAGGAAGGTACGTATACGCCTGTCACGCCCCCCATGTCACAATCCAATGTATTTTATAGAGGAGGAAGAGGAGGAGGAATCTTCGGAAGAAGAAGCGGAAGAAGAGGAAGCCGCCGAACCAGCTACCGCAGACGGGCTGCAGACTCCCTCCGGACTGGTTACACCTTCTGGACTTACGAGTGTCGTCTCGACTGTCGCAGGTGGACTTGAGACACCAGACTTTTTGGAGTTGCGAAAGACGACAACGCGGGAGACCGCGGAGAGCACAAGTGGCCCAAGGTCGTTGTATCACGTCGTGCCGGAGAAGCAGACAAGCGTGCGTGGACTTATGGGAAGCGAGAGGGGGTACGATGTTGCTGCTGTTACGGGCGGGCAGGCAGCTATACCTGTGCTAGGAGAAGACCGCGGTACAAAGGTCAGTTGGCTCTTTGATTTCTATACGTCGTAGCTGATGATAGTTGCCTCCTGGTGAATAGCGCAAGAATGGAGTAGATGTTTCATTAGACGCATCCGAGTTGGAAGGGATGTCTACGGAGGATCTGAAACGCAAATACGAGCACCATGCAAGGGGATCGGCTGGTGTGCCTGGCTCGAAAGAAGATTTTTCGGACATGGTCGCCAAGGAGATGGCGAAGAAGAAGCAAAAGATGGATAGGGAGAAAGAAACGAGGAAAGGGGAGAAGTTCAAGTTTTGAAGTAGGCGACATGTGCGTGGTATTTTTTTTTGGTGCCATTGGCCGCACGTTTAGTGTGCACGGAGTTGTAGATTACTTACGTTTTGCGAATAACGAATCTTACTACGTAAGTATGAGTGACAGCTTACACTCAAGACAGCCCCAAATGAGCTACTAGGATTTGGAATTTAGACACGTGCATACCTACCAGCTGTACTGTACGCCACCTTCGAGCTTCGACTGAGAACCTTGGATACACTGGCAGGTGGCCTCTAACTTCTGTGTGGATTTCTAGAAATGTCGTAGGTGGTTCAGGACAGTTGCCTTTCATCAACATCTTAACGCTAAGTTTTTGCACAAGCTCAAAACTCCAAGCCATAGCCGACACTGAGATCACCTCAAACTGGAACCAGTCCGTAGATAGGTGCGTATGGCCATACTTTGGATGATGCCATACAATGTTTTCACCAGTTTCGAAGGCATGGACTTGAAGAGGGAGCTCCTGAGGGGTATCTACACCTATGGGTAAACTACTTCGAGCGCTAGTCGCTTTGAAAGCTAACCTCTTTCGAGGTTCGAACGACCATCTGCTGTCCAACGACATGCTATTATTCCAATGATCAGAGGGAACGATGTCATTATTCGGGCCGATGGTTCCGTTGGCAAGACTGTCGCCTCCTGCATATCCATCTTGGACAGACTCGATGGCAACGGTAAGGGATCTCATGCGCTTATTTTGGTACCCACCCTTGAGCTGGCTCAACGTATTGGGCAAACCATCTCCAATCTGGGTCGATATATGAAAACCGAGTGTCTTGTCTGTCGCAAGCCCGCCGAAGACTTGACTAACATACCTGGTGGTGTCCCTATTGTCGTCGGTACCCCCTTGCAACTGCATGACATGGTCAAACGGAGAGTTATACGCACGGAGGATATCAGAATTTTTTGTCTCCATGAGGCGGATGTGATGATGTCTGTTTTCAAGGACCCAATATATAAACTTTTCCCACTGCTGTCGGTCAAGACACAAGCCATTGTTCTCACTGCTGCTATGACAGACGATGTCTTGGATGTAACCACAAAGTTCATGCATATTCCGGTCTGCATTTGCACCAAGAGCACCGTGGCGAAGCCGTCCCGGGCAGCTGCTAATCCTCATGGCCAGAACCTGGAAGGCAGGCTGTAGGTTTCTCAGAACCGTGCCAGTCCATAGGATTCTCGTAGTCTGATTCAGTCTTCAGAACACGTAAACCACCCCGAGATGCTCTCAACACTGAAATTGAGTCCAACCAGGACAAGGTCATAGATGGGCATGTCTTAGTATATCCTGGACCTTCGTGCTCATCACCTTTCTGTGTTTAGGACAGAGGATCAACTCCAAGATGTTCCCGACACTGAGATCGAGTCCAACTGGGACCAGGTCGTAGACAAGTACGTCTCGATGCATCTGGGATTTTCTTTTTCAAGAGTTGATCGTTATCCCCCTTCAGCTTCGACAACATGGGTCTGAAGCCGGAACTCCTCCGCGGTATTTACGCCTACGGGTAATCTCTTCCTCAAAGCATAGTAGTTCATTATATTAATTCCTTACTAGTTTCGAACGTCCATCCGCTATCCAACAGCGTGCTATCGTTCCCATGATTAAAGGTCACGATGTCATCGCACAAGCCCGATCCGGTACCGGTAAAACTGCTACCTTTTCGATATCCATCCTCCAACAGCTCGATATGAACATAAAAGGGTGCCAAGCTCTCATCCTGGCGCCTACCCGCGAGCTGGCTCAGCAGATCCAAAAAGTCGTCATCGCTTTAGGTGACTACATGAACATCGAATGTTATGCCTGCGTCGGCGGTACCAACGTTCGTGAAGATATGGCTAAGCTGCAGGAGGGCGTGCAAGTCGTTGTAGGCACCCCAGGCCGGGTGAACGACATGATCAACCGGCGAGCACTCAGGACAGATCATATCAAAATCTTCTGTCTCGGCGAGGCGGCCAAGATGTTGTCTCGTGGTTTCAAAGACCAGATTCATAAACTTTTCCAGTTGTTGCCGAGTGACACCCAAGTGGTACTTGTTTCCGCCACGATGCCAGCCGATGTTTTGGAGGTGACCAAAAAATTCATGAGGGATGGGGATCCCGTTCGAATTCTCGCCAAGAGTAATGAGCCGACGCTTGAAGGTGTCAAGCAATTCTACATTGCAGTCGCAAAGGAGAAGCGGAAATTGGATATGCTTTGCCATTTGTACGAGACTGTGACGATTAGACAGGCGGTCATCTTCTGCAATACGAGGTGGAAGGTCGACTGGTTGACAGAGAAGATGCATGCACGGGAGTTTACGGTCTTGGCTATGGTACGTGACGGTGCAGTGCAGCTTTTCTTGTGATTCATTTGTTTGTCGGTCGGAACATAGCACGAAGATATGGAACAAAAGCAAAGAGAGGTTTTGATGAAGGAGTTCTGTTCAGGATCATCCCATGTCCTCATCACTACAGATCGTTTGGCTCGCGGAATTGACGTCCAGCAAGTTTCGCTCGTAATCAACTATGACCTTCCGACAAACTGGGAGAACTACATTCCCCGGATTGGTTGTGGAGGTCAGTTCGGACATAAAAGGGTAGCCATCAACTTTGTTACGACCAAAGATGTCAGGATGCTGAGAGATATCGAACGTAAGGGTCTTTATGCAATCCCACTTTGATAGGTGCTGAGGCAGCTCTGCTAGAATTCTACAACACCCAGATTGACGAGATGCCTCTTAACGTCGCGTGAGTATCGCTCTGCACCACGCAACAACTCATCGGTCAGCTAATCGCACACACCCAGCGATCTCATTTAGATTCATTTGACTCAAGACCGCTCTAATTGTGGTACTGTAATAAGTGATGGTCGTGTTCTTCGCGAGCTGGCGGGCCGTATGGAGATTACCCTTTTCCTGGTTCTTTCGTTCTTCTCTGCATGTTGTATTCATTGCCGCACACCACTGATCTTTCACGAAATGCGTAAAATATGATAACACAATAGGCCCTTTTAGTTGGAGATGGGTGATTCCTGAGTGCCAGGTTTGTGTTGCCCTGCTGAAGATAGCCATTCATTGTCTATGGAGCCAAAACAAGTTCAACAGAAATTTACTTAAGGCCCGAGTCCCGACCCAGCACGCTACTTTCTCTGATGTCGCGACTGGATGTCTAGTGGCGAACTGCATGTATAGTAATGAATGCTAAATTCTGTAGCTACTATGTGCAGTAAATTGCTGCACGCATAGCATGTCGCACACGCGACTGCAAATTGTTGAGGCCCCAATTTCACGGCTCTGTCAATCACCCGTTCCACTTCCGCCGCTGGTCCCGCTAGCCAGTGCCCTATCTATCCATTGCCACCGCAGTCAGCAATGCCAAGCAGTGAGGAGATGCCTTTGCCGAGGACTGATTCCGATGCCCCCTTGCCACTTTAAGTCACACTCTAGTGCGTGCTTCAGGTCGTGATGGAATGCCGAGATATGTCAAGTGAGGGGGAAGGTTCGAAAGATATTTGGCGACTGACACCGGAGTAGAGATGGGTGAGTCGCAGAAATTAGCGAACCATACGTTGGACCCTCGACTTATAGTTCCATCCGCGCGACGTGGACACATCTGATGGAAGTGTGGACGATGAGACATCGACGGAGAGTGAGAACGCTTGGAGCTTCGGACAGCAGTCGATAAGAGCCGCGATTCCCGACAAAGTGAGACGAATTGGAGTTGTCGTTTCGATCTGCGCAAGTGGAAGCATTCAAGACGTGGCCAAGCTTGACCCATCTTTATAAAACAGTCTGACAGATCTATATGATAATGTGTTTCAGACAGGGTTCTATGGTGGACTGTTGAAGGTCGAATGCTGATGTGTATAGTGGCACAACATCGGAGGTTATCTGTAACGATTCCAATAAGGGATAATGCAATGGGATGAGCACGAGAGGTTCATTTAGCTCCTGCGAGTAATCTTCACCGAGAGAGAAGTGAGCTGGTTCAGACGCATGCAGGACGCGATTTTTAGGGCAGCTCGCGCGCTAACGTATAAACAGAGCGTACTCAGCTTTGATAGGAACCAATGTGAAATTAGTCCTTGCTCCAGGAAAGGATGATCAACTTGTGCATATGTTTGTACAGCGAACTTTTCAATCCCGTACCAAACCTCAGGATGCGTCTTCAATTCCTTCCGATTGCTGATTTTCAACTGACGTACTGTATAGAGTCAAACCAAGGTAACATCGAGGGGCGGAATATACCTAACGCACGAAACTTGATGCAATAAGAATATTGGTGTGATTAACTGCGGACAAACGAAGGTCTAAAATATAGAGACGTCATCATCAATTCGCCTAGACAATACTAAGACTATGGCTGGGTACAAGAACTCACCTTTAGAGCCTCACCATGCTTGCGCTTACCCTGGACAGGGATCCCAGAAGTGACACGGCAGCGATCAATGAAGTTCGGCTGGACTCTCACTGAGGGCACATCATGCAAGTGACAGCGACCCGACGTGGAGAAAGGACACGGTGTCCTAAATTTGAGTGACAGCTTATGAATATGATGGATGGCGGCAAGGCACGGCGACTTGCTCCAAGCTGATCTGGGAGCAATTTCGTGTCCGGCAGGGCTGTGCTTTGATGAGAGCGCCCGTCGCAAGTGTGCCCATCAGACAATTCTTTCCCTTCCTCCACTAACTCAAGTCCATGCGAGACTCGTGTCGCTGACTTTCCTACTGGTTGGCTGCCCCGCTGCCTCTTCTTTCAAACTAATCCTACCCGGTAATGAACGGTTGGCTCATCATCGAATCGTAAAGGTCTAACCACGCGGCGCCCTCGTTCTTAGAGTCGGTCGGAATATTAGCGTCTACTAGTTCTCACCTCCACTCCTGCGCTCCTTCTCATTCAAGTGTTGACTCACTGACTGAAGACTACCGAATAAACTAACGAAACGAAACTTATCGAGTCATGTCTAATGTTAGGATGTGAGTCCATCGGCTCGGCCCATTTCCGCAACCTACCGTCTCTGTACTCAGTGCCCTCCAACCACCTCCCAACGTCGACTTCGTAGTGGGTACGTTTCATGTTGATTGGCCCAGCGTAGCCTCGAGGTCTCCTTGGTCTGATTGGTGTTTGTGATAATATGTAGGTTATCCCGGAATACCTCCCGGCGCTCCAGATCGCCCACAGGCTGCCGTCAAAGGCGTACGTCCCACTTTCATCTATAGCCCGGATACCTTGTTCATCCGATACTCTGATTCTGGGTTCATCTTGGCCATGGCTACACGATACCTCTTCTGTTACTCGGATCTCATCCTCAAACAGGCCGTTGAAGTCCGTGTCGGACCGCAGGGAGCTAAAGCAAAATGGGTAAGAGTCGAACTCAAGAAGATAGAGACACTTCCGGGAGGTGGCCAAGCCAATTCCTATTATGATCATATCGGCTCCAGCCCAATCATCCTCTGGCAATCGAGTGAAGAGTACGGCATGCTGCAGTCCGTGAGTCCTTTCGTTCGCCAGCCCCTTCCTTCGTGTTTTCCTGCCGTAGTACGGTGCGTTCGTTGCACTGCGGCGTTCGAGGTTGGTTCGGCGATTCAAGCCGTCCGGTCCACGTCAGGATGCGGATCACTGAATGGCCCTCATGGAAGACCCAAAAGTCCGATTTGGCTGTGGAGCTGTTCGAACTTTCATTTGTGTGGAATACTGATGCACGCGTCCTTTCGTCAGCAAGATTTCCCGTTCTTGATCCGGATACCCGAGTCGATACCACCAAGTATTGCACTCGACAAAGGGGGTACGTGTCGCTGTACATTACTTGCCGTACGAGTGTGCACACTGACTATTGTCTTCACTAGCCGGCATTCGATATGAGCTGGTAGCGACTGCATGCACTCTGGGCAAAAAGTATGTGTTCATATTATCTAAGTAAAGACCCCCTCAAACTGAGTTGACTCACAGAGGCTTCTTCCGCCGCCGCAAGACTACTCTCGTATCGCATGCGGCAACGATTATCATCGACAAGCATGAACTCCATTCTACATGGCCTGTCTACTCCCAACCTGAATCCCGTTCGACTGTCCATGACGGTCTTCGTCTCACTGTCGAACGTGGGCGGACATGCTATGGTCCCGGCGATCGCGTCTCCGTCACAGCTATCCTCCGTGCCGAAACGGCGCAGCTGGTCACTCTACGTGGGTTCGAGTTCACTTTGAGAGAGACGACAGTGTTCAGGGCAGGCCCCCATGCGTCTGGGGCTGGTGGCGGTGGCGCGAACAAACGAACTGGTCCACAAGTTCGCGTTGCGGTTATTGGCGAACAGAAAGTCCCATTGAACACGACGCTACATAAAGGGGCACAACACAAAGCTGAGCTAGGGTGTTTGATTCCTAACACACATACTACGACGTCGTTAAACGCGGCGAGGCACATTGATATCACGTATGTCATTATTGTTCGGGCATCGGTCGGGGCACCACAGCCCGTGGCGATGGAATTGCCGGTCATCGTGTCAAACTGGCCGAGGTAAGCGTTCCATCGCTCGGTTGCTGCTTCGGGTTGACTGTCCAATTAATTACAGAAACGTGTCGGAAGAGGCTATCAGGTTAGTCCGTCCTCTATCACTGAATCCCACGTTGTACATATGGACTCATGCTGTGTCTGACATAGACGCATCGGGGCTGCGCCGAGTCTTTGTATGACCTCCCCATCTAGTACGGCACCCACAGTTCCGATTACATCGACCATGCAGGATCACGCTTTCTCGTCGGCGTCAGCGGGAGGGGCAACCGGACTTATCCCACCACGTCAACACGTGCAATATAGTTCTGCACCTATCGGACACAACGGAACTGCACGGCGTGATGCCCAACTCGAGGCTGATGAACTGGGAGGGTTGATATATGGGCGTAGAGGATCAAACACGAATACGGTTGACCATCCTGGGTTCGGCGCTGGTCAAGGATTCCAGCAGTCTGGAATGGCTCGTATTGAGGAGGACGTCGCAAACTTGACTTCGGGTGGTGCTGGTATCACAGCTCGGCCTTCGTTAACGGGCTCCGCCGGGATTCATCAGCATACTCGTCGGCCGAGTGCGACGGGCAGTCAAGCAGGGCATCAGCAAAATAGGCTTACCATTACGAACTACAGTGAAAGAGAGGCAGAGGCTATCGCAGCTGAGAATAGGAACCTGAACTCTTCGGGCAGTACCAGCGGCGGCAGTGGTGGCGGGCCGGGGCCGAGACCATCGTCGGGACCGCGCGGTCAATGGCCGACTGCAGAAGATGAAAAGACGCAACTGTACGAGACTGCTGTGGCTAGAGTTCAGAAGGTTCAGGGAGCTGCTGCTATGGCGAACGGGACATTGCACGATGACGTGAGTGCCAATTGCTCTTATTGCGTCGTTCATAACTTGACTGATGGACACGATAGCCGCCTCAACCTGCTTCTGCCAACGTGACGACGCCAAAGAAGTCAGTGACGTCTTGGCCGACGGCTGAACAAGAAAAGATCCGACTATACGATCATGCCCAGGCCGTTGCCAAACGAACACAGGCCCTCGGGACGTACTCACCATCTCTCCACAGTCGTACGAGCTCCGAAGCCAACGGTCTTCCGCGTGCTAGCTTTCCTTCCCGTGCAGGAAATGGTGGAGTGCATCCTGCTGTAGCGAGTCCCAGCGTTACGATGTCAGCGGGGGCAGCGCTCTACCAATCTGCATTATCTTCGATGAGCTCGAAGCCATCTAATTCACATTCGAATAATTCGCACACGCCGCCCAGACCACAGCAGACGACGACAGTGTCGAGCGCGCGTCATGTACCGCAATACCCGACTGCGGAGGAAGAAAAGGTGGCGTTGAGGCGGTACCACGAAGCCAAGCTTGCTGTGGATCGAAACCAGAACACACAATACGCTTCTAGGGAGGGTATCGTTACTCCTGCTCCGGTGTCGTATGACACGCTGTATCCGCAAGGTGCTTCATCTTCATCCAGTGGGCCGGCAGCGAGTTCCAGCCAGGCTGGACCTGCAGCAGATATGCCACCTCCCTTCGAAGCTTCTGGAAGTCAGCACCAGGAGTATCTGACGGAGAAGGAAAGGATGAGAAGACATTACGAGGCGCTCGATGCTGGAGCGCTTGCACCGGGGCAAGGAATGATTAATCAAGCTTCATCGCCAGCTTATTCAGGACCGGCGCCATCGTACGGTGCGCCTCCTTCGATGGAAAACGAGCTGTCGGAGCAAGAAACTTTACGCAGAAGGCAAGCTGAACAAGACGCTACTACGTTTGTTCAGCAACAACCGTCACCACAAGCATATCAACGCCCTCCTTCGACTTCTCCACGTACTAACGGGACGCGTGCCCAGCTTGTTCCCCCCATCCTGAATGGCAAAAAACCGCTGACAGCAGCAGAGGAGAAAGCTCTGCTGAAAGCCAAATATGAGGCAGAGGCGAGAGGGTCCAATAATGGTGGTAGTGCACACGGGCACGGACTGAGTAACAATAGCTATTCGTCGACGTCATATCATCCCTATGTCAATGGCGGCACATCGCAGGACTCTCCACCGCCTTTGATGCCCAGACCTCCGGCAGAGTACATCCAAGAGACTCAAGAAGAAGATTTACGTGGGCGATACTATGATGTTATCGGGGTGGAGGAAGCTCTACAAGGCATCCCGACGATGCGCCCGCTATCTCCCATACGGAATCCACACCTTGAAGTCCGTCCTTTCTCGCCGTTTGACGTTGGGCTCGGTTATGACGCGGCAAATTCTCCACGCTCTCCCTATCCGCCACCTCAGCACTGACATTGATATATCTGTTGTGTATGCCTTGATTTTTTTTTTTTTTTTTTCCCTTTTATTCTGCCTCCTCTCATTCGAATGTTCTGTTGCTTGCAGCCCTCCTGTCTCTTTAAGTTGTTACTAATTTCTTTACTCGCCGCACGATCCTTATGCTGGATATATATCCCAGGTTTTCTATATAGCATTAGCGGTAAACGTCTACGTCGAGTTTTGTAAGCTTACCTCTCAACCATGCTAGTTTTTTTGAATTCTGCAAGGAGTCCTTATTTCCATTGTCAGTTAGGTGTTAGTATTATGCAGTACCCTTAGGTCTCCTAGTACCTGTCGCTTGAACCTCAAACATAATTAGCACCGAATAGTCGCGAATCCTCTCTTGCGAAGGACATGTCGCCAACTGCAACGCGCTTATCCTATCTGCCCAACGTTCGCTGACCTGCTACATATTTATACCGCTACGTGTGTTCGGTGTAATACAATATGAGAAAGCGGGCCCATCGCCAAAAAAAGGAATCACTACAGTACTAACGACAGCAGAGAATTGTAAGATACCACTACATGTATACCATAACGCAGGTGAAACTTGAGGTGAGTATGGCTAGAGCAAATAGGACAGGATAGGACCAACATGTGCCGTTCTAAACCCAACCCTCATTTTCTTTTTCTAAGTATTCTTCTTCACTTCTCGTACATGCGCCTGCATACCTCACGCAACCTCACATCGGGTATTTACTCCCCTCACCAGAGCCAGCTTCACCTCTTCCGTTTCGCCTTGTTAGCACTCGTTGCAGACGTAGAACTGTTCGGCATGGTTGGCTGTGGGGGTACGACGTCGTACACATCCTCTGCATCCCTAACCTCGGATTTGCGTTTCCGACCGCGGCTGCACGTCACCGGTGGACTGGCAGCGGGAGCACCGATATTCGCATGCGACAACGGCGGAGACGATTGAAGTTGCAGAGGCGAGTGGTGCATAGCGGTATGGTTGAGGTTATGAGGAGGTGCGGTGACAGGCATACGCATCGAAGGGGGTATAGCTACGATATCACTGCCATCTTGAGAGGCTACTTCATCCAAAAATGCAAGTTGCTCGGAAGACGCTCCGGCTATTTTTGACCCCGGTTCCTTTGCTGTCGCTGCTGCCGCGACGGATGGGTCTAAATGTTCAGCCAAGCGATCGAAGTCCACATCCTCGTCGCTCGTGCGGGGTATGTCCATCAGGAACGCGTCAAAATCAAAGTCTGGAGCGGTAAACATGTCGAGGTCGCTGGTAGGGTTTGCTCCCACTAAGCCGTTGTTGTTACTCGTGACACCTCTGCCGCCACCGCCACCACCTCCGTCAGGAGGGTTGCCGCCTGCACCGTCCGAATGGTTAGGGTTCGCGACGTGGAGTGAGCTAGGGTCAATTCCGAGCGTTTGAATGAAGGAGTTGATGTTAGACTGTAGTTCGTCCACGTCATTACTAATCTCAGCTGCGGTGCGATAGGTTTTTTGAAGACGTTCCTCGTGCTTTTCGAAAGGTACGAGTTGATCTGCCTCCGGGGTACCTCCCAAAAGAGGAGGCGTGAAAGGGAAAGGAACGTTGGTAGGTACAGTCACTTCGAAGGAAGGAGGACGCGATTGATTGTTGGAGTGCATGTCCATGGCTGCGTTGACGCCATTGCCGTAGTGGATACCGTCGTATGGTCCGATCAGCTGTTGTTGATTCTGTTGGCTGAGCTGGTGAGAGAACATATCGTTTGGGATGGGCTGGTTCTGAAGTGCCTGAAGAAGTTTCTGCATATGGGATGGTGAACTAAGGACTTGAGTCAATGCAGCTTGGACTATGGCATCGTTGTTGCTTTGTGGAGTCTGTTGTTGGGTGGTGGACGGGGGCGGGTTAGAGATGGGAGCCACATTACTGGAAGTAAGCGAGCCGTCGTGAGTTCGTGGTTGTTGAAGCATGGGCTGGGACCTTGTATCAGTGGGAGTGGGTGCGTCGTTCACGGACGGTTCAATGGGTGTAAATCTAGGGGACGCGAAAGGCTCCGAGGATGCAGTCCTTGGCGTGTCCACGGACCCAAAGAGACCTAATGCACAAAGCATCAGACAAAGCACGCATATACACGCGCATCGTGTACGTACTTGAGGACGGTGACTGGGCGGGCCGACCTCCATCTTCAGTTACATCACTAATCTCGACACCTCCCTTCCCATTCTTACCGTCTGCAATCAACAATCGTTGGGGTTTCCTTGGAACGACAGCATGTGTCCTCCCATGTCCATCATCGTTCTTACGCATCTGTTCTGCATGACCAAATACGCCAGCCAAGAATTTGACAATACGGTTGATGGTATCCTGATGCTTCTTGTAACGTTCGCGAGCAGCCATAGCTTCCTGCCACAGATGCTGATTAGAAGTCTTGAGGTCGTTAAGGTCAGCCGAGATGGCAGCCTGGTGACGCTTGATGGCTTGAATACCATTGACGATCGAATTGATATCGAGGAGCTGATTCTGAGAAAGACCGACGGCACTCCCGGTAGTGTCCTTGCCCAAATTTGTATGTGCGTTGCGATCGTCGCTAGCGTTCATCGTCGGCTGTGCCTGTTTCTTACGTTGGATGAGACAGAGCATGTCGGGTTGCCCGCGAACGAAGTGAGGGTGTTCAAAGTTCCAGAACTCGGTCTCGTTCTCGGAGCGAAGAACGCCTTGTTGGAGGTGGGGAATCTTGTGAAAGCCATACATGTTAAGCTGGCGTACGAAGGAACTGAAGTTTTTATGCTTGAACCAGCGACCGAGGACATCGCTCGAGAAGCGCTCTTGGTCGAGAACTGGATGTAGTATGGTATGGTCATCGCGTATACAAAAAGCGCCGAGATAATGAAGTTGAAAGGGAGGACGTACTGAAAAAAGAGTCACCCGTGTCAGACCATCGTATTAGATGATGGTCTGCTGGATCGTTGACCATCCTAATCAAAGCCGATGAGCTCACGACGTCATATGAGAGATGAGATAAAACATGTACTCGTATAGCTTCTGCAAGAATGCAGGAACAAGTTGGCGTGCGGGTTTGTTGAGATGGGACGAGCTCGTCCGTGGTGCCACCATCAAAGACTTTTGCGGGTCGGCTGAGACCGACGCTGCTGCCATCGTCGACGTCGTCTTGTTCGCTGTCGTTGTCGTCGTCGCCGTCGTACAGGATGCGTGGCCACACCAAATAGCCATCAATACCAAAGTGGGAACCCTAAACTAGGGATTGCGTCATTCCCGAAGTCTAGACCACAGCGAGCTTCCAGAAGTACTTGTACTGTAATCCAACTACATTAGATTCTGACCTGCTTTCATTTTTCATATCCCTTACGTGTAAGCTGGAACCAACGATCCAACAAGACGGCCTTGGCCACGTGCGGATGCGCATACAGCCTCCCTGAAACTACCTCACCGACCAAGTCAACTACCTCCGAAGAACCTGCATCCTTGCACAGAAGTAGCACCCCAACCCTAGGAGCTACCAAGCCGACTACGGGGGAACCAGACGAGACCGAGATCCCTTCCATCCCGCACCCATCCAAATTCGTACTGATATATCTCCACCGCATCCCCGCGAGAACAGCCGGCCCAAGTCTCAGACGACCATGTCGAGGATGACGTAGAGGAGGAACCCGGAGTGGCTGATGGCACAATCTCGATCGCAGACGCACACTCGGATTTCGTTTACATATACCTAGACAATTGTCGAAGTACAGACACAGATATCAACAACAAAGTATAAGTGAAACCCCATCAGACGAACGCCCATGCGGAGACCGGTTGTCCTTTAAGGCAGCGCTGCAAATCATGCGCTCCTTCTTGTCTGGCAGAGCGTCCTTATTGTGGAGTACGGTTCCCAACTTGACATCGAGGACGCATAGTTTGTGGAATCCGTCCGTGTGGTGGGTAAACAATGCCCCGCCGTCTTACGCGGTAAGTTGACTACGAGGTGGTTCCGTTTCCGAGGGATAGAACCCCTAGGACTTTTGGGATCCATGGTAGGAACGGGTTCAATCTCTCGACGTTACCACTGTAGCGGCGCCGATGTCTCACGATACGCCATCGCGAACGACCCGGTAGAATGCGAGATCTCTGGGAGCGCGCCGGTAAGAAGTAACGGGATGTCTACCGACCTGAGTAGCACCGTGAGTGGAAGGGCATGGGATCAATGGGTAGTAATGTATGGCGACGATGACCTTGTTGTCGTTACCGAAGAAGACAATGCTCATGATGGATACCTAGACTGACGTTGACGAGCGCTCTCAGTGCTGGTCGTACTTTATACTGCGAAACCAAGTTGTGGTTCGACTGCGAGAAGTCATGGGTGCGGCAGGAATCTTGGGTGATCTGGTCTGAACTCCAGCGGTGGCACATGTCCACAGAGTATCACGGTGCTTATAGAGTGACTTCAACGTATCCTTTCCGCCTTCAACCTTGAATCCAGAGTACAAGTCTCACGCGAAATAAGGATCTTTCAATGGCCTCCAAGCAGTCGAAGAAATATCGTTTCTTCAGCTCTGCACATGACCTTCCCTCAGTACGCATCTTCCGCCTTACACACTGCGGAAATTTATCGATCTTCGCAGGAACAATCACAAGGAGGGTCTCAGAGCCATGCTGGCACGCCATCGGTCACTGGAACATCAGCGAATACTCGTGGAAAATTGCTCACTAAGATCTTCCATCCTTTTCAGAAGACTCAATCAAAGTGTCCCGCGACAGAGCTAGCTGACGCCAGTGCCGACGAGCAAGTCAATGCTGCCCAACAGGCGCTGGACGGAATGCAACCCATCCATCCGGCTCTCCAATCAGCTGTCGGCTTTGTCGAACATGCTAATACCGCTGTGACGAGTATTCAAACTATTGAGGCCATGCTTCAGCCTCTCAAACTGTTCAACTCCTTTGTTACCACCTTATCGAATGTAAGCACATTACCCTTCCATCTCCCGCATGTCCTGATATAAGCACGTAGGTTCATCCTTACGTCCAGTTTGCCCTGGGGATACTCACCGGTGCTTCTCAAGTGCGTTTGTCCATCTTCTTCTGTATCCCTTACCCATCTAGTCTCCCATAGTTGCTCATCAATCAAGTGGACCTAGACAATGAGGTGTTTGGCCTCCTCAAGACTGTTAAGGATGTCTACGAATTTCTCATGGAAAAAGATACCATCGCGAACATGGATAGTATGAAAGAGACGTTGCGGAAGATTTCGCAGGAGATCAAAGGCGCGGCAGAGTTCATCATAAAATATACTAAAAATAAGAACTTCGGTACGTCTGTGGTCATGGTAACTCTGTTTCGCTCCCATGTTCTGATGCGATATATCCTCAGTTGTCAGGATTGCAGATAGCCTTGTTCATGATCCACAGACCATCGCCCGTGGTCACGTCAAGAATCTTGCAGACCTCATGCAACAATATCGGGACCGCACTGTCCGGGACATCCAGGTCAACATGTACCACGTACTCGAAGACCTGAACTTCGAAGGCATGGCTTACGCGGGTGATGCGGGTCTAAACACGGCCAAGAAATGCCTCGATGGTACGAGGACAGAGATTCTGAAGAAAATCACCGACTGGGTTACCGATTGCGATGAGAACGCCCCTCGCATCATGTGGCTGCACGGGCATGCCGGAAGGGGAAAATCTGCTATTGCTCATACAATCGCGTTTTGGGCCCAAGACTTAGGGGTACTTGGGTCCGTTTCTGCTTTGCCCGTGACAGGCAGGCCGAACGGAGGGAGGGCAAGATTCTGACCACTATTGCTCGTGACCTGGCAGATCGTGACCCCGCATTTCGGCGAGCGTTGTCTAAAGTCGTGTCAAATAACCTCTCACTCAAGACCACGTCTGATGTGCTGCAGCAGTGGAAACGATTCATCCTGGACCCGCTATCCGAAGTTAACGGAGAGATAGCTGGGAATGTAGTGGTGGTTATTGATGCCTTGGATGAAAGTGGGGCGCCGTCATCGAGGGAGAATATCCTATGCCTTCTGACATCGCCTGAAGCTGCGCGACTGCCTTTCCGCATCTTGCTAACGTCGAGAGCCTTACCAGACATTGAAGGTGTCCTGAGGAGTGCTGAGCATGTAAAAGCAGTCTCGTTGGATGATATCCCTCTGCCGTTGGTGGAACGCGACATCAGGAGTTATGTTACGAAGAAACTCGACCGCGTTCAAGGCATCGGAGGGACGGAAATCCATAATATCGTCAAAAAGTCTGATGGTCTGTTTGAGTGGGCTCGCCTGGCCTGCGAGTTTATCAAGCCAAATACAGCTGGAGCGACTCCGAAAGAACGCTACGACGACCTGATGGCTCTGCAGCCTGAAGAAGGGAGAACGCTCCTGGATGCGACTTACTTTACCATCCTGGAGGGTGGCATTCCCCAGTCAGGGATAGCCATCAAGCGGTACCGCTCTGTGATGTGCCAAGTGGTGATGATGCTTGAACCTCTACCGATGGCGGAGTTGAGTCGCATACGTGAAAAGTTCCCCAACGAGGCGGGTCATTATGACATCACTCTCATCCTCGAGTTCATGTCTCCAGTGCTGAGTGGCATCGTTGACCGCTGCTCTCCAGTCCGGCCCCTCCACGCATCCTTTTATGACTTCCTGATGGATCCGTCACGCAGTGGTGTCTACTTCATTGACACAACTGATGGAAAAGACCTAGCCTATGCTACATTGCAGATTCTTCGGGATGAACTCCGGTTCAACATCTGTGGATTGGAAAGTTCATACGTGACCAATGTGGAAATATCTGATATGAAGAGGAGAATCAACAAGAACATTCCACTCCATCTAACTTATGCCTGTAACTTCTGGGCTCAACACCTGGAGAAGACTGTGTTCGATTCTACACTTGCAAGGTTGGTGAGGGATGTGATTGGGTGTGAGAGGTTTCTATTTTGGCTGGAAATAATGAGTCTTCTTGGGGTGGTTGGAAAGGGGGTGGATGCTCTGACCTCTATGAAGACATGGTTACTGGTGAGTACTCTATGAGTAACATATCTGATGGTATCTAACATGACATTGAAGGGGAAAAATGATTTTGCTGATATGTTGACATTGGCAGAAGATGGAATCAAGTTCATTTGGAACTTCAGCAGTGTGATGTTGCACAGCACTCCACACCTTTATGTCTCTGCATTGCCATTTATTCCTGCAAACACATTGCTCTCAGCAGTGCTCATGCCAAAATTTGCTGGCCTTGCTAGAGTTACCATAGGAGGATTGAAAGCATGGCCAGCTGCACAGGTTCTCCTGCAGGGCCATACATATTTTGTCACTTCAGTTGCATTCTCTCCTGGTGGGAAGAGGATTGTCTCAGGTTCAGATGACAAGACTGTGAGGGTGTGGGATGTTGAGGGAGGTGTGCAGATTGGTCACCCACTTGAGGGTCATATGTCTACTGTCAGATCAGTTGCATTCTCCCCTGATGGGAAGAGGATTGTCTCAGGCTCAGATGACTATACTGTGAGGGTGTGGGATGTTGAGGGAGGTGTGGAGATTGGCAGTCCACTTGAGGGCCATACATATTTTGTCAACTCAGTTGCATTCTCCCCTGATGGGAAGAGGATTGTCTCAGGCTCAAGAGACAAGACTGTGAGGGTGTGGGATGTCAAGAGAGGTGTGGGGATTGGTCACCCACTTGAGGGTCATACAGATTGGGTTGGATCAGTTGCATTCTCCCCTGATGGGCAGAGGATTATCTCAGGCTCAAATGACAGGACTGTGAGGGTGTGGGATGTTGAGGGAGGTGTGCAGATTGGTCACCCACTTGAGGGTCACACATCTTCTGTCAATTCAGTTGCATTCTCCCCTGATGGGCAGAGGATTGTCTCAGGCTCAGATGACAATACTGTGAGGGTGTGGGATGTTGAAGGAGGTGTGGAGATTGGTAGCCCTCTTGAGGGCCATACAGGTTGGGTCAAATCAGTTGCATTCTCCCCTGATGGGAAGAGGATTGTTTCAGTCTCAGATGACAAGACTGTGAGGGTGTGGGATGTTGAGGGCAGTGTAAGGATTGGCAGCCCACTTGAGGGCCATACACACTCTGTCAATTCAGTTGCATTCTCCCCTGATGGGACCAGGATTGTCTCAGGCTCTTGGGACAAAACAGTGAGGGTCTGGCATGCTATAAACAGTAAGCATCTGCCTTTATTAGTGTTATGATTTTGCTCAAAGCAGTTGCAGATGTCAAGGGATATCAGATTTGCTTTTCATCAGACTGTTAAGAATAGTGGTTTAGCTCAGGGACAGCTCAGCAGGTGTCGCTAGAGACGGGGCCAAGATCAGGGATAATTCGATAGAGACCTTGTCTCTATTGTCCCTGGCTTTATATGCTTGCATTATCTACATACTACCAATACATGTACACACATACGACGTCATAGATAAGCTTATCAAGATAAGCCCATACCACCCCCAGATAACTGATACTGCTATTTCCAACACTCCCCCAGAAGCAAGCAGAGCTCAGCTGCCTGGGGTAGCTGTGGTGGTGCGATGCTTCTTCCTATCGCAGGCTGACTGGTGGCATCTCCTCTGTAGCTCCTCGGCGTCTGCTGCCAAGGCAACGTCTTGAGGGGTAGGGAGAGAGGTGGTGGTAGTGGCAATGAAGGGGTAGAGAGGGTGGGAGACAGGGACAGGGGGTGGCTTACGTGCATCCTTCTTTTTCCTCTGGTTCCCTGCTACTCTCTTCCTCATCACGGCGGGGTCTTTCATCAGGCACTCTTCTGTGCTGTGATGACGGGCATGGCACTTGGCACACCGGGGGCTCTTGGTGGGCTGGGCGGTGGCACTAGGTGTGGGTCTGCTTTGGGCTGCTGCAGCAACATTCAAGGGTGCTCCCCCAGAAGCGAGGGCATCCTCCTTGACATCACTGATGCAGGCTGATATCTCTTGGATGACAGCATCCAAGAACACCAAGAGGAACTGAAACAGGGTTACCACCCAGTTCACAATTGTCCTGGGCGCAACGTTGTCAAATGTGGGGTGGTCGAGTACCATTTGTTCTAGGAGGCATCGGGACTTGTCCACAGCAACGGCCTGGCCTTGGCTTAAGCGTTGCTGGTAGGACAACATAGTAGGATGATTGAATTATGTTAAGAATAGTGGTTTAGCTCAGGGACAGCTCAGCGGGTGTCACTAGAGACAGGGCCAAGATCAGGGATAATTCAATAGAGACCTTGTCTCTATCGTCCCTGGCTTTATATGCTTGCGTTATCTACATACTACCGATACATGTACACACATACAACGTCATAGATAAGCTTATCAAGATAAGCCCGTACTGCCCCCAGATAACCGATACTGCTATTTCCAACACAGACCCCTCACATGCACTCCTTAGTAGTGAGGAACTTGATGAGTACATTCAGAAGGATACTATGTGGACTCAGCCAGTTAAGTTGCAGCATGATGGCTGGATCAGAGGTCCTGGTGGAAGACTACTGCTTTGGATCCCTCCAACATTGAGGATACCATTTTACTCAATGTGGAACACAGAAATCATGCCCAGAGGCTGCTGTACCCAGTTGGACTTGAGCCAGATGGCCCATGGCAAGCAATGGAATGAATGTTTCAAGGAAACTGATTGACGTTTTGTGTGTACTACTAGGTACAGATATACTGTTTTATTACTCCACTGTGCAGTTCTGTACATTCAGCTTATCAGCAAATCAGTTGAGTACTGTACTGCAGCACACAGCAAGGTCCCTCCAGGCTTGTACAGGAAGACTGTTTCACTGATGGCAACCCAGTGTATTGCAAGTCTCTCCTAGACCAGTAAGTCATCAGCAATCTTCCTAACTGTGGCATGAAGTGCAGTACATATTATAGATACACTATTGGCGTACCACGTCCAAAGATTATCCATCCAACTACACAATGTGTGTTCATGTGTTAAATTCCAAGCTGCCTCATCTTCATATCAATCTCCTCATGCAACATCACGATGCGACTATCCAACCGCGACGATAGATCCGTCTCTCGAGTACACAACGCATGAGCATGTGCAAGGGTATCCTTGGCATTCTTGATTGCGTGCGTCCACACTTCCAGTGCCGTATTGCCTTCCGCGGGATCCCCTTCACTCACCGCGGCGGATCTCCATTCACCTTCCTTCATATCCAACACGGCCAGCTCGAAATGGGTCACCCCACCTACCCAACTATTAGGATCCGCATTCTGATAATGTTTCAGAGCATCATGGAGCAACTTCCGCGCACCGGCGAAGTCACCCAACGTCCGATGCAAGATTCCCAAAATAAGTGAACGGACTGCCAACTCGTCTGGCGTGTTCAGATCGAGAAGCTTCCCCGGTTGGCACGTGGTCGATAAAGATGTCATACACTCAGTCTGTATATCCACAGGCGGTGTGAGTGCGGTCAACTCTTCGATATGCGCCAAGGCCGTTTCCTTATCGACATGTGTATGCGTATTCCACGCTACATCAGAGATCGGGTCAGTCACACATTCGGCGTTTCCAATGCCATTACCAACCGATAGCGAGCTCTACAGAGACATAAGTCGGTCAGCAGGTTCATGTATGCAATACACGGTCCATCGACTCCACCTTTTGTAGGGCTAATTTTCATGGATTCTGCGAATCGCTTGGGGTCTCCACCCCGACGAGCATGCTTCTTCTTGTAAAACGCGACTACGAGCATAATGAGGTTAGGGCTAAGGTAATTTGGACAACGCACGTTTCCTCTTGATAAACGCTTCCGTAGACATGTTCCTTCTTCGTTTGCGCATGATTTCCGAGAGTGTATCCAATAGTCTCTGCGCTTTGTCTGATTGTCCAGCGGATACGTAGCAGCCTGGAGGATGTTACTACCCACTCAGTGTGCGGTCAAATGGGACTCACCAGCGGCGAGGAAGTAATATGTTGCATGACTCCTGCAAACCGTAAAAAGATCGAGTCAAACTTGTACGTCAGGGGATAATGAACATTCAAGCTCACCGACTATTTATCTTTGTGACACCCATAAACACCTGTGCACTCTCTTCATATCGCCGACACTGATATAGTGTCCATGCTAGCTCAAATGCCAACTGCGTATCACACAGGGCAAGCAGGGTATGTCAGTCTTGGACGTACTCACACAGAAAGAAAATGGTGCGATTCGTACCAATGCATCAGCTTCCGGGAACGATTTTTGTCGGTCATCTTGTAGGCCCTCCTGAAGTGTAACGATAGCCCCTTCGGGATCACCTGTCATGCGTTGGATCTTCGCCTGGGGTGACGCGTGCTATGATGAAAACAAATCATACTCAGGAGACCACAACTTACTTTATTGAGTATCCACAAGGCCCCTTTAGGATATCGCTGCGATACCCTGTAATAGTATGATCAGACCGCTAGGTGATTGGGGCATTTGTGGCTACAGTAGAAACGCACCTCCTTACAATGCCCTTGTATTGATCTATGATGTGTTTCTCGTCCGCTTGATATCCGGAGGCGAGTAGCAGGACACCGTAGTATGTCATCAACACCAATCTAACATATGCATACAGTCAATGAAAGTGACTGGAAAGAATGAACCCATAACCAAGATCAATTTCCCATGCCTTCAGTGGCACCAAATATGTGCTAGTTGGAATGAAATGAAGAGAGATACTGACCCTGCAAAGACGGCATGCACGTCTGTTCGTGCAGCAGACACTGCAAGCGCTTTGAGAGCCAATTGCCTGTCATGGCTATACCCGAGAAATCCGACCACGTTCCTACATGTTACAGCGCACGTGTCAGCCATGAGTCCGATCCATCCAACCGACTCAACACACATCCCAGTGCGGATACGCACCTTATCTTCGCGGGCAACAAAGACAAGACTAGATTGAATAGTCCATACCCTGGGGGGGGGGGATGGAACTTTCCTTAGAGAAAGGGAAATCAAAGATAACGAATGGCACCTACCAAATGCTGTCCCTGATAATATGAGTTCTTCGACAGGTCCACTGGCAGGGTTGGTAATGGTACCGAGGACAGGTATGGTGGTGGTCAGTGTGCCGAGTCCTGTCCATCGAGCGAAGAATGCAGACGCCCGAACGGGGATAGCAGGGGTCGGCTTAGCATATCGTATACTTCCCTCTGAAGGTCTGCGGGACGCTGCAGGTGTGGATTGGCTTGGCGTCGCATATCCATCCAGCCCGTTTGGGTATAGTGTTTTGAATAACCTGGTCTGCTGGTAAGTATTTTTCGGAGATTGACCAAGGCTGGAGGACTTGCTTATTAAATTTCGAGTGTGCACTGGAAGAGAGGCCAGGTCTGAGAGTAGAAAAGGAGAGGACAGAGGCAGAAGGGACTCGCCTGTTAAGGTCATACCTAGAAGAACTTCAGCGTGAGCTACGTAGCGCATAGTCGAAGAAGGTAGACTGACAAACACTGGAGATATCCCTTGTACGAGTCGCTGTATGCAGTAAATAAGTACATCGATGAGATTGCTTACTGGACAGTTTCGGGTTCGAGGGGGAGAGGAAGATGCATGGATGAAGAATGCCACGTACGAGAGTGCGTGAGTCAACCCGAGAAGAACGGTAGTGTCGGTGTGGAGGACTTCCCATTCGATACCCGATGGGAAACGGTGACTCGAGGGGGATGATTTAACAAGTTTCATGTGTTTCCTCGTGCCTTGTTCGGCGAGAGTCAAACACTTCATGGCATCCTCCATGAGTTCCGGCTTCACAGGAGGGTAATTGGGCCGTTAGTCATGGGAATACGCAGGACTGAACTGGACGAACCTCCATGCCCAGTGCAGCTTTCAGGAATGCACATACGCCGAGTCCCATGAGGTGAATCGGTGAACTCTCCTGCCCCTCCGTGGCAAATATGTCGACAGCAGCCTCCAGATCGTTTGCAAAGAGTAGATCGAAACCTTGGCCTGCGAGACGAAGCATACCTTCGATGTCCTGTGCAGAGGCCATAGTCTCTACCTTGAATATCGTCAGTAGATTCGTGAGTCAGTGGTTCAAACGCTGGACAGCTGCCCCTGCCCCTGGCAGTGCGTCAATGTGGAGGACATCCGAATTCCGACAGCAACCGACGTTCCGAATGCCAGCGACGACGAGAGCCCGCTGATAAAATCATGACCGTGCGCCAGATTACAGTCAGCTCGCTCAAGCAGCTCAAGAACGCCGTCATCGGGAACCCATCTGCCAAGTTGTCGCTTGTTAGAGACTCTGCGTTCATCCATTTGTACTAATACGCCACAGCTTTGTCGGGTTGGACACTAATACATACACACCACAGACTCGTCAGTTGTCTGAACCATCCCATAACGCCGAGCACTCGAGAACCCCAGGGCTCGCAAGATGACATCCGCATCGAAGCCGTCCACGTCATTTCATCCTTGGCGTACGGTACGTCCATCGTTGCACCTGTCAGACATCCCCACTTCATATTCGACAGGCTCGGAAACAACACTATCCAGTCTACTCCGTGCCAACGCTCACCAAGAGATCGTTCGTGCACTCACGAATCCGCATGCCCTAAACGTACCTCAGTTGAAGGCGGCACTTGCACGCGGCCTGCGCGTGCTTGCCAGTTCGATGGCTGATGTCGTGGGTCCCTCACTTGGCCCTATGTCTACGTACACACCAGAACACCGAGCGGAAGCTAAGGTCGCGCTCAAATTTCTTTTCGAAGTAGGTCGTTCGCCTGTATGCACTGGTCGAGTGGGACGCCGGTAGGAAGCTGACACCACAAATCAGTATGAATGTCTTGACGTCTACCTTCCCCTACTTGAAGATTCCTCTCCACACACATCCCTTTCTATTGCACAACTTATCGGTGCCTCAGTCCGCACTGACACCCACCGCACTGCCATCATCGAATGGCTGCCGCCCTCAGAACGCCAAAAAGAAATAAAAAATCGTAGAGGGTGGGAGAAACATGATGTCGTCTACCAGGCTGCGAACGGTAAACATGGAGCTTGGGTCCTTCGCCACCTTATCGCTATGATCCAGAGAAAGGATATCAAGGTGAGCATGAATCAGCCCATGAGTCAGAGTTGTGTAATCAGGAAATAGACACAAGAAGCCGCTTTGTCTGCTCTGGGTGCACTGGTGATGGATAATCCTTCCGTGGCAAACATCTTGACCAAGACACCGTTAGAAGGTACGCTTGACATCCGCTCCTATGGACCTATTGTAACATTGGGACATTCGAAGCGGGTGTTCCTGCCCTTAACCTTGTTCTGGCACATGCCAAAAGCCGGGTGACGGCTGTACAGCTGGCGGCTTCGTTATGGTCAGTTCACTGCGTCTATGCACATTCATGTGTTCACGCTACGGGGTTTAGCGCGACTCACATCATCCGTGCGCAAGGAAACCACCATCCGGGACGTTTGGACCACACAGCAGTTCTAAGCGTTATTCACGTCGTCAACCGCATCCTTTCCTCGTCATCCGAGCAGCCTCAAAACCAAATTAAGGCATGCTACACGCTATGTGAGTCCTCGTATATCCGAGCGTGTTTTGATAGCCTATTTTCGTTACAGATTCACTTGTCAGGGACGAAAATGATTTTTGCACGGAAGCAGTTGACCGTGGTGTGCTAGGCAATCTAGCATCTCTTGTCAAATCGATCACACCCCTAGAAAACAACTGTAACTGGGAAATCGACGAGCCCGAAAGCAGGGTCAGCTTGAGAGAGGTTTGTCTGCATTTTCTTTCTCAGTCCACATTCACATGTCCCTCATAAATCGCCTATAGGCAGCGCTCAAAGCCATCGCAGCTATCTCACTTTTTGACAGGGTGATCAAGCGGGAGGTAGCCGACACATACGATCTGATGCCTATCATACAATCCTGTCTTACACAAAAGAATGTCGGCGTGCGGTGTGCGGCATGTCATTGTTTGCGCTCTCTCAGTCGGGATACGGCTGTGATTAGGACGAATATTACGGATAGTGGTGCTGGGATGGCGTTGTATCAAGTGTTCAAGAAGGAAGATGAGGATGTGCGTGTGACTGCTGCTTCGTTGGCGACGGTGTGTAACCTCGTCAATGATTTCTCCCCTTTGCGTAGTGTGAGTGTGGACGATCTCCTTCCGCTCCTGTTTTTCACGCCTGCTTATTGATTGTTATTGGTGCATCCCGGATTATGGATAGGTCATGTTGGATGACGGGTTATTACCGAGACTGCTGCAATTGTTTGGGATGGAGAATCAAGAGATAAGAGTCAGCGTGTTATGGGCTATAAAGAATCTGTTAGCGAAGAGCGTATCGCGAACGAAAGACCTAACCATGCAACACCTAGGGTGGCCCCACCTAACAGAGTGCGCTCTTTTCCGAAAATACGCCTGGTCCTCCGTTGTCTAACATATACTCCTGGCACTAGACTCGCAAACGACTCAGATCCGGAGATACAAGAGCAGGCATTTGCTATCTTGCGTAACCTTACCGAAGACGAAACGGGTGTCAGCTTGGTTTTCGAATCGATGGGCGACGATACTCTGGCGAATTGTCTTTCTGTAGGATTGGACTCACCGCATGAACTGGTAACTCGAGAAGTATGTCTTTTCCTCGCCATCCCCCCTTACCTGTGATGCTTCTACAATTTTCGCGTTCGTCATCGCATTGTACGACATTGTACTGACTCAACCACTCGAAACTGACACAGACGACCTACGTTCTCGGGCACATTGCCAACAGCTCCCGGTCCCAACAAGATCTCATATTCACACACCCACACATCCTTGACGGGATGCACAACTGTCTTACAGATGCCCGTCCTGGGACACGTGTCCCACTCGTCGGATGCCTTCTGACTCTACTTCGTACGAACCCCCGACGGAAACGCGACCTTATGGAAGCAGGGTTCGTCTCGACACTTCGGCATCTCTGCGAGCGGACTGGAGGTAGTGGACCCGGTGGTGGGATCAGTGTGAGCGGAAGCGGGAGCTTGGCTATGAGCACCAGCCCGGTGCATCAGATGCACCCGTCCCACTTGCATCATCGGCAGCGTCATATGATATGTCCGGAAAATGATAAGGAGGCTGCTGTACTTGCGAAGCAGGTGTTGGATTTGATGGATCCCTCGATAATTGGAGAGGTGTTGTAATGTGTGTGTGCTGGAGATGGCCTAATGGAATGATGTACTTTGGTCCTACAGTGTAGCTTCGGAAACTTTTGTTTTGTTTTGGTAGATTCTGAAACTTGATCTTTACAGTAACATCTCCCTTCTAAAGAATAAGCATGCCATGCTGTCTGGAGTAGTCTTGTCACTCGACTCAACTCGGATTGCATCACAGTACCCGAATGCCATGTGGTCAACAGTGTTTAGGCAACGAGTCTCCACTGATTCTGTCGCGAACCAGACGCTTTTCGCGGGAAGAAATGATCCGTAGGGACTGTTGTGTTCCGTATCCGCGGGTATTTGGAGATGCGAGGAGACGCTCGCCGATAACGACCAAATTTGTCTTCTCAGATTTTCCACATATTGTGAACAAACGAACGCTATAGTTACTTACGGAAAACAAGTGCAATAAAAGAGGTATGTATGATCAAAGATGGTTGGGAGGCCCATGGATCCGAGGAGACTTCTGAAGAGTGACCGTCAAGTTCTAGGGAAGGACCGAACGGTTCATGTTCCATCAAACTCAAAGCAATAGCCCTGCGAGTACCACTGAGCATGTCGAAGGTCAGTATGGTCTAAATGTGATGCAGTTAGGTGGCCGCCGACACGGCATGATGGGTGCAAAGCGCCATTGAAGGTTCTGAACTCCAACATTGGCTTCGAGAAATGCTGGTCCAAGCTCAGCGGGGGGATAAGAATCATCTAGATGACGGATTTTGTCATGGTACTTCGTAGCAATCTCATCAGAAGGAGGCGGAATGTCGTATTTCCTGAATGTGAACGGTGCAAACTCGGGTGCCTTGCACTGGTAGAGCTGTGACAATATATGCGTAAAACGATGCATGGCCATCGCGTCGCCTGTGCTGTGTTTGTCAAATTCTTTTGTTCACTGAGAGTGTTGACGGACCTAGAGTATGATGCCAGGATACACCAATGCAAGTCTCTTCCATGAAATATCACAGGAAACCTTGAAGTGTGGTATGATGATGTGGTTGCTCTCAAAATATATCAGTTAGTTATCAAAATATATTGCAAAATATAATTATATAAAGGCTATATCATGGGTAACTCAAGGTGATTGATTGGTCATATGTAGTGCACATTGGGCCAAATGATATACCAATATATATGTAATATATCTGGGTTACCAAGACAAGCATAATGTAACCACATGTCATTTAATGAATATTTTGTACTTGTCCATTTGTGGAAATGGTCAAAGCATGGAAAATAGTCACTAATAACTGTACAGTACATACAATATATATAATCCCTGCTGGAGGAGCCTTTTCAAGTTCTTCACTCTTGCCTCTGACTTCAATCCTCTGAGTTAGAGTCAGGGTCTGTGAACTTAAAGGTAAGTCTGAACAAGATATGCCTAAATTAGGTAAGCTTTATTGTGTATGTCTAAATCTGGTACATCTTTGTCATTTCTGTTGGATTGTGGGTAAGTACAGTTATCATGGAAAACCTACTTGCAGTGTCAGGCATGCCCTAAGCAGGGCAAGGGCTGTGAGGCTCTACAAGTTCCATCCTAGAGTAATCTATATATAGTTGTCAATAAGTAAATAGTAGTTAAACAATTATTATTATGTGGTTAATAAAACTATTGGTGTTGTCTTTTGTGTCTGACAGACAAGACTGCACCATATACAGATTATTGAGATTATTATGTAATGGAATAACTAACATTTGGTGTTTGATGTTGCCAGATCTATCTTTTTGATTTGGGCAGCAACATGCCATATCCAATATAGTTTTGACACAAGGCTTAAAGCATTATAATGCTATATATGACATTTTACACATTTTTAGTACATTATGCTTATTGTCAGATGAATATATTACTTTGGCATAAAATTAGGATTCTAGTGATAAAAAATGTGAGTTTCACACAGAGCAACAGCTCCTCTTTGTCAACAACATTAGCACCATCCAAGTGGCAACTCAGAAGAGGAGATGGATCTTCTTGTATGACATAGTCATTTTGTAGAATCAAGCTTTTTCTGTGCAAGAAAAGGTAGTATCAAGGTTGGGGGAAGTAGAACCCTTCTTTACTTTCCAGGGGTTCTGGGTGGAATAGCCTATTGGGCTGCCAGGGTGCAAATTTTTTCTCTTCCATCCATCCTTAGGTGCTGTCACTGGTCACATATGACCAAATAATCCATTCCTGGTTATATGTACTTCAGCACAGGGCAGAGTCTGGCTGACCCTCCTTGGCTCCTGGTGTGCAAAGAAGGGCATTGTCTCACCCCAACCTTGGTGCCACCTTTTTTTGTGTAGAAATGGACCATTTGAGAGGGGATTAGTTCATTCTTTGTGTCCTGAAGTGCCAGAATGACTTCCATGATATTTTCACCTCCCCTAATACCAATTACTGTCAGGACCCATCAGGCATTGGTAGCAGAAATGGTACAGGAATGAATTGTAGCAACTATTTTAAGAGACCAATGGTGCTGGGCATAATCCCACTCATGGTAATGCCATTAACACCATAATTTGCTGACTTTTCCCTGAGAGAATAGTCCTGATTGAGTGATGGTACAGGATAGAGGATCAATGACTCAAGTTCAATGGTTGGCCTTGTTTACATGCTGACAAACCATCAAATTGATCATGTGATATATTATGTAATCATTAGCATGCATGACTGCAAAAAATTCATGCTCTAAACCATAAAATATGCTGTCCAATTGCCATGAATATGCTGCCATTTCATCAGCAAAAAAACCCTTTCAATGAGTTGTCCTGATTAAACATGCAATATCTTGGCAAAAACAAAGCCAAACAACTTGGGTAAGGTACCCCTTTGAAGCCAGGACCTATGGCTATCTGTATGAATACTTTTGAGATTTTTTAGAATTTCCTTGATTTTTGGCATCATGTTCAATATAAAACAGCAAAACAATGAAAGGGTTTTTTGAGTCACTGTAGTTGCAAGTTTCTGAATATTCTGATTTCATAGTAAAAATACAAGTTATGTAAGCCACAGTGAAATTAAACAACTGAGTTAAAACATTCATGCCACAGGGTCCCATGAACCATATGGCTCATATCCAGCTCTATACATCTGCCCTTGGGGATAACTACTGTGGTCCACATGGAATAGAATGGTGTCCAGAATGTTGGGGGTATCCAGAGCAACAATCTCCCCTTTGGACCTCTAATCCAGCCATCATTGAAAAGCTTGACTGGTTGATACCCAACATGCACATCATCCCACTGGATGCCATCAAGGACTTGTTGACCATCATGCAATGCCTGTGAAGGGAGTGATGAAAAGCAAACTGATTGGGCTACAATAAATCCCAATTATTTAGAATACATCACAAGTGGGTAAAGCTCACCCATCTGCTCCCCTCTCACAGCATCCCAGATCCTCACTGTCTGGTCAGAGGATCCTGACACAATCCTCTCACCATCAGGAGAGAATCTGACTGACCAAATCTGACCAGTGTGCCCCTCCAGAGGTCCTCCTATCTGCTCCCCTCTCTCAGCATCCCAGATCCTCACTGTCTGGTCAGAGGACCCTGACACAATCCTCTTGCCATCAGGAGAGAATTCAACTGACCAAACCTGACCAGCATGCCCCTCCAGAGGTCTTCCTATTTGCTCCCCTCTCTCAGCATCCCAGATCCTCACTGTCCAGTCAGAGGACCCTGACACAATCCTCTTGCCATCAGGAGAGAATCCAACTGACAAAACCCCACCAGTGTGCCCCTCCAGAGGTCCTCCTATCTGCTCCCCTCTCTCAGCATCCCAGATCCTCACTGTCTGGTCAGAGGACCCTGACACAATCCTCTTGCCATCAGGAGAGAACCCAACTGACCAAACCCAATCAGTGTGCCCCTCCAGAGGTCCTCCTATTTGCTCCCCTCTCTCAGCATCCCAGATCCTCACTGTCTGGTCAGAGGACCCTGACACAATCCTCTTGCCATCAGGAGAGAATCCAACTGACAAAACCTGACCAGTGTGCCCCTCCAGAGGTCCTCCTATCTGCTCCCCTCTCTCAGCATCCCAGATCCTTACTGTCCAGTCAGAGGACCATGACACAATCCTCTTGCCATCAGGAGAGAATCCAATTGACCAAACCCAATCAGTGTGCCCCTCCAGAGGCCCTCCTATCTGCTCCCCTCTCTCAGCATCCCAGATCCTCACTGTCTGGTCAGAGGACCCTGACACAATCCTCTTGCCATCAGGAGAGAATTCAACTGACCAAACCCAATCAGTGTGCCCCTCCAGAGGTCCTCCTATTTGCTCCCCTCTCTCAGCATCCCAGATCCTCACTGTCTGGTCAGAGGACCCTGACACAATCCTCTTGCCATCAGGAGAGAATCCAACTGACCAAATCCTACTAGTGTGACCTTGCAATGCAAGCTGAGCAGCTGGCCATTCCTCAAGTCCTCCTACAGAAACTCCAACCAAGCAACAGAATTTTGGCATAAGCATTCTTGAAAGTGTTGTGTTTGATGGTGTAAATGGCAATGCAGAAATGTAAAGGTGGGGGGTGCTCTCCAAGATTATGCTTCCAAAATTGTGCAGAAATTTGATCCCTTCTTGTGCAAATGCCAAGGTATTGTTAACACCATTCTGGTCCTTGGACTTCACATTAGATGAGACAGAGCACCACTGTCTTCACTCACCTGTAGCCATGTTATTGTGGAGGCCAGCAAACTTGTAGCATGCCCAAGCCCACCCAGAAGGCTCAGTGCCTCAAACCAAAAGAGCAGCTTTTCACATCCAATGACACCCTCTACCAGAGTCACAAGCTTTGAATCAAACTCAGTTCCTTGCAGATGGTGGGCCCAGTACCGACACAAGTAAGACAGACTCGGGGAGATGTTTTTGTTCACTTTCTCCTGCAAATCAACAACCTGCAAGTTGCTGTAGTAGGAACTCTCCAACCCACAAATGTTGAATTTGAGGTCATTGCAAAGTGTGTGTAATGATGCAAAGGCAAGGAGCCTGTGCATGCTAGACAGTCCAACAAAGTACACCCCACTCCGGCTAGCATCAGTGAGGAAGTCATAAAATGATGCATGGAGAGGTCGAACAACAGAGCACCGGTCCGTTATCCCACTTAATAGTGGTGCCATGAATTCCAAAATGACAATTATATCGAGATGGTCTTCGTCAGGGGGAAAGTGTCTTCGCATCTTATTTAAGGCGTCCAGCTGCAGAGGTTCAGACGTCGACATGATTTGTTGCATCACAGAGCCAAATCGTGCAAGTGTAGTCTTATCCTGCGGCATCGTGTCTTGTAGGATTGTTTTGTACATGACGCCCAACAAGGTTCCCCCAGCTCCGGAATGAGGTAACATGATCTCAGCGTAGCGCTCCATGACCGTTCGACTCGGCCTATTAGGCTTGATAAACCTGCAGGCCAGACGAGCCCATTCAAATAGACCATCTGATTTCTGAGCGATGCTCTGGACTTCTCCAGCTCCGATTTCTGGATGATGGCAAAGCTCGGTGGAAACATAGAGTTGGATGTCGCACTCGGCCGATTGTGCGGATATGTTATCCAACGAAGCGGATTTCACATGCACAGAGTTACTCAGAACACGTTCGATGTCGGGCAGTGGTCTGGATGTCAGAAGGATGCGAAAGTTTGAGGGAAGGTGTGCGACTTCCGCCGATGTGAGTAGAGACAAGATGTGCTCCCTCGAAGTGTCCGGCCCACTTTCATCTAGTGCATCTATCACCACGACCACATTCCCAACGACCATCCCATCAACTTGAGACAACGGTTCTAAAATGAGTCGCTGCCATTGTTGCGTCACGTCCGGAGTAGTCTTCAGAGAGCGGTCGTTTGCAACGATGTCCGCCAGTGCACGCCGAAACGCTGGATCTCGGTCAGCCAGATCACGAGCAATCGTCGTCAGAATCTTCTCCTCCCGGCGTTCAGTCTGCCGGTCACGAGCAAAAACAAAAGCAAGACCCGAGTCCTCCCACGCCCTTGACCCAGGACGCTACTGCATGTGCAATGGCCGATTTTCCCCTGCCGGCCTGCCCGTGAAGCCACAAGACACGTGGAGCGTTGACGTCGGGATCACAAATCCAGGTCATGATCTCGCGCAAAATATCCGTCCTCGTACCCTCGAGGCATCTCTTTGTCAGGTTGAGGCCTGCACCATCTGCGTAGGCCATACCATCGAGATTCAAGTCTTCGTATATGCGGTACGCCTTAACCTGAATGTCCCTAACGGTGCGGTCACGGTATTGTTGCATCAAGTTGTCTAGGGTCTTCACGTGGCCATCGACGACGATCTGCTTCTCGGAGAAAATGTTCTTGCCCGTCCTTTTCCCTGAGAGCATATTGTGTCAAAATATGAAAACCAAGATTACGATATGCATAGCCTACAAAAGTTTTTCGTTTCAGAATAGTTTTTGATGAAATGTGCAGAGTCGCTTATGGCTCGTGCGATCTTTGCAAGGCTATCTCTCATTTTGTTGATATCGTTTATACTTTCATCCTCCGTAAGAAATTCGTATACGGTTCTCACTTTATCGAGGAGCCCGCACACCGCATTGTCTACATTCGCTTGATTGATAACCAGCTATAGACGACTATGTGAGATACGATACGAAAATGCCAGTAGTGAGCAGAAACGAACCTGAGAAGCAGCGGTTAAGACTCCTAGCGCAGCCTGTGCGTAAGGATGGACCTGGTGCACGAATGAGATCATTGTTGGATGCAAAACATGAAATTCTTACGTTGGCAAAAGTGGAAACCACTTGATTGAAGACTTTGAAAGGCTTGAGATACGTATCACTCAAATTTTGAATCTCGGAGAATGTAGTATTGGTGGTATCGACCGCACCTACAGCATGTACCATATGCGGGATGGGATGAATGCCGTCGAATTCTTTTACTGCGGCATCGATATCCTTACTAGCTGTTGCTAGCTCTGGTTCTGTTTCAGAAACTCGTCGGTTATTCGGCTTTGCAGCCTGTCCAACAGCATCACTTAATTACTGCGTAGCTGATTATCATAGATAACATACATCCTTAACCGAAACTGCGTGGGATTGCTCTTGTTGCTCTTGTGCCCCGCCACCGGCGCTTGTTGCAATAGCCTGTCCAATGGATCATCCATTGTCACCAGGTTAATTCGACGGGGTAGACCACATAGATCCCGATCCGCAGCCGCTTGAGATTGTTCCTGTTGCTCCTGAGTTCTCTCACCGGTCCGTGGAGCAGCGACATCTGTCGCGGTAGTGGTCGAAGGACCTTGGTACGATCGATTGAAGAAGCGCTTCATTCTGGCGAGCCCACTCTTGGAGGCCATGCTCGATGTATCAGGCATAGAGGCGAAATGCCCTGCTCGAGCCTCAGACTAATTTTTTTGTAAATCGATGAATACACTTCAGCGAAGAGATGATTACGCACCGTGGCAAGGCCGCCCGTTGATGAGAAGAGACGACGTTTCTTTGACTGCGTTCTAGCCATTAACAGATGGGTACATCACGGGTTTGAGCTCTGGTTGGAGGTTGAGGGTGTAAACAAGGAAGTGTTCGAAATTAGACGCCGTCAGCACGTCGCAACTGTCGCACGGACCAGCACTGAACTTGATTGTATCACAAAACCCGAATGCCATGTGGTCAACAGTGTTTAGGTAACGAGTCTCTACTGATTCTGCCGCGCATAAGACGCTTGTCGCGGGAAGAAATGATCCGTAGGGACTGTTGTGGTCCGTATTCGCGGGTGTTTGGAGATGCAAGGATAACGACCAAATGTGTCTTATCAGATTTTCCACACATTAATTGTGAACAAATAAACGAGATAGTCATTTCCGGAAAACAAGTGCAATGAAAGAGGTATGTATGATCAAAGATGGTTGGGAAGCTCATGGATCCAAGCAGACTTCTGAAGAGTGATCGTCAAGTTCTAGGGAAAGACTGAACGGTTCATGTTCCATCAAACTCAAAGCAATAGCCCTGCGAGTACCACTGAGCATGTCGAAGGTCGGTATGGTCTAAATGTGATGCAGGTAGGTGGCCGCCGACACGGCATGATGGGTGCAACGGTTAGGCGTAGTGATCATCATCATGGACTCTCCAGACACCACACCCCGATCTTCATCTCGTAACACCGGATGCTGACGGATGGTCCCTCGTGCTTTCCCCGACGTAATACTTACCTCCGGTCCACACCCCATAAAGCTGGTGTCGAGTATGTTTCATAACCTTACAAATACTTTACTCCCGATTAGTATGTATTCTACAACAGACTACGCAGTTAGGCTTAGATCGTACAGAGATCCATCTCCGAGTTGTTCTGATGGCAGGCAGGCAGGGTAGCCATCGGGTATCAACCTAGCATCGTCACCCGTCATATCCAACCAATCCATTTTTTCCTGGCCCAGGAAACGACCCTGTATAAACTAATACGTGGACTCTCAGGCAACCTGCCGAAATTGTGATGGCCCTGGTGGAGCTGCTCCAACTGAACACCGCGAGAAAGTATCTCCTCCACCCTAGTCTTTAAGGGCGTCGCGATGCCAATAGAAACGTCAATTGAACCGGCACGGGGGCGCCAAGTGTCATCATCCCCCTTAACAGGATTAGATCGGAAGGAGCGCATGTAAAACTTCGAAAATCCACACGTGTGGAATCTCGTGGCATCCGGGAACCCGAAGTGTGCACTACACCAATCAATGCTAAAACCAAATCAGCATTGATTCGATGCATTTAGGACGATGAAACCCCACCAGACATTTGAATTACCGACTAGAACATCGTCATGAGGTGAGAAGAGGAACACCTTCCCCAAGTTGGCTTGGGTAAGCATACGCTCACTCGCAGCGCTCAGCCAGTTTTCGAGGTACTGGGTGTTTCTCGTGCGGGTAATAGACGTGTGGATTGCGCTTGCGATCCCTGCAAGGTCTACGGGGAGCCTATCTGTAATGGCCTGCGAGGAGAACAGTC
Organism: Pisolithus marmoratus; assembly: GCA_024613145.1. Taxonomy (NCBI): domain Eukaryota; kingdom Fungi; phylum Basidiomycota; class Agaricomycetes; order Boletales; family Pisolithaceae; genus Pisolithus; species Pisolithus marmoratus. Next base: position 131,679 of record JANFAE010000023.1, read on the forward strand.
CAATCGATCACAAGTACAATGGCCAATGTACTCACATTCGAAAATGCGTTTCCTGCAACGTTCTCCGCGATAAACGGAGCATTGACGCTCCGATACTAATGTGTAGACATTGAGACACCACCTCCATTTATCGCGCATCTCACCTACATTGCACACATTAGTAGCAATACGAATGGGCTTCTCTTGGACGAGGTTGAAAACGGTGACGAGGTAAGCCGTAAGACAATCTTGAGTGGAAAGTGCTTGGCGTGCACTCCCACACACCATCGTGCGCAGTTTATGCAGTTCCTCACTAGAAAACCGCCATTGAAGGTTCTGAACCCCAGCATTGGCTTCGAGAAATGCTGGTCCAAGCTCAGCGGGGGGATAAGAATCATCTAGATGGCGGATTTTGTCATGGTACTTCGTAGCAGTCTCATCAGAAGGAGGCGGAATGTCGTATTTCCTGAATGTGAATGGTGCAAACTCGGGTGCCTTGCACTGGTAGAGCTGTGACAATATATGCGTAAAACGATGCATGGCCATCGCGTCGCCTGTGCTGTGTTTGTCAAATTCTTTTGTTCACCGAGACTGCTGACGGACCTAGAGTATGATGCCAGGATACACCGATGCAAGTCTCCTCTGCGAAAAACGTGAGTTTCACATAGAGCAACGGCTCCTCTTTGTCAACAACATTAGCACCATCCGAGTGGCAGCTCAGAAGAGGAGACAGATCTCCTTGTACGACATAGTCATTTTGTAGAATCGAGCTTAATGACTTTTCTCGCTCATAGCTGACATCTACCGGCACGCCGGAGTTCGTTAGCTCTATCTGGACATGAGTGTCGTGAGCAACTATGTGGTCACGATGATAGACATCACTTACAGACCAACGGCCGTCAGAGCAACGCAATCGACCGGCTGCATGAGGGCACATAGAGAGTGCTTGGGAAAGGGCACTCTCAAACCTTTCCACATCGATCACTCCAGGAATAACATGGACATTGTCAACCTGTCCACGAATGTTGGTGAGTAGGAAGATGCTAATGCCTGTAACCCACGCACATAAAGCAGCCACAGATCATAGCCAGGCAGATCAACGGCGGTTTCATCGTGGAGCACGGTGGGCAGCTTGGGAACGACGAGATGCTGCATCGCCGAAGAAAGTTGAAAACACGGGAGACAGGGAAGAATCGAGCAGAGCACAGCTGGATTTTATATGGAACGCACCTAAATTCGGAGAACTAGGGTGAGATAATGGGCAGCGTTGACAGATCTGAGAGTTTTTCATTCGTAAAATTTATCAGGTTTGCATCCAGGAGGGCTGATTAACCTCCATTTGGCTAAGTTTCCATGTACACCGAGGACGGAGGGAGTGTCAGGGTCCGTAAACAACCAGACAGAACTGGTTAGTCCGCCTTAAGTAGTGCATGTGTGCACCGGGGGCCGCGGCCCGCGGCGACTCTCGAGACATGTGGCTGCGGACAATTTTACGTCAGTTTAAATTGCATGGCGTGGATGATTAATGATTAACGGTTTGTACTTGTAATCTCAAATATTGAAGGGATCCCGAAAATTTGCGCTGTCCACGATAGTACAAGATGCGAAATTAAAGTGTACCCACGAAGGAAAGACACCCCAACCGATCAAACACGTGACCCATCCCTCGTAGCAGAGGTCGATAGAGCACAAAGCCAGGGAGGATCGTTAGCTTGAAGACTCGTCATTTGCAAGTTTGTAGCGCCAGAAGGGTCTATTAAATGTCTAGTAGGGTACAGTGCATCCTGTCAACGCCCTCCCTCGGGGACGGTGCCAAGGAGAGTAAACTCGCAACGTACGCGATGCCCAGCCATTCAACGCGCCCCGAACTTATTCTTATCCCTCAACAACTGACGGTTATCCCTCCTCAAGCGTCTCTTTTCCGCATCGCTTCCAGGTCCAGCGTCCTCCGCTTCATGTCTTTTCTTCTTGGGGTTCGTCAAATCCCATAACCAAGTGGGGTAATCTTCGTCAGGCATGGCAAGAATGGGGGGTTGTCCTTTGAGGTAATTTAATCCCGATAGAACTGTTCCGGCTGGACATGACGAGATGGGTGGTTCTGGGGAAGATTAGGAAACGAAGGTGAATGGAAAAGGAAGAGATTACTTAGATCTTCGAGAGAGGGCGATGTTGTCGACTTTGTCGTCGATGGCTTCTTCTCCACCGATGAGCTGCCAGTATGGCTAGAGCCCGTAGCGAAGGCACGAGAGAAGATGACGGAGAGTCTTCGGTGCAGAGATGTCCGGGAACACACCAACACTAGAGACATGGTGCAGTGACGAGACGCGTCGGACTTTTTCGATCGCGCTAGTACTAGGCGGCGCTACTCTCCCCTCGTGGACAACGCAAGGCAATGGCTATGAACTTAACATAGATACACGGACAAGGAAATATGTATGTATATACTAGATCTGACGCGCTTATGCTAGTACGTGGGCGTCTCGCTCCACCCGTACTTAGATAATACCGGATCCAGGCAACATCTGCGAAGACTCGTGCACACCACTTTCGTCATCAACCGAACCCATGTCCTCCGTCTCCGGGTCCAGCGACAAGGAATACGGCATCACATCACATCTTCGCCCATCATCCTCAAAGTCTAATGGCTCGTGCTCGAAGGGATTGACGTCAGTTTCGGGCGTCGCTGGTGGCAGCGGACGGATCGGTTCCGGCGGTACATCTAACAGGACAGTATGCGGGAGGGGCGGTTGACGAGGTGGAGATTTGTATCGTGTAGGTGGCGATGATGGTGGTTGGACCCGTTCCGTAGTTGGAGCTAGTGCCGTAGGCGGCGCATGTGCGCTACCGACAGGCCCGGTGTGTGGAGACGGCGGTGATACACGTGGTGTAGTGGTAGGCAGCTGGACGGCACGCTGCTGCTGGGCCCGAGGCTGAAGCTCGTATTCGAACTAGATCAAAGCCGCGCGTCATTACTCCAAGAAAACATGATCAATAAGTCAGAAACTCACAGCGGAGAACACCTCTTCTCTTCGCCTCAGTCCGACATCCTTGTCGATACAGTAACACAAGTATAACACATCCGCACTGCAGCATCAGAATAACGAAATACAAGTCGTCATTACGGCCGTGAGCCAAGGGCAAAACTCGGTTTGGCAAAATCATCACGTACGTATCCTTGATGAGACCCACACAATATAATCCGACCAGTGCAGTAACGCCACCTGCCAACATCGCGGCTCCCAAGGCTGCATTGGGGGCGTTGAGTGTGTGAGCGACGAAAAGGTACGTGAGGAGCGCGAATGGGAAGGTCATTGTCAACGGTGCATAGGTTAGCATCGTGAGCTGGGCTAGTATTGTGAGCATGAAAATGTCAGTACCGCTGCCACGCCGCGCCGAACAGACTTTCACGTACGTTCGGTCTTGAACTTTCGCCTGTATCGTCCCGTGCTGGATGTTTCTACTGCAGCCGTCAGAGCACGAGCTCGTCTGGCGCTCGGAAAGAACGGATCCCCAGTGAGGCCCGCGTAGATAAGCGCATATCGACTTAGCGAAGAAGTGACGCTTTCTAGATAAGCTACGGCCATACCCGCACCCACGGTGATAGGTTGCAACCACGGTCGAAGGACGATCGGGAAGTAGGAGGGCAGGAACCGCAACGCAACAGTCAATAAACTCAGGAACCGAATACCGGCGAGTATTAGGGCGCTCAACACGATCGAACCCAGAGAGGGATAGGTAGCACGATAAAGTGCAGCATGAATGATGTGTGTGTCAGTGGACAGCGGCGGAGGTTGTTCTGGACTGCAGATTTCATTAGCACTGTGGACTAACTCGAAGAAGAACCGAACGGGAACGAACTCAGCATAGTACCACGCGCCGATTACACCTGCACAGGTGGTACGCAAGATCCCTCGTGCGACACCCCAGCTCCAAAGCCAGATGCAAACTGTGCCCAGGATAGCCCAATCCGCCCATTCGCGTAAATGCCCTTCGACGGTTCCACCACTAGAGTCTTCGATGTAGCCAATCAGAACAAGACGGAAAATTAACGTGAGGAAGGGAATGGATGCGAATAATGTCAGGAGCAGAATTGCAGGGGAGAGAGCAAGTAGGAATGGATTAGCGATCAGAAGTTGAGACGCGAGATCTAGTGTGGATGACGTGGAATGAATTTCCCTCGGGAGGTCGACCAATCGGCGTGCGGTAAGGAACGAGAGTAGGAGAGGTATGAGCGAGAATAACCGCAAACTGAGATCGTCGCGCAATTCGCGATCAAGTAAAGAGAGTCAGGACCACCGAGGTGTGTTCTTCGATAAGCGAAGGAGATAACTTACCCGACCGTTTCTCCCCATGTTGGTTCCTGATCACCATCCCACATAAAACTGCCTACGAAGGCCCATATTGCAGAGATGAAAAGCGTGGCAGGTATAAATACGGATGTTGCCACCATGACAGGTCTAACGAAGATCCTCAACAGAAAAATATGCAGATACGCGACGGCAGCGCTGAGGAATGTGAGGATCGTGAGCAGTGGAACTGTGTGCAGTAACGTGATATAAGGTATGGGTCCTTTCGATTTGCCGGGTTTCCGAGCGAGGAAGAGCAAAAGGACGGAGAAGAAGAGACATATTGCAACGCCAGTACACCATACGATTGTCCACGACGAGTCGTTGAATTTGCGACGAGGGAGGGATCTCTTCGGGTCGGGTAGGGAAAATACATCAAGTGGTCGGGTGGTTCCGTCCCTCGGCAGTAGCGACTGAGTGAGCGATAGGGAGAGACTCTGTCGTCGTGGTGGAGGGGGCGGTGTCTGGAACTGTTTATGCCGAGGCATCGACGGTTGTCCTAGCATGGCTAAAGATCCTGGAGAGTCAAGAGAAGAACGTGAGGAGGGAGAAGGCGACGGAGACCTGGGAGCTCGTCTTGGTGGTGATGCCTGGTGAGCAAGCCATCCCTTTGGAAAATCCTGTGACTCTGCTTCACCGTAATTAGACGCCATGAGATGTACGGACTGGGCGGCATGACGAGATGCGCCTGGGGGCATTTGATCCTCGTCCTGGTCGAGACGCAGATATGGGTCCTCCTCTTCGTCTATACTCGTCCGACCAACACCACCAACACCACCAGCGCCTCTTCGCGACACCCTACTCGCACGGCTATTTCGCAGATGTGGATCATCAAGGTCTGCAGCGCCATGGTCGTCATCGTTCCAATTCCGGGATCCCTCGTCGTCGGTGGTAAACGAGAAGAAAAGTGGCTGTGAGGAAGACAGACTCGACTCTGGATTGGGATTTGGATGTAAAAATTCAGATGCGTATTGAGCGAACGACTTGGCCATCGCTGCTGTTCCGATCGCTGGGCAAGCACAGGCGGAGGGTCGTCGTGCTCGTCGTACTTGGATACTTTTTACTAGGCTTGAGTCACGCAAGCGCACGTATGAAGCATTCGAAATAGGGCGAACCACGCAGTGCGAAGGAACTTCCTAAAATGGATTGCTCAGCCTCCCAAAGAATACCGTTTTCAGCGTACATATGTTACAGCATAACATGTGTAGTAGACATAACAGGTCCCAGTAAGGGTGTTAGCACGAGATCAAGTAAAAATCCAACAACCCTGCAGTTGGTCATTCCAACGTCACCCGTTGTCTCTCTCATTGGGACGAAGTCTCAGTAGAAAACGCTTGAGCCTGCACGTTATAGAGATGTGCGTACTCCCCTCCCAGTGCTACCAGCTCTGCATGTCTCCCCGTTTCGACGACCTTGCCGTCCTTGACACATCTACACATACCAACCGTCAGAAAAAAGGACTTACTAAAATCGAAACCCAGACGTACATGATTAAGTCGGCGTGCTTGGTCAAATGCCCAAACCGATGTGTTACGAACAACATCGTCCTACCCTCCCTCGCACTGCGAAGATGTGCAAATAGTTGGTATTCCCCTGTAGGGTCTAACGCTGAGCTCGGTTCATCGACCGTGACAAGCTTGACAGGAGTAGAAAGAAGTCGCATGAACGTTCGCGCACTGTGGAGAGTATAATAATGGGATTAGCGTAGTTTCTAAAGTGATGACGAATGGGACAAGCTTACGCAACGAGTCGCTGTCGTTCTCCTCCTACACAGCAAAGTAGTGAATAGGGGGAACTAGGCAAAATGAAAAAGGAGCACCTACCCGACACATTGGCCGACTTCGCGAATGATTTGTGTATTTCTTCTAACTCTGCATCTCCCTTCCCATTAAAACTCATGCGCCCATCTAACTGAGAATCCAAAATCGTATCCATACCCTCCGAAAATTTGTTTACGGTCTTCTCCGCCCCAGAAAGTCGCAATGATTCCTGGGCAATATCTGCGGTGGCCTTGTCTGTGCCCAGCTGTGTACCATCAGGTGCACCCAAAACAATGTTCTCTCGAATAGATAATGGAAACAAATCGTGTTCCTGTGTGAGCATCGCAATTCCTCTCCGCAAGTCTTGTATACAGTACTCTTGAATGGGTATACCGTCGATAAGAATCGTACCAGAATTGACATCGTAGAAGCGACTTAGGAGTTTGATGATCGTCGTTTTACCACTTCCATTGCTACCAACTATGACAACGAGTTGACCAGGTTGGATGGTAAACGACACATTGGATAAGGCAGAGCGATCTGTTTTCGCGGCGGGATAATTGAATGTGACATTTCTGATACGATCACCGTCCCACAAATCATTGAGGAAAGAGAGGTGGAAAGTAGATATGGACACACCTGAATTGCACAGCCATTCCCTTACCATTATCATGACCTGGTTGTGGGTACGGTGTCTTTCCGTCTTTCATTTGAGGTTTATTGTCTAGTTTCTCGTAGAATTGTTCCACAGACGCTGCTGTTTCGAGTAAAGGAGTAGTCCAAGCTATCAACTCCATGAACGTCCGTCTCAGAGAAACGTTCGTTCGTTCGACAATCGCCAACTGCGCAAGGGAGACATTCGAGGGAGTGAACAGCGCAATGAACGCAGCGTATAACTATACGAGACCAAAATAGTTCATTCGATGTCAATGGGGGAGAACGGGGCACACGTACCATGACGGCTTGCGGACACAGTTGAGAGAGCACTTGCGAAAACAAAGGATTTTGTGATCTATACAGTAGTTCAGGTACTGTATCAGGTATATCACGCAAGCTCTCTTGGGCTCTCCGATATTCTGCGCATATGATGCATTCGTATAAGTCCATTCAAATTCGAAAGTGAGAGCATTTACCTCGAATCAGATAATCTTTGATGCCGGCTGCGATCACTTCAGGCCTGAGGCGTTCATCTGTCAGCTTGAGGAGTGCCGATTTCCGGATGTACGATTCATTGACTGGTTGCACTACATATTCTAGTGTTACGATGCGGCACACAAAGAGAAATAAGCATGTGTATTCCTAAAGTGTGAGGAAAGAGATACGCACTTTTCCCCCACAATTGCCTATTCACCACCACGCCATCGGCGAAGATGGGAGCTAAGCAGAGAAGAAAAAATGTGATGCCGGCACTTTCGAATACAGTGCTAACAAGATAGACAACGAGACGGAGTTGGAGAAGGGATGAGATGATCATTTCTGCGAGTCTGAGGGCAAGCTCGAAGCAATGGAATACTGCATCAGGTCCCCGTACTGGTCCAAAAGAAACTGACATGATGGATGAGCTAGGCTCTCATGTTTAGATGCGAGATGGGCTTATGGGCTTACTCTGTGATGATTGTGATGGTGTAGACAGGTCGTAAGATAACTGGGCTGAGAGATCGAATATGTACGGAACAAGACCATCAAACCCGGGTAACCAATGTAGAGTACAAAAGTTACCTTCAAACTGACGGCCTTCCATACTATACTTAACTCGCGTCCTATAGATTTCTGTTGTGTTTTCACTAACACCCAACATGAGAAGCCTCGAGGTAAATTGACATCACAACATCATACTCACGATGCCCAATTTATGATGCTCGTCAGTAAAGAACACAATATTCTTGCTACGGTGGCCCACAATAGATCATTTCCAGACTGATCATCTGGCCCTTGAGATATCCGATGCTCGATCTACCATTGTCAGCTACGGCCATAGGCTCGAAAGGCGTAGAGCGACAAACATAGGTCAACAACCTGCTGGAGAAATAAAGCGAGAGCGTATCTTCCATGGCAGACCAAAGCCTTGCAAAGATCAGGAATAAAAACATCAGAGGGCTGATGGTGTACAAATCCCCGCATGCGCGACGGATAAGGGGAGTAACGTTCACGATATCATGGTAAGAGCGCAAGCCGGGAAGTTTGAGAAAGGACAAGGAGTCATTTGCGATGACGAGGCGCCATACACCCAGTCTGATTTCTGTGTACTTTGAATTGGTCTTGAAAGGTCGCTCGACGATTGGTATGGCAGTTGTGAGGTGCTTCCAGAGGGGCATGACCGTCTCCTGGACTGATGGTTGATTGGGTGGTGGAGTCGGAGGGCTGGGTGAGAGACGAAGGAAGGGAAATGCACCGCCTTATATTGACTGGAAAGGCTGCAGTGCCGTCTCGACCGGGAGTCATACATATCACGGGAGGCACCAAGTACAGAGGACAAATGCTCCGCGACAGATGCTGCGCACTGGCACGGTACTGTGTATGTAGAGACCAATCAGAAGTTTCCAGGCTGTAAGCAGATAGTACAATCCTGCGCACCGACAGCGTAAGAACTTAGGAGTACCGGCACTCATACTGTATTGCCTAGGGACAATTACGCTAAGTGCCGAGCGAATTTGATGTGCACGGACTCTTCAGTATAGACCGGTGTGACTCGGATAACTGAAGTTGTCGGCCTTCGAGTCAGCCAGTGGGGGAACCACAGGAGAACGGTAAGCCGATCGGATATGTAGTGCAAAACGGAATCCGTCGCGGAGGCTTTTTGACTTCACGGCAGCCACTAGTACCACTATGAAAAGTCAGGACACAAAATAAGTGTCCAAATCACTTCTAGTAAGTGTCATAACGGTCGAAAATCAGCATTGATCATTAAATTTCAGTGTCATAATGCGACATTGAAGTTGTCATTTGGTCTAGTTAGTACACTGAAAAAGAATGTCTTTGTCATTTGAAAAGCGTGGCAGGTATGAATACGGATGTTGCCACCATGACAGGTCTAAGAAGAGCCTCAACATAAAAACATGCAAATATGCGACGGCAGCGCTGAGAGATGTGAGGATCGTGAGCAGCGGAACTGTGTGCAGTAAGGTGATATAAGGTATGGGTCCTTTTGATTTGCCGGGCTTCCGAGCGGGGAAGAGCAAAAGGACGGAGAAGAAGAGACATATCGCAACGCCAGTACACCATACGATTGTCCATGACGAGTCGTTGAATTTGCGACGAGGGAGGGATCTCTTCGGGTCAGGTAGGGAAAATACATCAAGTGGTCGGGTGGTTCCGTCCCTCGGCAGTAGTGACTGGGTGAGCGATAGGGAGAGAGACTCTGTCGTGGTGGCGGAGGTGGTGGTGCCTGCAACCATTTATGTCGAGGCATCGACGGTTGTCCGAGCATGGCTAAAGATCCTGGAGAGCCAAGAGAAGAACGTGAGGAGGGAGAAGGTGACGGAGACTTGGGAGCTCGTCTTGGTGGTGATGCCTGGTAAGCAAGCCTTTGGAAAATCCTGTGACTCTGCTTCACCGTAATTAGACACCATCGATCGAACAGACTGGGCGGCATGACGAGATGCGCCTGGGGGCATTTGATCCTCGTCCTGGTCGAGACGCAGATATGGATCCTCCTCTTCGTCTATACTCATCCGACCAATACCACCAACCCCGCCAGCGCCTCTTCGTGACACCCTACTCGCATGGCTATCTCGCAGATGTTCCGATCGTTGGGCAAGCACAGGCGGAGGTCGTCGTGCTCGTCGTGCTTGGATAGCTTTTACTAGGCTTGAGTCACACAAGCGCACATATAATGCATTCTAAATAGGGCGAACCACAAAGTGGGAAGGAACTTCCTAAATGGATTTACTCAGTCTCTCAAAAGAATCATTTTCGGTGTATGAATGTTTGTACAGCATAGTAACATGTGTAGTAGACATAACAAGTCCCAGTAAAGATGTTAGCATGAGATGAAGCAGGAATGCAACAACCCTACAATTACTCATTCCAACGTCACCCATTGTCTCTCATTGGGACGAAGTCTCAGTGGAAAACGCTTGAGCCTGCACGTTGTAGAGATGTGCGTATTCCCCTCCTAGTGCTACCAGCTCCGCATGTCTCCCCGTTTCGACTACCTTGCCGTCCTTGACACATCTAATACCAACCGAATCAGCATAGAGGGCTTACAGTAACCTAGCTCCGCTCGACACTTACATGATCAAGTCGGCGTGCTTGGTCAAATGTCCAAACCGATGTGTCACGAACAACATCGTCCTACCCTCCCTCGCACCGCGAAGATGTGAAAATAGTTGATATTCCCCTGTAGGGTCTAACGCTGAGCTCGGTTCGTCGACCGTGACAAGCTTGACAGGAGTAGAAAGAAGTCGCATGAACGTTCGCGCACTGTGGAGGGTACAAAAACGGGGTTAGCATAGTTTCTAAAGTGATGACGAGTGGGACAAGCTTACGCGACGAGTCGCTGTCGTTCTCCTCCTATCCGGCAAAATAGTGAATGGGGGGAACTACGCAAAATGAAACCAAGAGTACCCACCCGACACATTGGCCGACTTCGCGAATGATTTGTGTATTTCTTCTAACTCTGCATCTCCCTTCCCATTAAAACTCATGCGCCCGTCTAACCGAGAATCCAAAGTTGTGTCCATACCCTCCGAGAATTGATTTACGGTCTTCTCCGCACCCGAAAGTCGCAAGGACTCCTGGACAATATCTGCGGTGGCCTTGTCTGTGCCCAGCTCTACACCATCAGGTGCACCCAAAGTAATGTTCTCTCGGATAGACAAAGGAAACAAATCGTGTTCCTGTGTGAGCATGGCAATTCCTCTTCGCAAGTCTTGTACACAGTACTCTTGAATGGGTATACCGTCGATAAGAATCGTACCAGAATTGACATCGTAGAAACGACTTAGGAGTTTGATGATCGTCGTTTTACCACTTCCATTGCTGCCAACGATGACGACGAGTTGACCAGGTTGGATGGTAAACGACACATTGGATAAGGCAGAGCGATCTGTTTTCGTGGCGGGATAATTGAAGGAAACATTTCTGGTACCGCCGCCGTCCCACAAATCCAAGTCATCGTTGAGAAAAGAAACGTGGAAAATAGATGTGGACACACCTGAACTCCACAGCCATTCCTTTACCATTATCATGACCTGGTTCGGGGTACGGTGCCTTCCCGTCCGTCATTTGAGGTTTACTATCTAGCTTCTCGTAGAACCGTTCCACAGACGCTGCTGTTTCGAGTAAAGAAGTAGTCCAAATTATCAACTCCATGAATGTCCGTTTCAGAGAATCGCTCGTTCGTTCGACAATGGCCAACTGCGCAAGGGAGATGTTTGAGGGAGCGAACAGCGCAATGAACGCAGTGTACAACTGTACAGGACCAAAGCAGTTCACCCGATGTCCGTGGAGAAGAACGGAACCAACGTACCATGACGGCTTGTGGACTTAGCTGAGAGAGCACTCGCGAAAACAGAGGATTCTGTGATCTATACAGCAGTTCAGGTGTTGTATCAGGTATATCACCCAAGCTCTCTTGGGCTTTCCGGTATTCTGTGAATATGATGCATTCATGTAAGCAAGTTCATTGAAATTCGGAAGAGAGAAGATTCACCTCGAATCAAATAGTCTTTGATGCCAGCTGCGATCACTTCGGGCCTGAGGCGTTCATCTGTCAGCTTGAAGAGTGCCGATTTCCGGATGTACGACTCGTTGACTGGTTGCACTACGTATTCTAGTGTCACGATGTGGCACGCAGAGAAATAAGCATGTGTATTCCTACACATATGAGGTAATAGATACGAACTTTTCCCCCATAGTTGTCTATTCATTACCATGCTATCGGCGAAGATGGGAGCCAAGCAGAGAAGAACGAATGTGACGCCAGCGTGTTGGAAAGCCGTGCTAACAAGATGGAGAGCGAGACGGAGTTGGAGAAGGGAAGAGATGATCCTTTCTGCGAGTCTAAGGGAAAGCCCGAAACAATGGAATACCTCATCAGAACCACGTAGCGGCCCAAAAGAAACTGGTATGATTAATGAGCTAGGTTTACATGTCAAGATGCGATATGGGCTTACTATGTGATGGCTGTGATGGTGTAGACAAGTCGTAAGCAAACTGGGCTGGACATATGGAACGCAATCATCAAACCCGGATAACAAATGTAGAGTATACGAATTACCTTCAAACAGGCGACCTTGCATAGTATACTTCACTCGCGTCTTATATATTTCTGTTGCCTTCTCACTAAATCCTAGAATGAGTAGACATGATACAACCGGACATCAAATCTTACTCACGATCCCCAATCTACAACGCTCGTCAACAAAGAACACGATACTCTTGCTACGGTGGCCCACAGTAGATCATTTCCAGACTGATCATCTGGCCCTTGAGATATCCGATGCTCGATCTACCATTGTCAGTTACAGCCATAGGCTCAAAAGATGTAGAGAGACTAACATAGGTCAACAATCTGCTGGAGAAATAAAGCGAGAGCGTATCTTCCATGGCAGACCAAAGCCTCGTAAAGATCAAGAATAAAAACATCGGAGGGCTGATGGTGTACAAATCCCCACATGCGCGACGGATGAGGGGAGTAACGTTCACGATATCATGGTAACAGCGCAAGCCGGGAAGTTTGAGAAAGGACAAGGAGTCATTTGCGATAACGAGGCGCCATACGCCCAGTCCGATCTCTGTGTACTTTGCATTGGTCTTGAAAGGTCGCTCAACGATTGGTATGGCAGTTGTGAGATGCTTCCAAAGGGTCATGGCGTCTCCTAGACTGATGTTCGGTGGGTGCTGGCGTCCGAGAACTGGGCGAGAGACGAAGGAAGGGAAATATACCGCCTTATATTGAGTCGAAAGGCTGCAGCGCTGTCTTGACCGGCATGGTAATATGTACGTAAAGACCGATCAGAAGTTTCCAAACTGTAGTCGCAAATATATTCTGCGTACCGACAGCGTTAGAACTCGAGGAATGCTGATGGCTCATACTATATTGCCCGGGGCCAATTTCGCTAAGTGCCGAGCCAATGTGATGCGCACGGACTCTCCATTATAGACCGGTGTGACTCGGATAACCGAAGTTGTCGGCCTTCGAGTCAGCCAGAGTGGGGGAGCGACGGGAGAACGGTAAGCCAACCGGACATGTAGTGCAATACTGAATCCATCATCGCGGAGGCTTTTGGACTTCACAGCCACTATAGTACCTCACTACTGGTTCCACAAGAATGTAAGTACATAAAACAACCAGTTTGTCAACGCCTACGAAATGTCCCTCAGTCCAAGCTAGATGGAAAAATGTCCACATGAAGAGCTACGTCCATCCAGTCCATCGCTACACCACCGCAATTGACTTGTTCAGTGCCTCCATCATCGGGAAGGGGCCGGCCTGTTCATCGAAGTCAGACACCGACAAACGCATTATGAAGAGGCTTAACAAGAGGTCAATGAACGCTACTTACCGAAATCAACGTCAAATGGATCACCCCAATCTTAGCTGGGCCCTTCCCCACGCTGCTCGGAATCTGCACCGTAAAATTCTCATACGGCGGAGTCGTCGGCCCGTGGTACTGTGGATCAAAGGGTCCGTTGTACAAAATCTGACCCATCATGTACTCGGGTGATGCGCAGGCGCCGCCGGACGTTGCGCAAGTTTGAAGGCCGATCACGACGGCAACTTCTTCAGAGCTGGTGAGGGTGTTCTGTAAGGTGAGCATTGACAGGCGGAGTTATGGTGAGCGAGCGAAATGATGGGTGTGAGGAGAGGCACTTGCCGGACGTTGGATCTGGACTGTGAGGTTGTTTCCTGGAGAAACTGTATGTCCGTCAGGGGGATACCCGATGACAGCGTTCTGCGCGAACGCGAACACCGGAACTAAGAGCAAGAAAAGGAGGGTTTTCATCGCATCCAATGCTCAGCGAGGTGCGTGAATCAGAGAATGTTAATGACGAGGGGAGCCTTGTCGACCATCCCTCTTTATACGCAATGCAAGGCGGTACATTTTACGGCGACGCGATGCACCCGGCAAACGAATACATTCTACATCGTGGTGCCGGTGGTCCGCATCCACCCATGGTCTTCCTCTCTCTGATTGCTCTTACTGGAACGGGGAAGCCGGTGGCCTTCCAGGGATGATGCTACTTCCCTTGGGCCATATGAATGTGTCGATGCACACGGTGTGGAGCAGCACACAGAGCAGAGAGGTATAGCAGATTGCTGTTCTGGATGGAGGCATGGAGCAAGGTTGGAAACTCAGTATCCTTACTCATGCAACGGCGAGGTCATCCGGGGTATACATTGCTCAAACTTTTGTTCTTCTAGTCTCCAGGCTGACAATACTCGAGGTAAGAATCAGAAGTAACTAAGCTGGACCAAACCGACCTATAGATGATTTCGGTGAGGCACGGATCACGCTCAACAAGCTCTCCACCACATGCTAAAGATCCTCTCGACTCCAATATTATTCATGCACGTATATACATTCTTATCCTTGCGTCCTGGAATGAACACCCTTGTGTTCTTCGTCACAGTGACGTCCATGATGTCAATCAACATGCCCAGTCAATTCGGCATCCCATCTTGTTCATTCTTGCTTCTCAATATTTACAGTCACCCCCTTTTCTCGACGTTTCTAGGACGGCGAATCGTGAATGAGGAAACGGAACAAAAGGAGAGAACAGGATGCTGCACTACCTGAATAGTTCGAAGGTAACAAAGCAATTCGCATTGAATGCAGACGTGTGCCGCATGATACCGGAGGACCTAACCGAATGGATGGACGGCATTCTCACCATCGCAGAGGCACTGGCGAACGATTCGAATTCGATCACAGGAGACGAGGTCATTGGTGATCTTATGGAATGGAAGAGTTTAGAGTAGCTTGTGATATTGTTATGGGGACATGGTCTACACAAAAGAATGGGAATTATCGTCCCTCAATATCTAGCTGGGACATGCACCTCTAGAAAGCAATTGTAAGGAGCGGAGCATTCTATGACGCACACTTCCTCAACCACCTATCGAACGCGGTCACATAGTGATCCACGGTACCCTGGGCTGGGGATGCCGTATCAAACACGTTCGACGACGCAAACATCCCCGCTCTTCCGAACCCATCCACCATGAAGCTCCCCCACAGCAACAACCAAGTCATCGTCCACAGTCTCCCGATCCACCCGCCCACTCGCCTTCCCGTCATCTGAGTGAACACGCGCTCGAGAATGACACCAACGGCCATCATTCCGAACGAGAACAGCATACACCACCATTCGACGTTCTGATTGAGCATGAGCAACACAACGTTATGAAAGATGCCCGATCCGAGAAACGATCCAAGCACGTATCCTGCATGTCCAAATACGGACCCTAGAGGCCATCCTCCGAGTACGGCAAACGTCCGCCTAAACAGTTGATGCCATCTATAACCCCAGAAATCACGCAACGAGTGCGATTTCCATGGTTTGTCGAATACAGGGGGCCACTGTACGGGGTCTTGCTGGAACACGGTGATGCCGACGAGTGTAGCCATGTCGTATATCATTTGCACGGAGGAGTAGATGACGACTGCCATAAGGATCGTGATAGCACTGGATCGGACGTATCTGGTCAGCGGGGGCATTGTCGAATCAAAGATCGTGTCCCCGCTTGGAATGATAAACGTCTCCGGCGAAAATCCTCTTACGGCCACATGGAATGTGTCGCATATAAAACTGTGGAACAAAGCCGAGAGAAGGGTATACGCTGTGAACCATATGCCCGAAGTAGGACGCGTGTGCGGAGGAAAACAAAGGCTTTTGGACCAGTTCCAACCGACACCGCGAATGTTGGTGGAGAGGTCTAGTGCGTCCATGAGGACGGAGGGAGAAGAGCCGATGGGTCTAACGTATCGTTTGAGTGGGTCCTTTAAAAACGTCCATTCAAGTGTGCGGACGACGAAGCAGAACATGATGAGCTATACGTACATGAAATCAGCGACCTGAGAAAAACGCGAGTGAAGAAGGGGGGAAACAGGACGCACAGCAAAACTTATATTCAAATATACCAGTATGGGGTCTCCACCTGTAAAATCGACAGATACCGTAGCACGAAAAGCCAGAAGGGAAATCAGTGGCCACAGTGCAATACGCAGTACCCGCGTTCCAGGGAGAATGACCAGAAGTGCGACGGCATAGTAAGAAAGGCACGGAGGTAACACGTACGCAAAGAGCGTGTAGGTGTTCAATGGGAGTCTCTCTGATACGGGTGGGACGCGGAGGACGTCGGTGAACATGTCGAGAGAGGACCGGGCCATCACCATATCGACGTCGTCGACGATGGGAGGCTGCTCGGTTCCTTCATATTGTCCCGATTCGGCTCTGCTCACATACCGAAGATCTGATTAGTCCGCAATCAAATATTTATGTAAATCTATTCTGCGTTGTTCATACAGAGATGTCCCACCGGTCTATAGACATGTCGTACACGTCCCGAAAGCAAGCAGATATGCTATGTCCTCAACCACCCATCGAATGCCGTCACGTAGTGATCGACAATGCCCTTTGTTGGAACCGCAACTTCAAATACGTTCGCTGATCCAAACATCCCTGCTCGCGCGAACCCATCCGTCATCATGCTCCCCCATACCAACAACCAAGTCATCGTCCACAGTCTCCCAATCCACCCACCCACTTGCTTGCCCGTCAGCGATGTGAACACTTGCTCGAGGACGACACCGACACCCATCATCCCGAATGAGAGAATCATGCACCACCATTCGACGCTTTGATTGTTCATCACTACCACGACGTTGTGAACGATCCCGGATCCAAGGAAGGTTCCAAGGATATATCCTACTTGTCCGAATAGAGATCCCAAAGGCCACCCACCCACCACGATAAACGTTCGCCTCAAGAATTGATGCCACCTATAACCCCAGAAATCGCGCAACGAGTCCGATTTCCATGGTTTGTCGTATGCAGGGGGCCATTGTGCAGGGTCCTGCTGGAACACAGCGACGCCGAAGAATGTAACGATGTCATAGTTCATTTGCATAACTGCATAGATACCACAAGCGTTGATGACAGTAAGAGCGCTGGATCGGATGTATCGCATCAGAGGGGGGAGCGTGGGGTCAAAGATAGTGTCTCCGCTTAGAGCGGCAAATGTCTCGGGCGAGAACGCTAGTATGGCAAGTTGCGATACACCACATATGAATCTGCTAAACCAAAAGGAGGCGAAGACATATGCTATGAACCATAGACGTGAAGTGGGACGGTTTTCAGGTGGGAAACGGAAGCTTTTGGACAGGTTCCAACCGAAGCCACGCACGTTGGTGGAGAGGTCAAGTACATCCATGAGAATGGATGGGGAGGAACCAGCAGGCCTGATGTGTCGTTTAAGTGGGTCCTTTCGGACCGTCCATTCGAGCACACGGACGGCGAAGCAAAAGACCATGAGCTACATCGATAGATGGGTGCATCAGATCAAAAGCGATATGAAGTGAAAGGGACGTGGGTCATACCGCAAAATTGACATTCAAAAACGTCCGCTTAGGATCCCCACCCGAAAAATCGATGTACACGGCAGCACGAAAAGCCAAGAGAGTGACGAGTGGCCATAGTGCTATACGCAGCATGCGAGTTCGGGGGAGAACGGCCAAAAGCGCCATGACATGGTAAGAGAGATACGCTGGTAAAATGTACGCCAAGAATGAGTATTTGTTGAATGGGAGTCTCTCCTCCACGGGTGGGACGCGGAAGATGTCGGTAGGCAGGTTCAGGAGGGATGTCCAGGACATGATTTATCGCGATGGACGCCGTGGATGGGTGCGTGGGTGCCTTGTATCACGGTTTATATAGCAGGCATCGACAGCTTCGCTCGCAAGCGCTCAGCTAAAACTTCTACGCAGCCTCCTGACAATTGTCCGAAATGAGTGTCTCCACGAAGAATCATTGCGGGTCCAGCTTTGGTCGCCGTGAAATCAACAGATATTGGAGTTGGCTGATTGGTTGGCTGCACACGCCGTCGTACGAGTAGCACCATGCCAACATGCAGGGCGATCTTACCCAAACACAAGCACAGCCAAAGGATGCCTCTTTGTCATTGTTTCTGATCTTCCATTGATAATACGACTGGACACACCAAGATCTAAATCTTCCATCGGTGTATCAGAAATCCCGCCCACCTGTGCCTGTACTGAATTTTCCCAAGTGGTAGGCGGTCTTACTTACAGGATCTTCATGTCGCCCGCTAGCACTTCGGGAAGTCGGAGTCCCACATGGAGCACCACCTTCTGGGCTTCCGCGCATGGCATGCCGAATGGTACGGGGTGATGCGGTGCTTTGGCACTTTTCCTGGATATCGGGTCCGTGAAATCTAGCAAATTCAAGGTTGATGTGTACGAGGGGGGAGATATGCCGTCTGTTTACTAAGTTCAAACGCGGTACATGTACTAAAAATCCAATGCTCTTTCAATGCCTCGAGCTACACAACGTTATGTCTCATTGCCCAGACGTTTACAGGAAGTACAGCGCTCCAATCTTTGTCTCTACTACTTTCCAATTATGTGTCACACCGGGGATGGAGAAGTATACTGCGTCGATCCTCCTTTACGATTGACGTTCAGGGAAACGGGCCAAAGCTTGATCTGCGGAGTCATACCTAAGTGGAACATTTGGTGTACAGCTATCCGTTGAAAGCAATCATTCATCCTGTGCCATGATACCATATCATAAAACGATCAACTATCAATCAGAACTACATTGATGTGCAACATGTATAACCATCATTTTGCGGCGTGTATGAGTCATTGGATCGTATAGAAACCAAGCAACAGCGCGGTATAGAAAGAGCAGAACACACTATCGCGCACATTCCCTCAACCAGCTATCCAACACTGTCCCATAGTGTTCTGCAATCTCCTTGAGAGGGCATGCAGTATCCAACACAGTTGATGATGCGATCATCCCAGCTCGGGCAAACCCATCTATGATGATGCTCCCCCATAGCAATAACCAAGTCATCGTCCACACTCTCCCAATCCAGCCACCCACTTTCCTCCCTGTCATCTGTGTGAACACGTCTTCAAGGATGATGCCAACAGCCATCATTTCAAATGAGAGGAGCATGCACCACCATTCAACATTTTGGTTGAGCATGGCTACCACGATATTGTGGAACATGCCGGATCCGAGAAACGATCCCAGTACGTACCCCACACGCCCGAAGGTGATCCGTAGAGGCCAGCCTCCGAGCACACCAAATGTTCGCCGAAACATTTGATGCCATCTACGACCCCAGAAATCGCGAAGCGAATCTGCTTTCCACGGTTGGTTGAATGCAGGCGGCCATTGTGCAGGGTCCTGCCAAAACACAACGACGCCGATGAGCGTAGCAATGTCATACAGCATTTGCATGACAGTATAGATGCCAGCTGCG
Organism: Pisolithus marmoratus; assembly: GCA_024613145.1. Lineage (NCBI taxonomy): Eukaryota > Fungi > Basidiomycota > Agaricomycetes > Boletales > Pisolithaceae > Pisolithus > Pisolithus marmoratus. Next base: position 151,226 of record JANFAE010000023.1, read on the forward strand.
ACGAAGACAGCGATGATAGTGGAACGGAGGTATTGGATCAAAGGAGGAAGGGTAGTGTCAAAGATCGTGCCCCCGCTTAGGACGGTGAACGTCTCAGGCGAAAATGCCTGTGTAGCGAGGTGAAATGCACCACATAGAACACTATTATACCAAGCGGAGAAGAGGACATATGCTGTGAACCATAGGCGCGATCTGGGACGCGTGTCTGGAGGGAAAAGATCGCTTTTGGACCAGTTCCAACCGACGCCACGGACATTGGTGGAAAGGTCCAACGCGTCGGTGAAGATGGAGGGCGAGGAACAGGCGGGCCTGAGATGTCGCTTGAGTGGGTTCTTTAAAAAAGTCCATTCGAGCGTGCGGATGGTAAAGCAGAACATAGCGAGCTACACAGATGCACGGAAAGCGTGCAACGTCAGAAGAATGAAGCGCGACAGAGGTAAAGCATACCGCGATATTGAGGTTCAAGAAAGCCTGCGTAGGGTCCCCACCCGAAAAATCGACGTACACGGAGGCACGAAAGGCTAAGAGGGCGACAAGGGGCCACAGTGCGATGCGTAACATACGCGTTCCGGGGAGAATGACTAGGAGTGCGGCGGCATAATAAGAGAGGCACGCTGGTAAGATGTACGCGAGAAACGTGGACGCGTCGAGCGGGAGTCTCTCTGACACAGGTAGGATGCGCAGGAGGTCGGTGGGCAGGTTCTCAACGAACGACCAGGCCATCGTCGTCGTCGTTGGGTGGTGATAAGAAAGTGATTCGAGTTTATCGTATTCATAGTTTAAATAATAAATAGAGTGGGGCCGTATTTTTTGCAAGGGCCGAGTAAAAAGCCTTGCGCGGAGATGTTAAGGTCGTCGACTATTTTAAAAAAAGAACCTGACAACGGCACGAAATAGCGAGCAAACAAACAAACAGTCAAAAGCTGACTTGGTCAATGGCCAGGATGGGTGTCGGAACAAAAGCGACTTCAAATTCGCTCCACAACTAATCTTCCGTGAAATTGAATTCATCCCATCGGAAAGTCGGAAGTCGCTGGCGTGCTCCGGTTGGTGAGAAGGTCGCATGCTTCCTTATAAGGCATGGCACTTACCCAAGGGCTATATGGTGTAGGTCCTCTAGAGTCTAGCGGCGGTGGTAATTGATAAGTTGTAAGATCACTGAGGGCGTTCTCTGTTTGTATTGGTCCCAGTTATTCAAGTCATGATTAGGTGGCTTATGCATAAATTCCAGCATATCTAACTAAACATCCACGTCTCTCTTACGGAGGTGGACGTGACGCATGGATGCCTCGTGGGCCGCAGCACCAACCTAAAGGGGTTCCCCGAACGTCATAATACCTGCAGGCGGCCATTTCCCATGGCCAACTCGCTCTGATTAAAACTCAGTTGGTAGCTAGCCTAAACGGTGTTGGGTGGGCAGCGGTTGGGGGTAGCGGGTCAAGCCCCCTAACGAGCGCTCGCTAGTGAGCTACTGTATACGGTCCTAATTACCCTCCGAGAAGGGTAAACGACGGACGCGATATGTGGGTGCTCAGCCCAACTACCTCCGTCGCGTATAGATCCCATCTAGGGAGTGTCATTTGCACAGTACTGTGTAACTGGTTGGAAACTCTTGAAGCTATGGGGAGGGTGAGTGAGTCTTTGATGGCTGTACTAAATGGGCCACTATGTGTATCACTTCCGCATGTTGCATAATATCGTTCTTCGTTAGACGAAACATTAAATAGAGCTGAATTCAATGAATTGCAGCGCGAAGAGTACAGTCTGGACGTGAGTCAAGTCACCTAGGAGCCCCACGGTTAACCAGCTACACGCCAAAGATCGTTCATGCAATCTTGACCGTCTACATGTACACCGTCAATTATTGTGAAGAATACACTAGGAAAACGAAACTCACCTTGGCATACAACGATTCCACGACCTTCCCAACCTGTTCCAGCGTTTCGATTGCAGCACCATACGTATCCTGTCAAGTAAAAAAAGTTAGCCGTGTCACGCGGTCACCGTAAGACCGTAGTACTTACGTCTACTTCTGGTTCGTCAAAGACCAGTAGACGACCTCTTCCTTGATCGAGGACGCCATAAAATACCTTGTCCAATATCATCTGGGACAGCCTTTATAAACAAAAACGCGGGCGAATGCGTTGCATGTACATCGTGTACAGCGAGAAAAGCTCACTTTGCCTCGACGTCCTGTCGACCTTGACCGACTTGTTTCGCGACGTAATCGACCTCGACGACTGAATAAGGTTCTATGATGCGCAGCAGATTCTGTTCAAGGAGTGTGTCGTAAAGCGCTGCGAGATGCGAACGGATCGTCGGGTCCGAGGATAGTTCTGCTCGGTCCGATGGTCGAAGATGAGCTAGACGCGCATCGAAGGAGAGACATACCATCTTTGTAATCCCTCAGCACCTTCTCAAACTCAGCCAAATTGCGGTGCTGGTGGGCGAGGGCAATCGCACGCATGCATTCGATCTCACGTAGTTGAGCGTATTTCACGGCCAGTTTGATAGATAGAAGAGCAGTGACATCCTCCGGCTGAAATACACGTAAGTCTGGGGCCAGTCAATAGACGGAAGATACGTGCAAGATTCAGCATGACTTTGCATAGAAGCATATACTTCAATGCGTTCAGCGCGTTTGGGTCATCTTGAGACGACATGTTCTCGAACGTTTCGTAAAAGTAGGAGTAGGCCGTGGTGTAATCCTTGTCTTCTGCATGAAGAATCCCGGATTGGAGATCGAGCGCAGCCTGCAGATGTGGCGGGCAGTATATCGAGTTGGCAGCTGTCCGGGCTGATGTGAGGGCAGCCTAGGATGGTCGTGTTGAGTGAGTGATGTGCTGAAAGCAGGGGAGAACTCTACCTTTGCTTTTGCCAGGTTTCCGATACCGCGGTAGACACGGCTCTCGAGGAGATGAACTTCGGTGAGGATCATCTTGTCGTCCAGTTTCTTAAGTTCGGTAAGGAGCGTATCGATCCGTGTCAGAGCAGCCTTGAACTGTGAAGCTTCCAACTGGCTAAGTGGGTATGAGAAATACATGCACAGTACATGTGAGGCGGGGCTCACAGTGAGACGAGACGGATTTCCAAACTATGCTTGAGGAATATCCGTTTCTCGCGGTTCGACCAGTCGATGTTATCCAACAGAACGTCAATTTGGACCTGACGACTGCTGGGTATGTCGTTGAAGTAATTGAGCAGGGTACGAACTGCATGGCTGGAGGTGAGGTGAGGTGCAGGAACTGGAGCGATGGTACGCACTCAGTTTTGCGGTTTTGGCTTTTGCAGTGGACGACATGAATGATCGCGAGAGGGTGATCACCTCTGCCAATCCTTGTGCATTTCTGCCCGTCCCATCGTGAGGGTGGTCAGCATTGGTGACGAAGAGAGGGCTTACTTCTGATCTCGGTATAGTTCTGCGAGTTTAATCATGGCATTTTCTTGGTCTCGCAGTCCTTGATCTCTCTCGGACGTGGATGCTGTTGGGACAGAGTCGTAGGTGGATGGTATCGAATACAAGTGACTGACCTGACGAGACGAGAATTTGCTTGTAAATCTCTTCTGCACGTTCTGGGTTGGCATTCTTGGCTTCGTCTAGGAGTGCTTGGTTGTTCGACATGGTGGTGGTTGTGTGGTGACGCGTCTCGTCGTGGGACTCATTACAATATTGGCTGACGCGTTCCTCTCCTCTTCAATCTTGCCATGGCCGACGACAGCATCCTGCCCATACCCAATCTCAGCCTTCCACAACACCTGTTTACGCTGGTAACCCCATCTCTGGGCCATCTACACGATGCCGCACGCAAGTCACTCTTGGAAGGGATCAAGGCCGACAGTGCGTAGATAGATGACTTAACACTCAAACGCAGGCTCACTCGGTGCAGACATGGCACCTTATTATCGGGTGCTCACCTCTTCCAGTGGGATAGATGTCGACCCAGCACTGCTCGAGTCGATGGAGAAGGAAAACGAAGAGCAACTCAAGAAATTGGATGAACGCCTGGCTGAAGCAGAGAAGACGGAGGGCGAATCTGAAATATCGGACGCTTTGAAAGCGAGGGCGAACCACCTCACTCGGATAGGTGACAAGGTATATTAGAGTCCGGTTTGCAACCCGCCGACCTCATAGGAACTCGTATAGGATGCCGCTGTCGCAGCTCAACGACTTGCATTGGAGAAGACACCTGGTCTTGGGTCGAGGATAGACATTACATTGACTCTCGTCCGAATAGGTTTCTTCTTTGGAGATAATACTCTGATCACCGACAACCTTGCCAAAGCAGAAAAGTGGGTCCATGACGCCAATCATTTCTCTCACATATGTAATTTCGTGCACCGTACACAGACTCATTGAGGAAGGGGGTGATTGGGATAGACGGAATCGCCTTAAGGTGTATCGTGGCTTGCATGCAGTTTCCATTCGGCAGTTTAAATCAGGCGGCGAGCTGCTGCTCGATGCACTGTCCACTTTCACTGCTACGGAACTCATCTCATACAATGATTTCGTCGCGCTCACCGTCATCGTCAACATACTTACCCTCGCAAGAGTAGACTTGAAGAAAAAGGTGGGCATCTGTCCACTCTGTAGCATGTTTTGGTGCACATTTCACTCACCATTGCCCACTCAGCTCATTACTTCTCCTGAGGTCATTTCAGTCCTTCCAGACCTGCCTGTCCTGGATGATCTCCTGCGTAGCCTCTATGATTGCCACTATGCAAAATTTTTCGTTGCGCTAGGTATGCTTTCACCTGCCGTCCTTATCGATCCATGTCCGTGGTGTGTGACTGATGTCGTCCTTTATTTTCGTTTATCCGTTACCCTGTAGCCACGCTTGAACAGACATATTTACTCCCTTCTCGACTTTTATTTCCTCATACGCGATACTACGTCCGTGAAATGCGTATTCTTGCTTATGCGCAGTTGCTGGAGTCGTATCGGAGCGTGACGTTGGAGAGTCTTGGCAGTGCATTTGGCGTGAGCGTTGATTTTATCGACAGGTGAGTTGATTTCTTTTTCTTTCTTAACAAGATGCACTGAGCGGACTGGCGTAGGGAACTCTCGCGGTTCATCGCAAACGGGCGTTTGCATTGTACAATCGACAAGGTACACGGGATCGTGGAGACGACTAGACCGTCCACCAAAACCGCCCAGTATGAGAAAGTGGTCAAGCAGGGGGATGTGTTGTTGAATTCGGTACAGCGACTTAGTAAAGTACTGTACTAATCACTGGCTGGCATTATTCCGCTAGTACGGATGTAATCGAGTCCTTGTCCTTTCCCATCACATCTGTCATCAGTTGGAGATCTTGGATGTCGACAGGGCATGCCAGCATTCAAGCCCATAGATATCCGAGGCTACCAACATACCAAGTACTGGTTTGATGATGGATCCGTCATCGTCACCATCCAAACACTCAGCAAGGGTGACTTGCAAGAAGGCACAGTCTTATTCAAACTACATTCGAGCCTGCTCGCCCGACATTCGACATACTTTAGCCGCGTTCTCGACGGCCTAGCCACAGACAGGGTGGAGTTGGATAACCATCTAGGTTCTTCATGCATACCAACGGTGACAGTCCCACCTGCACTTGGCGTACGAGTAGAAGATTTCGTGTCGCTGCTGGAACATCTATATCATGATACGTGAGCGTTTTTCCGTGTCTACGCTACAATCATGGCTTGATATCAGGTGTTATATTGACGATGGACCTCTCCCCTCATCTTCCTAACAGCCCTCTATCATCAAAGGCTCCGTTCACACATGTGGCATCTATCCTCCGCGTGTCCTCTCCGTCCCAGCTCGACTTTCCCCGCCTATATGAACTCGTGCGGGATTACTTAGTAGCGATGTTTCCAAGTGGTCCGGTGCCGTTTACCCATCCCGATCATCTCGGGGAGGCGTTGGCGCTGACGACGGCGTACAAGATCGAATCGGTAAGTCCGCCTTCATTGACCTAATTGTTTTTACCTACATACGGACGGGCCTGGATCGATCCCATCGCATGGACATACCACATTCCTACTGGAAAATATTCGTGATCGCCCGCAGATCCGAAATGGGATTTATTACAGCCTAGTCACGACGACTGACTTCGAAGCAGAAGAGGTAGGTGGGGAAGAAGTAGCGAACAGAGACAACAACCTGGCAGTCGGCTAAGACAGCATTGTCGAAGACTCGAAGACCAGACAACTGTCCTGTCTTCTGCAGATGTAGAGAGATGTGGGAAGCTGATGGCTGGGATCGTGGATCATTTCACTCCTATATTGTTCACGCCGGTAGGTATGATCTTATGTCTCCTGTTTAAATGAGGTGGGGTGTGGAGTGCGTACTGTCCCGCTGGATCCCTACCTTCTGCGGTGGGTTGGGCACTGACAGTCACGCTGCGAGTGTGTATCCAAACTGCTAGTTGGGCGTGGCAGGCGACGCATGATTTCACCTTTCCTCATTGAGCGCCCTATGAACTGAACTTCTACTCATATTCAACATTCTTTCTTTCTTTCCCAGCCCGCAACGCCACATATGACATGCACAGACGTATTCGCCGATAAATGGATGTCGCTGGTGATCCAATCGGCGATCTCAGATGGTGGGGTGTACAAACCACTTGAGACTCTGGAATGCATAAAGCAACTCGATTGGGCAGCTGAGGGGTTATGTCCTGCGTGTGTGAGGGAAAAGAGGGAGGAGTGGACGGAGGAGCAGGTCATGGTGTGGCAGAAAATGGATCGTTGGCTTGGCTAGTAAGCTGCTATTGATTCCGTGACTATCCGAAATGAGTGCATGTCCACGAGGGCCTCTGCGTTTTCAGCAGAAGATTAACGTTTTGAGATGAACATGAACTGGTCAAGACACTCCACAATATGCCGAAGATGGGACTATCTCCGAGTGTGCATCGTTCTTAGATATACCTATGAAAATAGGGTGTTGGACGGTGCATTTATATGCACCGGCGGCGATGAAAGTCCTGTTTGAGTTTGATACTCAACCTATTCGTGCTACTAAGATGACGCAGCAGTCCCAGGCTGCTATGCAAGATATCAAGGTTCCTACACATGATGTAAACCAGAACCGACATCCAACAAAGATCACCATACCCACCGGCGTACTGACCCAGTGCACACCAAACTCGATCCCAATACTCGTATCCAAACCACCTTCGACGCGCCAGACTGAGGCTCAGATTCCGCGTATACGCATCGGTGCCTTGTATGTATGTTGCCTGTGCTTTAGGTATACGCAAATGCAATCCCACTGTGCATCTGCGATGGAGATTGTGATGTCAGCCACTTCAAGTTCCTCCTCTTCGCCATCCTCGACATTGTTGTCTGAGACTTGGGCAGGCTATTCCTTTCGGGGAGACGCGAAGATATATCGGGATGAGTTTGGACGGGTATGGGTTGGCGAGATGGTGTTAGAGAAGCTGTATGTATCATCAGGGTGGCATACCTGGAATCCCGTCAGACGAATGCCCATGTTGACAATGGTTGTACTCGCAGCGGTACGAATCATGCCCCCCTCTTTGTCTGGCAGAGTGTCCTCGTCATAGAGTACGGTTCCCCATGGAGTCATCGAGAATGCATGGCATGTAGAGTCCATCCATGAGGTGCTTGAGGACGATCATGGATGTTGTTCCGTGGGCTGGTGCGATGGCGGGTAGACAATGCGTCGCCGTCTTTTGCGGTAAGTTATCTATACTTGTGAGAAGTAACCCGACCTGTGAGGAGAATAGCGGTGTGGGTGGAAGAGTATGGGATCAGTAGGTATAGTAATGTATGGCGACGATGATCTGATGGATAGCTGGAGTGATGTCAATGCTGGTCGTACTTTATACAACGAAACCAATGACTCGACTTCGAGTAGTGGGAATCTTGGGCAATCTGGTCTGAACGCTAGCCAGCTGCAACGTGTCCACAGGCAGTATCGCAGCGCTTACAGTGACCTCAACGTATCCTTCCGCCCTCAACCCAACCTACAAGTCTCACACGAATCCCAATGGCCTCCAAGCAGTTGAAGAAACATCGTTTCTTCAGCTCTGCACGTAACCCTCCCTCGGTAGGCAGCCTACACTTTGCACGCTATGGAATTTATCAGTCTTCGCAGGAATATTCACAAGAAGGGTCTCAGAGCCGTGCCGACACTTGTTCGATCGGTGCAACACCGCTCAATACTCGTGGAAAATTGCTCTCTAAGATTCTCCATCCTTTTCAGAAGACTGAATCAAAGTGTCCGGTAACAGAACCGGCTGACGCCAGCACTAGCCAGCAAGTCGATGCCGCCCAACAGGCAATGGATGGCATGCTACCTATATACCCTGCTCTCCAAGCAGTTGTCGGTGTTGTAGGATATGCTAATACCGCGATGACGAGTATTCAAACGATCGAGGCCATGCTTCAGTCTCTCAAACGGTTCAACTCTTTCGTTACCACCCTATCACATGTAAGCACTTTACACCCCATCTCCGGCGTGTCCTGATATAAGCACGTAGGTTCATCCTTACGTCCAGTTTGCCTTGGGGATTCTCACTGGTGCTTCTCAAGTGCGTTTGTCCATCTTCTTGCGTATCCCTTACTCATCCAGTTCCCGATAGTTGCTCATCAATCAAGCGAACTTAGACAACGAGGTGTTTGGCCTCCTCAAGACTGTCAAGGATGTCTACGAATTTCTCATGGAAAAGGATACCATTGCAAACATTGGTGGTATGGAGCAGACGTTACGGAAGATTTCACAGGAGATCAAGGGTGCGGCAGAATTCATCATAAGATATACCAGACATAAGAACTTCGGTACGTCTTGTGGTCATGGTAACTCTGTTCCGCTCCCATGTTCTGATGCGATACATCCTCAGTTGTCAGGATCGCAGATAGCCTTGTTGACGACCCACAGACCATTGCCCGTGGTCACGTCAAAAATCTTGCAGACCTAATGCAACAATATCGGGACCGCGCAGTCCGGGACATCCAAATCAGGATGTCCCATGCTCTTGACGAGCTGAGCTTCGAAGGCATGGCGTACGCGGGTGGTGCGGGTCTGAATACGACCAAAAAATGCCTCGACGGTACGAGGACAGAGATTTTGAAGGAAATCACCAACTGGATTACCGACTGTGACGACAACGCCCCTCGCATCATGTGGTTGCACGGGCATGCCGGAAGGGGAAAATCTGCTATTGCTCATACAATCGCGTCATGGGCCCAAGACTTAGGGGTACCTGGGTCCTGTTTCTGCTTTTCCCGCGACAGGCAGGCCGAACGAAGGGAGGACAAGATTCTGACCACTATTGCTCGTGATCTCGCGGATCGTGAACCGGCATTTCGGCGAGCGTTGTCTAAAGTCGTGTCAAATAACCTCTCACTCAAGACCACACCTGATGTGCTGCAGCAGTGGAAACGATTCATCCTGGACCCGCTATCCGAAGTTAACGGAGAGATAGCTGGGAATGTAGTGGTGGTAATCGATGCATTGGATGAAAGCGGGGTGCCGTCATCGAGGGAGAATATCCTATCCCTTCTGGTATCGCCCGAAGCTGCCCAACTGCCTTTCCGGAACTTATTGACGTCGAGAGCGTTACCGGACATTGAGGGTGCCCTGAGGGGTGCTGAGCATGTAAAAGCAGCCTCGTTGGATGACATCCCGCTGCCGCTGGTGGAACATGATATTAGTGTTTATGTTACCATGAAGCTCGCCCGCGTTCGAGATATGGGACGGACGGAAATCCATAATATCGTCAAAAAGTCTGATGGTCTGTTTGAGTGGGCTCGCCTGGCTTGCGAGTTCATCAAGCCAAATACAGCTGGAGCGACTCCGAAAGAACGCTACGACGACCTGATGGCTTTGCGGCCCGAAGAAGGAATATCACTCTTGGATACGACCTACTTCACAATCCTGGAGGGTGGTATTCCCCAGACGAGCTCGACGGCCATGAAGCGATACCGCTCTGTGATGCGTCAAGTGGTGATGATGTTTGAACCTCTGCGCATGTCGGAGCTGAAGCGCATGCGTGACAAGTTCCCTAACGAGGAGGACCATTATGAGATCACCCTCATCCTCGAGTTCATGTCGCCTGTGCTGGGTGGCATCGTCGACCGCTGCTCTGCAGTCCGCCCCCTCCATGCGTCCTTTTATGACTTCCTGACGGATCCATCGCGGAGTGGTGTCTACTTCATTGACACGTCTGATGGAAAAGACCTAGCCCATGCCACGTTGCGGATTCTTCGGGACGAACTGCGGTTCAACATCTGTGGATTGGAAAGTTCATACCTGGCCAATGCGGAGGTATATGATCTGAAGAGGAGAATCGACGAGAGCATTCCGCATCATCTGACTTATGCCTGTAACTTCTGGGCTCCACACCTGGAGAAGACTGTGTGGGATTCGACGCTTGCAAGGTTGGTGAGGGATGTTTTTGGAAGTGAGAAATTTCTGTTTTGGTTGGAGACAATGAGCCTTCTTGGGGTGGTTGGCAGGGGCGTAGATGCTCTTACTTGTATGAGGACATGGCTACTGGTGGGTGTTGCACGAGTAGCACTCCTGATGACATCTGACCTGACATTGCAGGGGAAAAATGGTTGTGCAGACATGTTGAGGTTGGCAGAAGATGGAATCAAGTTCATTCGGAACTTTGGCAGTGTGATGTTGCATAGCAGCCCCCACCTTTATGTCTCTGCATTGGCATTTACTCCTGCAAGCACATTGCTATCAGCAGAGCTCATGCCCAAATTTGCTGGCCTTGCTAGGGTTGCCATAGGAGGATTGAAAGCATGGCCAGCTGCACAGGTTCTCCTGCAGGGCCACACATCTTCTGTCTTTTCAGTTGGATTCTCCCCTGATGGGAAGAGGATTGTGTCAGGCTCAGAGGACAATACAGTGAGGGTGTGGGATGTTGAGGGAGGAGTGGAGATTGGGAGGCCACTTGAGGGCCATACATCTTCTGTCATTTCAGTTGGGTTCTCCCCTGATGGGAAGAGGATTGTGTCAGGCTCACATGACAAGACAGTGAGGGTGTGGGATGTTGAGGGAGGAGTGGAGATTGGGAGGCCACTTGAGGGCCATACATCTTCTGTCTTTTCAGTTGGATTCTCCCCTGATGGGAAGAGGATTGTGTCAGGCTCACATGACAAGACAGTGAGGGTGTGGGATGTTGAGGGAGGAGTGGAGATTGGGAGGCCACTTGAGGGCCATACATCTTTTGTCAATTCAGTTGGATTCTCCCCTGATGGGAAGAGGATTGTGTCAGGCTCTTTGGACAATACAGTGAGGGTGTGGGATGTTGAGGGAGGAGTGGAGATTGGGAGGCCACTTGAGGGCCATACATCTTCTGTCTTTTCAGTTGGATTCTCCCCTGATGGGAAGAGGATTGTGTCAGGCTCTTTGGACAATACAGTGAGGGTGTGGGATGTTGAGGGAGGAGTGGAGATTGGGAGGCCACTTGAGGGCCATACATCTTTTGTCAATTCAGTTGGATTCTCCCCTGATGGGAAGAGGATTGTGTCAGGCTCAGATGATGAGACAGTGAGGGTGTGGGATGTTGAGGGAGGAGTGGAGATTGGGAGGCCACTTGAGGGCCATACATCTTTTGTCAATTCAGTTGGATTCTCCCCTGATGGGAAGAGGATTGTGTCAGGCTCACATGACAAGACAGTGAGGGTGTGGGATGTTGAGGGAGGAGTGGAGATTGGGAGGCCACTTGAGGGCCATACATCTTCTGTCTTTTCAGTTGGATTCTCCCCTGATGGGAAGAGGATTGTGTCAGGCTCAGAGGACAATACAGTGAGGGTGTGGGATGTTGAGGGAGGAGTGGAGATTGGGAGGCCACTTGAGGGCCATACATCTTTTGTCAATTCAGTTGGATTCTCCCCTGATGGGAAGAGGATTGTGTCAGGCTCAGATGATGAGACAGTGAGGGTGTGGGATGTTGAGGGAGGAGTGGAGATTGGGAGGCCACTTGAGGGCCATACATCTTTTGTCAATTCAGTTGGATTCTCCCCTGATGGGAAGAGGATTGTGTCAGGCTCACATGACAAGACAGTGAGGGTGTGGGATGTTGAGGGAGGAGTGGAGATTGGGAGGCCACTTGAGGGCCATACATCTTCTGTCTTTTCAGTTGGATTCTCCCCTGATGGGAAGAGGATTGTGTCAGGCTCAGAGGACAATACAGTGAGGGTGTGGGATGTTGAGGGAGGAGTGGAGATTGGGAGGCCACTTGAGGGCCATACATCTTCTGTCTTTTCAGTTGGATTCTCCCCTGATGGGAAGAGGATTGTGTCAGGCTCTTTGGACAATACAGTGAGGGTGTGGGATGTTGAGGGAGGAGTGGAGATTGGGAGGCCACTTGAGGGCCATACATCTTCTGTCAATTCAGTTGGATTCTCCCCTGATGGGAAGAGGATTGTGTCAGGCTCTTTGGACAATACAGTGAGGGTGTGGGATGTTGAGGGAGGAGTGGAGATTGGGAGGCCACTTGAGGGCCATACATCTTTTGTCTTTTCAGTTGGATTCTCCCCTGATGGGAAGAGGATTGTGTCAGGCTCACATGACAAGACAGTGAGGGTGTGGGATGTTGAGGGAGGAGTGGAGATTGGGAGGCCACTTGAGGGCCATACATCTTCTATCTTTTCAGTTGGATTCTCCCCTGATGGGAAGAGGATTGTGTCAGGCTCACATGACAATACAGTGAGGATGTGGGATGTTGAGGGAGGAGTGGAGATTGGGAGGCCACTTGAGGGCCATACATCTTCTGTCATTTCAGTTGGATTCTCCCCTGATGGGCAGAGTATTGCCTCATGTTCTAGGGACAAGATTGTGAGGGTCTGGCATGCTACAAGCAGTAAGCATCTGTTTCAACTGTGATGTGCTTTTACCCAATGCAGTTGCAGGTCCCAAGGAATATCAGATTTGCTTTTCATCTGCCCCCTTCCATGCACTCCATAACAGTGAGGAACTTCTTGATGGGTACATTCAGGAGGATACTATGTGGACTCAATGTCAACCAGTCATGTTGCAGCATGATGGCTGGATCAAAGGTCCTGGGGGAAGATTACTGCTATATATCCCTCCAACACTGAGGACACCATTTTACTCAATGTGCACCACAGCAATCATGCCCAGAGGGTGCTGCACTGAGTTGGACTTGAGCCAGATGGCCCATGGCAAGCAATGGACGAAATGTTTCAGGGGCACTGATTGACATTTTATTTCTATTACTAGGCACAGATACACTGTTGTATTACCCCCTTCTGCAATTCTGCATAGTTAGAAGTATATAGTGAGCATATACCTTCTATGCCAGGGGCACCAAATGCCCAGGAAGAGTTTTCCAAAGTGTGACATATGGAGGAGATCATGGCTTTGCACCTGAGCCACTCCATTACAGATTATGAGCTTTTAATGTGTGGTAGGCACTTGTGTACCTGTAGGTGGGCCATGCCCCAGCCAGGTCAGCCTATCCCACTTTCAGGGGGGTGGGTCATCCCCCAGCCAGGTCAGCCTATCCCACTTTCAAGGGGGTGGGTCATCCCCCAGCCAGGTCAGCTGCACCCATGTCAGGGTTGGTTGGCTGACATCAGCTAGTCCCACTTTCAGGTGAAAATGCACATGTTGGGTGTCCTAGTTTCAGGACTATGGTTGACTGAACTATGTAAGGGTGACTCCCCTTGACATGCACTGCAGTCCCTGGCATGTGACCAGTTCACTTCCTTCACTATTTTTAGTTTCTGACTCACCATGACTTGTCCTTTGACTCACACTATACCACTATGTCCCCTTTTGGTTCCCTATCTCTTTGTCATGCTTATAAAGAACATTAGAAATCACTTACAGTCATCACTGAGCACTTACCAATCCCTTACCAATAACTTACACACCATTGTCCCTTGTTTACCTCTAGCTGTGCTGACAACATGTATATAGGTTCCCCTGTACCTAGACATGAAACAAAGACCCAGACACCCTTAACTCAAGATCATCTTCTCTCTCACTATCATCTAAAGCCTTCCTATCCATCCTATTCATTTTCTAAAGCTTTCCAATGGTTGAGGCTTACCTGAAGAGTCTATCCACTATATTATTCAATGTTATCTATATCAGCTCTTCTTCATCATTGCATCTGCATCCTTTATAGGCTCACTAAAGCCCATCCTCCTCATCTCCCATTGCTTCCCTGGTCCTGGTGCCAGTATCTCAGCAGGCCTACTTCAAAGCCCTCCCCTGCACTCACCTCCTAAGAGCAGAACTCCACTTCTACCACTCCCTTCAATCTAGATTCCACTGAGGCAAACCACTACTCTTTCTTTTGTCTGTGTGTGTTGGATTTTTGGCTGGTTCTGCCACTGATCCACACCTTGACTCACAATGGGCCATGTGCCCAGTTTTGTTACAGTTGAAACAAGTTATTTCCTGGACTGCCCTATTCCATTTTTGGAGGTATGTACTTGCAGTCCACATCCATGCCATTGGGGTCCCTTGAAGGCTGGGGCCTATATGGATACCTAGGGGTAAACCCCACCTTCCTGTCATCAACAATATGCTTGGTCTCAATAGATGCAAGTGCTTTAAGCATAAAAGTCTGACATGTACTTTTCTAGAGTCCCATTTCCTTGTGACAGGTGCATGAGGTATATAGTGGCCAACACCATTTGGTCACCAGCTTTGAAGGTGGCAGTTAGCCTGTCAATGAATTGCTCAAGGCTGTTGCAATAGTAGTATCTGCCACTTTGGATGTGGTTGTTGATATATTTCTGCACAAAGGAGGCAGCAGAGCCTTTCATCATAAATGAGAGGGCTAGCCCAATCTTGATGTGATTGTCATTGTACATGTAGGCATTAATTGACAGATACCTGCAGACCATGGTTAGCCAAGACTGGAACCAATCATAGCTCCTGTTGAAGTCAAAAGGTTTGTTTAAATGAAATTCTCAACCTCCATTTGGCAGTTCTTCTTTCCAGGGGCCTAGTGTCTGGACATATCCCCATCCCAGCCACATAGTGTACCATTCAAAGATTTGCTGGTCGGTAGCTCCTATGGCAGGTGGTAAGGATACTTCCAGCCTTTTCTCTTCAGTCCTGCTGGGGTTCCCACTTTCCTCCCCAGGGATGTTCACTTGGATTTCTTTGGTCATTGCCACTAAGGCATCTGTGAGTTCTTCTTCTGTTGTTGGGATTACTACATCTTCTTCTGGCTCAGCCCCTTCATCACTAGTAAGGTCTCCAAGAGAGTCATTATCAGTATCAGTTTCAATTGGCTTTTCTCAATACCTGATAAAGGCAGGGTTATGAAGTGGACTTTCAGAACATGGGGGGTATGAGGCTGCTGGGCTAGAATGAAGTTGTGTTTTTGAGATAGCTTGCAGCAGTACTGGTGGCAGTTTATGTGGGAGGGTCTCACTTGTCCTTGGTGCTATTCTAGGCTTTAACTGAGACCTTTCAAAGGGGTTTGGTAGTCATCTTCCTTTAAGAGCAGTTATGGGAGAATCCCAAAGTAACTTCTTTCCAGAAGGAGCAGGAGGCTGGTTGTCACCCAGTGTAGACACCTTGGGCAATTCATATGGGGTTGTAGAGAAAGTTGATGGATGCATCCTGGGCAGCAATATACCCTAAGACAGGATAAGTCTGCTGAACACAGGCATGGCTATGTAAGCACCATCCATTGGATGAGTTTGAATACTTTGTTATGCCCAGCAAACCAAAGTGCCTAAGACAGGCAGAGGTGAGCCAAGTGGAACTATGCAACTGCAAACCTCAAGACAAGATTGAGTCATAGGGTACTCTGAATGCATAGTGGACTTGTCATTCATCAGACTCAAGGTGCTAACTATGCTGAATGGGCTACAAACATGAAACCTGCTTTACAGTCAAAGTATCTATGGCTGATCACAGATGGAAAAGAACCATGCCCATCTGAGCCACCTGAGGAATGCCCTACAAAGATGTCAGTGGCAGAATGGAAGGCAGAGAAAAAGGAATACCTTGACTGGCAGCTTTGAAATGAGGTGGCACAGGGATTTATGAAAAGTGCAGCTGAACCATTGCAATGGCCTCATGTCAATGAGTGCAAGACAGCAAAGGAGATGTGGGATACATGGAAGAAACTTCATTTGACAATCAACAAAAAATAAACATCCACTGCTTCTTCAAGGAACTCTATACAAAGAAATATGTTGACAGGACACCAATGGCTGACCACATAGCCAAGATGCTGGATACTCAAAATTGCATCATGGCAGCAGAGGAAGACCTTCCAGATATCAACATCACATGTGCACTCATCCTCTCACTCCCAACAACCCCTACATGGGAGCTAATCAGGATTCAACTGTTTGGGCTAGACATGCTCACCTCTGAGATAGTCAACACAAAACTGCAAGCAGAAGCCAATTGCCACATGCAGGAAAAGTCAGGCACCAAAACTGCATTGCACACAAAGGGCAGCAAAAAGTCAAAGAAGGGAAAGGAAGGCTGGTTCTGGAGACTCTTGAAAGTGCTATATGGCTTAAAGCAAGTGGGATGACAGTGGAAGAAGAAACTTGATGAGATAATGCAAGAACTTGGGTTTGAGAAGAGCCAGGCTGATGACTGCCTGTACATACAATGAGAGGATGGAGTCATCATCACTGCAAGCATTTCACAATTTTTCTTCAGAAAACATGCTGAAAAAATTGAAGAAAGTGATACTCTTTTTTGACAGGTGTTTTCAAAGAGCAAAGGCAAAAATAATATTTGCTTTTCTTTGCATGACTTGCCACAAAACATTCAATGATGGTAATACCCATTAGTTTAGAAGCTAATCAGCACTACCATCAATTCATGTTTTTGCACAGAAAAAACAAAGAAAAGAAAATATTATATTTGCATTTTTTCTGTGAACACAGCCTAAATAGAAGAGTATCTCTTCTTTCCATTTTTTCAACATATTTTGGCATGAAAAATTTTGAAATGCTTGCAGTGCATACTCCTAGTCCTAGCATATGTTGATGACATGGCTGTGGCTGGAAAGGACCTAGCATGCATCCAAAAATTCAAGGAAGATATCTCAAAAAATGTGAACATCACTGACCTTGGAGAACTTCACTATATCCTCAGAATCCAGGTCAAACACAACCACACAGCCCACACTATCACCCTAAATCAGACTGCTTATATCCACAATGTTCTTGAATGCTTTGGAATGCAGAACTCAAACTCTGTATCAATGCTGGTCAATACACAAGAACACTTGTCAGCTGCTCAGAGTCCACAGACAATGGAAGAAAAGAAAGCCTACCTAGAGTATGCAAGAGGACTCATATACATTCAAATAATTGGGTCAGTCATCTATGCCACACAGACACACCCAGACATCCTGCATGCAGTAGGAGTCCTATCTCAATTCAGCACAAATCCTGGAAAGGCTCACCTTGAGTCACTGAAGCATGTCCTGAGGTACCTGAAGCCACTGCACATTATTCCCTAATTCTTGGATGGAAGGGAACTGACAGCATTGACCTAGTTGGCTGACAGACTCTGATTGGGCCCAGGACCCAGACATGAGACAATCAATCAGTGCATTCATCTTTGATGTAGTGGGAAGTAAGATAGCCTGGTCATCCAAGAAACAACCTACCATTGTGCTGTCAACTGTTGGATCTGAGTACATGGCCATGTCAAATGCCACTAAGGAAGCCATCAGGCTCTGCACTCTACTAGACAAAATGGGATTCAGACAGGTATCAGCAATGACAATCCATGCCAACAACCAAGGGTGCATCATGCTTGTGCACAACCCAGTCAATCACTTGTGCTGTAGGCACAGCAAGGCCCCTACTAGGAGATTTGAAAGAGGAAGGTGGTCAGAGAGGGTCGAGGATCAAAGGAGTAGAAGGAAGGGTTGAGGGGAGAGGTTGGAGAGGTGTTGAGGGTCAAAGGAGAGGTTTCGAGGGTCAAGAGGAGTGAGACAAGGGGGACTTAGGAGTGTGGCAGGTGAAGGGATGACTAAGCATGTGATGTGTTTGGGCATGAGAGTCACATGGAAATTTAACAACCTTTACACTACTGTACATTCATTGTAGAGTGAGAAGCCCAAGTCAAGGGCAAAGCTTGAGAGCTGTTGCCTCTGCTGGATAAAATCCTTTAATGGCTATCCTCAGTGTTGAAATCTAAGTCCAGTCTCATTTCTCAGTCATTAACTTAGTACCTGAGCTGTCTGGGTTTCAAGAACCCTCTTTGAGGACAAGACAAGACTCACAACCCTTCCATTCTCTGTTTTCCCCAGCCTCTCAATCTAATTCCTTACAGCATGCAAAGCACATTGATATCAGGCATTGATGCACTTTATTCAAGAACACATTCACTGGGGGCATCACCTAATGGTTTTGATCAAAACATAGGAAAAACATTTCATTAAGCAGATACTATTTTCATGACATGTTCTCGAATAAAACATTGGTCATCAATGGATAACATGATCTGATTTAATGTTCCAGGTCAGAAAAGATGATAGCATCATATATAATGGTCTTTGTGGGAACATTCAATGTTTTTGCTCTTATGATTATGGGGTGAAATCATTGTACAGATATTTTGACTCTTCAATCACATGTTCCAACCATGATTTTAAGCAAAATGTTTAAAATTCCCTGCCCTCAGAACATGTGGTGTTACTCAAGTCAAAAGCATTATGTGGAACACAGTATATTTTCCAGCCCCAAAACATCAGTCAAATCAAATGACAACTCTGCCATTGGTAGAATGGCTGATTAGTCATTATGGAAATGGACAATTGGTCCAATTGTTGCATTGAACAATCAGACAAATGTGCCTACTAAGTAGCTCCTGCTCATGTCAGGGTTGTCTTTCATGTTAACTTGCATCAGAGTTGTACTTGTGTTGGAGTTGTATGTGTGTCAATATTGTACTTATGTCAGAGTTGTGCTTGTGTCAGAGATGAATGTGTGTTGATATTGTACTTGCACTGGAACTCAGGAAGTGCCACTACTGGCAGTGCACCTTGCTCAGTAGTGGTTTACCATGGAATCACATTCAATCATCTGAGGGACCCTAGGATGTTGCTCCTTGGGCATGTGCATGAGTCTCAAAGCTACCAGTCTGGCTTAGAAAGGAGATGTTTTCTGGCATAGGACAGTTCCCATGAATTTATGCATACTGTAAAAACCTTGCCAAGCAAGGTAATAATTATGCTTGTGTTGGAGTATCCAACAGGGGCCAGATTTCAGATCATCAGGACCATATATGACATGTATGTAGGTGGTAGGTGCAGGTTGAGATGCAAAAGGTTACAGAGGGTAGAACAAAATTCATACTGCCTGCCAGGCACAGTTGATCACCTCAAGCTCATATCATCTTTATCCTCAGGCACCTTCAGCAATATGCATTGTAGTCTCAGTGACAACAACCTCAGCAGAGGTCAGTGTGGCCACATGTAAGGTCCTTCACAGTGCATATACATGCCAGAATGAATGATCTGGGTCTGCTGGGGATGTGGTCAAGTATCATGGGCCCACAACCATCAGTGCTATCTTGAGACATAAAATAGACTTACTTTTAATGGCTACCCAAAGACATTCTGAGGCAAGGCATGCACTTGCAATGCCAAGGATCACTTGTTTGACAAGCACACTGGAGCACAACACTGGACTACAGTTACTCAAGCACTGCTCCTCTGCACCCAGAGAGGTGGGGACACACAAAACAAGGAAAATGCTCAACTTAACCTCAGGAATCATTGCTGGTGCATCTTGGTTCATACATGATGGTCTCACCTGCATCCTCTCACTAACCACTCCAAAACTTAACACACAGGGCTCTTGTAGTTGGTTTGTGCCACACCAATAGCTGCCATCTCCTCCAAAGGATCAGCCTTACTGTCCTACCCAAGCTGGGTATAAGGTGGAAAGACCTATGGCTACTCCTGTGGAGTTGTCTTCCACAGTAAGTCACCATCAGCAAAGTGGCCTTTTTCATTAGCTGAGAACACAGCATTCCCTATGACTCAGCTGAGCACCAAGCCTGGCACAGCCTAGCCTGGACCCATGCAACCTGTTCAGCTTCTGTGTTAGAACTGTGTTCTGAGGGTTAGGCCCAGACCAGAAAATCAAGTGCCAGCATAGTTCCAGCAAGGGGGTCATAAGTTCCAGGACCTACAAAGTTGGCACAACACCTATATCAGCCTCAGCTTGTGAACTGGGCCCTTGGATAGGTTCTGGGTATGCCAAGTGACTAAACAAGGGAACAAAAGGGGGTGTGGGGAGCTTGGGGGTTCAACTTGGAGATCTACAGTGAGTGAAAAAACGTGTGCAATGTTTGGCTGATTTGTACTAAGTCCAGTGTAGTACCATGAGGCATGGGAATCCTGCTTAGCCTTGGTGAGATGGATGGTAGCACTGACTCCTAGCTACAAAATGGTCCCAGGGTCATGTGATTTGGTGCAGTAGTCCCTGAGATATGTCAATTATAAAACAGGTACATCATTGCACACATCTATTCACTTTTGGTTTGGCAGTAGAATCTGGGGGAAATAAAGGAATAATTGTGGTTGTTTGGTCCTACAAACAAAGATACACACATAAACATTATGTCTCAGTTTGAATATGTTCACACACTTCTTTATTCCCAACCTTTACCACCATGAGATCTCTCTCTGCCACCCAAAGGAATACTATCCTGACTATGCTTGATTCTGGTCATTCTCCTGCTTCTATTGCCTCTAGTACTGGCCTACATCGCTCCACCATATCTAGACTTCATTCCAAGGAGCATTCCAGCCTGCAAAAGTCCACTGGAGGTCATCCATCCAAGCTCTCCCCTGCTAATGTCTGCCATGCCATCCACCTCATCTCAACTCAGAAGGCAGAAAATGCTGTGCAGGTGACCAAAACCCTCACCAATATTATCAACCAACCCCTCCACCCAAATACTGTCTGCCAGCACCTGAAAAAGACTGGTATGAAGGCTGTGGTAAAGTGAAAACAACCTATCCTCTCTGCCAAGCATCACAAGGCAAGGTTAGACTTTGCCTATGCCCACAAAGATTGGACTTTGGAGGACTGGAAGAGGGTGGTATGGTCTGATGAGACTAAAATTAATCGCCTGGGGTCAGATGGGCACAAATGGGCATGGAAAAAGCCAGGGGAGAAGCTGAGTGATAGGCTAGTAGAGGGGACACTGAAGTTTGGAGGAGGTTCTCTGATGATGTGGGGCTGTATGACTTGGGAGGGTGTTGGATATGCTACCAAGATTGATGGTAGGATGGATGGGGACCTATACCTTCAAATTTTGAAGGATGAACTACAAGAGTCCCTTGAATATTATGGTCTCCATCCTCCTGACATCATCTTCCAGCAGGACAATGACCCCAAGCACACCTGCAAGCAGGTCAAGGAGTGGCTAGAAGAGCAGGATTTTAGGACCATGGTATGGCCTGCACAGTCCCCTGACCTTAACCCCATAGAACATGCCTGGGGTTACCTCAAGAGGAGGCTTGCAGAGTATGAGCACCCTCCCAAGGGGATATTGGAGTTGTGGGAGAGGACTCAGGTGGAATGGAACAATATACCAGCTGAGGAGTGTCAGAAGTTGATTGAGAGCATGCCTAGGAGGGTTGAGGCAGTGCTTAAAGGAAAAGGAGGCTATACCAAGTACTGATATCCCTTAGATACCCCTCACTTTTCAAAAGTGAATAAACATGTGCAATGATGTACCTGTTTTATAATTGACATATCTCAAGGACTACTGCACCAAATCACATGACCCTGGGACCATTTTGTAGCTGGGGGTCAGTGCTACCATCTATCTCACCAAGGCTAAGCAGGATTCCCATGCCTCATGGTGCTACACTGGACTTAGTACAAATCAGCCAAACATTGCACACGTTTTTTCACTCACTGTAGCTTGGAGTTCAGGTTGATATCATCACTTAGTATCTACAGAAGTAAGTACACAGTTTATATACCTAAGTACTGGGAATACCAATGCTGGTGTACTGGCCATATTGGTAACCCATAGTACTAAAGCTATGTATGGAGCAACCAAGCCACCAACTGGGTGGTCAAAAGCCAGACCACTGGTGGCTGAAACAGGTACTACAGAACAGGGAAGCTATGCTAAAGTGAAACCTACAAAACCATACACTGAACAAAGGAAAGGCAGTGTACTGGGTTTTGAGCTCTGGGGCCCAGAGATCAGTCACACATATACCAGGGGAAGGCCATCTACTGGAAGTAACACCAATTAGCAAACCATGATAGCCAGGAGTTGCATGATCATGACATTCTCCCAGGTTCACACTGACAGTCATTCAGGATCAATAGAATATAATTTCAAAATAGTACAACATGTATAGTATTATGCAATGTATCAACAATGTGGTAGTACCAACTTCAGTCTATGCATAGTCATGCTCATTGAGTCATCATCACTTGATTTCAGGCACAAGAAAAAGTGGAATAAAATTTGTAGTACAGATGAATACTACCATGAACTCACTGCATTGAAGTAATACATGCATGCCACTAATCTAAGATGACATCAAAACCAGTGGTAGACACAGGTGGATCTGCATGGCATCATCCTGCTATCAATGCAAGAAGTAAAGAATTTGAATAAATAAGAAACTTGCCATTTTCTGAACCACATGGCCAGGATTCCTGCATTGTGTACATCAGTGCCACTGGATGACCACTCTGTCTGATGGTCAAGCCAATGTGGCTGATGTGCTCATCTGCTGTATGTAGGTCTCTTTCCACCTGCTCAAGTACAATGCAATTAAGTTGTAAGGTGATGGTGTTGTGATGAATGATCTCATAGGTGAGGTCCTACTGCTTGAGCAATATTTGATGATCACTTCAAGCAACCTCTAGGAGGAGGTAGGCTTCCATGCTGTCACATGGAGGATGAACAATACAGTGACATATATATGAACTCATCACTTGCTCAGACTACTGGGGGTTAGTATGTGATACAGCAAGGAAGTGGTTGGCTAACCTTTGCATCTGATGATTTGGATTGTGTGCTAAGTTCAGCCAGTGATGAAGGGCATTGAGATTTCTTGGAAGACAAAAGGTCTGGGCAAAATGGCCAGTAAACCAGTGAAATCATTTTTTTGTGGAGTTCAGCAAGTGGAGAAAAGTGGAAGGGATCATCAGAGCCTCTGGGTTGCCAGTAGTCATGGCAATGTCTGCTACAAGTGTTGCAGTTTGCAGGAGATTTTGAGGTATTCATGTGGTGAGTACACAAGTCAGCTTGGGCAACTTTGGATCACTGATCAAAATCAGTTGGTTACTTGTATTCACTTGGTTGCCATGTGTTAGTAACCCTCTTTGACTTGACTTGACTTCATCATTATTCCATCACAATGCCTCAAAAGAAAACCACATGTGGACTACCAAAAAGTATTAGCTGCCCTCAGTGTGGCAAGAAATTTGTACAGTAACCAATGTTCTTCAGCACATGAACCAACCTATGAGCTCATGTTACAGCACATCTTTGGCTGAAGAGGTGGGCCCAGATTTTTCCACTGATGATTTTGCTGAAGATGTTTAGGGGGGAACATTCTGTGCTCCAGATGGTGCTGAGGTTCCTGATGTTGCTGACTGGCAGTATGGTGATGAAGTCCTTGACATGGGTGTCCCTCCCATCAATACTGCTTCATTTTGTTCAGATTATGGCATTGCTCCTTCTCCCTCCTATGAAAGTCAACAGGAACAACTGATGGACACTGGAATGTTTGTCAATACTTATGGTGGGTGCATGGCAACATTTTCTGGTGGAGAAACATTCATGGACCAATTCAAGAATGACCAATATGTGGAGTGGTGTTGGGAGAATATGTATTTTCCTTGGGCATTGAGGCAGGAATGGGTGTTCACTTTGTGGCTCTTGCAGTCTTGTCTTAGCATGGCAGTGGTGGACAATCTACTCTCCCTTGAAATCATAAGTAACAATATTAAGTTGTAGGTCTTATCATCTTACAGATGAAGAATGTCCTGCTGTCCTGTTGCTCTGCAAAGGAGCTAAGGACTTGTGCTGAAACACTTCCACCTGGCCCATGGTGGCTATGCAAGACATTGGTGACTGAATATCCCACAAAAGACCTGCATTGCCTTTTCTACTGCAATCCCCTCAAGTGTCTGCAAGCATTGCTGAGTCACCTGCTTCTTGAGTCTCATATATCATTTGTACCACAGAAGATTTGGACATGTGCTGCAAGGATCTGTCATATATATGACAAGTGGTTGAGTGGAGATTGTGCCTGGAACATGCAGGTACTTGATTCTCAGCATTTGTGTGGATTGCTAGTTATGTGTCTCATGTCTGGGTCCTGGGCCCAATCAGAGTCTGTCCAGCCAACTAGGTCAATGCTGTCAGTTCCCTTCCATCCAAGAATTAGGGAATAATGTGCAGTGGCTTCAGGTACCTCAGGACATGCTTCAGTGACTCAAAGTGAGCCTTTCCAGGATTTGTGCTGAATTGAGATAGGACTCCTACTGCATGCAGGATGTCTGGGTGTGTCTGTGTGGCATAGATGACTGACCCAATTATTTGAATGTATATGAGTCCTCTTGCATACTCTAGGTAGGCTTTCTTTTCTTCCATTGTCTGTGGACTCTGAGCAGCTGACAAGTGTTCTTGTGTATTGACCAGCATTGATACAGAGTTTGAGTTCTGCATTCCAAAGCATTCAAGAACATTGTGGATATAAGCAGTCTGATTTAGGGTGATAGTGTGGGCTGTGTGGTTGTGTTTGACCTGGATTCTGAGGATATAGTGAAGTTCTCCAAGGTCCATTTTCCATATGCCCAATTTTTCCACAGGGTTTGTAAGTACACTGCTTCTTCTTTCTCTTCTTGTCCATCAACTTAGACTTCTTATTAGTAGTTGCCTTAGCAGCTAGTGCTGACTGCATCTTGGTGGACAGTTGAGATTTCTCCTTGATTAGGACTTGGGCTTTGACTGCATTGACAGAGAGTTTGTCATCTGATGCCATCAAGATAGTATGAAGAGTTGAGTATGACTGCAGAAGTGATATGACCATAGCTATTGCTATGAGTGAGTTGTTAAGGGGTTGACCAAGAGATGCAACCATGTGGGCCTTCTGATGCATAGCATTCAGATGGGTCTCCATGGGTTGATTGTCTGTGGGGGTTCCATGGAATAATTTGCTGATGATATAGGCAATACTCTATTTGCCTTTACCCTCATACCACTCCTTCAGCTTGTTCCAGGTTTCTGCTGTGGTGACTGCATACAGAACACCACTCAGAGGTTCATCCTTGAGTGTGAGCATTATCTGTGCAAATGCCTCTCTGTCCTTGTTTAGCCATTCTTCATGTTCATCTGGGTGGGTGTTAGGGTCTGGAGCTTTTGTCTCAGAACCAGCAATGACATTCCAGAGTTTTCAAACTGACAGGACTTTTTGCATTCAAAATTTCCACATCTGATAGTTAGAGCCATCTTCTGTGAGAGCTGCTATATTGTAGAGTCTGCTAGATCCTTGAGTGGCCTTAGTGCTTGCAGACACTGATGTGTTTGAGCTTGCAGATGGCCCAGCCTTTGCCATTGAGGCAGATGATACAGATGATGATGACATATCTTGTAGCTAGTACAGTGAGTGAAAACACCCTTGCAATGTTTGGCTGTTTTGGACTAATTCCAGTGTAGCACCATGAGGCATGGGAATCCTGCTTAGCTTTGGTGAGATAGGTGGTAGCATGGACTCTTGGCTACAAAAAAGTCCCAGGGTCATGTGATTTGGTCCAGTGGTCATTGAGATATGTCAATTATAAAACAGCTACATCATTGCAAGGTGTTATGCTAAGACTGAAGTTGTTAATGTAGGTCAAGCCCAAGTAGTCAATCTACAATGTGATGGTTGTAACCTTCTGTCTTGAAGGATTTATCACAGTTCTGATGTAGAGCTGAAGGGCTCAAGTTCAAAGTTCTGAGTAACTGTCCAGTAGTATTGGGCAGCTCTAGTCTGAGGGTCTACTCCAGACTAGAGGTGGCTATATATATAGTACAGGAGAAGAGGCCTCAAGGCAACCTCATGTGACTAGGGAGAGAAAGGTTATTGGCCAAAGTCCTACATGTGTTGAACATGTGTCAAGAGAGGATTCTGCTATTGGCTGAGCCAAAGCATGAGTCAAAGGAACAAAAGGGAACAGCATAGAACAAGACAAACAACAGAAAACAGTCAGGAAAAGGAAAGAATGTCCCACAGCAGGGTATGAATCATAACACACTGAGGGTTTATTCACTTTTGAAAAGTGGGGGGTATTGGTATAGCCTCCTTTTGCTTTAAGCACTGCCTCAACCCTCCTAGGCATGCTTTCAATCAACTTTTGACACTCTTCAGCTGGTATATTGTTCCACTCCACCTGAGTCCTCTCCCACAACTCCAATATCCCCTTGGGGGGGTATTCATACTCTGCAAGCCTCCTCTTGAGGTAACCCAGGCATGTTCTATGGGGTTAAGGTCAGGGGACTGTGCAGGCCATACCATGGTCCTAAAATCCTGCTCTTCTAGCCATTCCTTGACCTGCTTGCAAGTGTGCTTGGGGTCATTGTCCTGTTGGCCAATGGTGTCAGGAGGATGAGGATCATATTACTCAAGGGAATCTTGAAGTTCATCCTTCAAATTTTGGAGGTATAGGTCCCCATCCATCCTACCATCAATCTTGGTGGCATATCCAACACCCTCCCAAGTCTCTTTGTTTGTAGGAAACCACAATTATCCCTTCATTTGACTCAGATTCTACTGCCAGGCCAAAAGTGAATAAACCCTTGCAATGATGTAGTTGTTTTATAATTGACATATCAATGACCACTGGACCAAATCACATGACCCTGGGACCATTTTGTAGCCAAGAGTCCATGCTACCACCTATCTCACCAAAGCTAAGCAGGATTCCCATGCCTCATGGTGTTACACTGGAATTAGTCTACAACAGCCAAACATTGCAAGGGTTTTTTCACTCACTGTAGTTGTACCACTTGTTCAAATATGATTTGAGTATGTTAGAGCTTGGGGCTCATAACCTCTTGAAGTAAGGCTGATAGACTTAGGTTTTACATGTAAGAGAGAGTCTCAGACTTTAAATGAACAAGTCTGAGGTTCACCAAAGGAAAAACATTCAACCTAAGTAAAGGTAAAATTATGTAAAGCTATGTGGTGACAAAGACAAGTAAGATAGGGTGAAACCAGTCAAACTCCAACATGCTTTTAGTGTTTTTCCTCCTAATAGACATTCCAACCATTCAGGGCCTTTAGGATGCTCAATTAAGTATTCAGTTGTGCTCTAATACACTTATACTGCACATTAGGGATCATATACAACATATATAAGCCAAGGATTGAGCCCAGCAGGACTTTGAAAATCAGGGACTAAGGTGGGAATCTTTGATATCAGGCATTGACCATATTTGGACATTTTTCAGGAGTAGTGGATAGCCTAGCTAATTGTTACAGGAGCAGAAATAGTTCTACAAAGTCTAGCAAGTATCTGGGGCAGTATTCATTGCTGGTGTTGGGAAATGCACAAAAAGGTGCCTAACTAAGTGGAGTGACACTGCTAATGACTGAACCTAAGTAGGCTGATAGGGTGGGAAGGCTAGGTGGGTAATGTGATAACAGACATGATGACCTAATCAAGTACCACCTCAAAATCATCCTCAGATGTGAGCATGGTCTTGCTGCTGCACAATGCACTGTGCCATACATTAATGAGAGGGGAAATGGAAGGGTGTAGTCTCACCTGCTGGTGGCTGCCACCCAATCCTGAGAGCCTGAGTCATCACAGCATGTTTATAATTACTGTCAAGATTCAAGCTGGTGGTCCTGCTGAATTCTCATAATGACATATTCATCTATTGCAGTTTGCAACTGCAGAGGGTTAAAGGTATTTACATACTAGGTGGTAAACATTACTCACTACCATGGCTGCAAGGCACACAACAGGCTTTGGTACCTCCTGGACAAACACTTCTGGGAATAGACTGCTGAGAGCAGATAGTTCTGTGTAAAAAAATTCCATGATGAGGCCAGCCAATAAAATTAGCTACTCTCTAATCATATGTCACTTACCAATTGGAGGGGAAGAAAGGCTGCAGTTATAGGAGTTTCTTGGCAGCTGTGAGCAATGTTCTATAGCAGAGGTAAACATGCTTAATGATTGGTCAATGACCAGATATACTCATCTGCACATTCTCAGCAACCCTATCATCTTCATCAGGAGAGACCTCATCAATGTCAAGATCCTGCAAAAGCCAAATACTGGTTGGTGAGGATGTAATCAAGTAGAAGTGCAGTGAAAGCTTACTGTGTCACCACCAGGCTGCAGATGCTGGGTACTTTCAAAAGGAAAAACATCATCATGGGGATGTCCAAAGTAGTGATCATCCAGTAGCTGGCTTTCCTCAGAAGAGAGTGGAACATCAGGGGAAACACATGGCTGTTGAGTGATGTGCATCATCATTGAGGAGTCTTGTGACCTAGGGAGTGTGCTACTCACTGTTAGTGATGCATTTCATAAACCAAAGTCCATGCCAGTGGACACACTGTGAGAATTGGAGCAGATCTGCTACGAGAACTTGGAGGGGCAGATCCCCCATGAGAACTTGGGGTAGAACCTCCATGAGATATTGGGATAACAGATCCTCTATGGAAATAGAGCCAACAGATCCTCCACAAGACATAGGTGCAGCAGACCCTCCATGAGATGCAGGAGTAACAGATCCTCCATGTCTGTGTTGCTTTTCTGAGTCTGCAAGACAAAAGCCATACTGAGAGACTTGAACAGCTGTTTGATATGCAGGTGGAGGTGCTCTGTCAAGACCCATAGGTTCATGTAAGCTCTGAATAGGCTAGTTTGATTGCCAGTGCTGGACTCAAAAGAGGGGACAATACATACCAGTTGCCTCTCATCTAGCACACAAGCAGAGAACATCTTAATGCATGGCTTTGGCTTTAGCTTTGGCTTTGTCAGGGCCATGGGATTTAATGGTTCATTGGCCATAGCCATTTCAAGCCGGGATGCATGAGAACCATTGGAGGTGGCAGACTGCTCTGTCTGGATATGCTCAAAATTTCAAAGTTGAGCCATTTGACTGCCACTCCCTTTAGTTGACCTGACCTGGAGGAACTATCCAAGTAGGACATCTTGAACACTACCAAATATATCCTCATGAGCATGGGCATCAACAGCATCAGTCCTCTTTGGTTCTCTTTTTTTTCCCAAGAATCAATACCAGCTTCAGCTAGTAAGGTACAGTAAGTGAAAAAATGTGTGCAATGTTTGGCTGTTTTGTACTAAGTCCAGTGTAGAACCATAAGGTGTGGGAATCCTGCTTAGCCTTGGTGAGATGGATTGTAGCATTTACTCTTGCTACAAAATGGTCCCAGGATCATGTGATTTGGTGCAGTAGCCATTGAGATATGTCAATTATAAAACAGGTACATCATTGCACATGTTTATTCACTTTTGAAAAGTGAGGGGTATTGGTATAGCCTCCTTTTGCTTTAATCACTGCCTCAACCCTCCTAGGCATGCTCTCAATCAACTTCTGACACTCTTCAGCTGGTATATTGTTCCACTCCACCTGAGTCCTCTCCCACAACTCCAATATCCCCTTGGGTGGGTGTTCATACTCTGCAAGCTTCCTCTTGAGGTAACCCCAGGCATGTTCTATAGGGTTAAGGTCAGGAGACTGTGCAGGCCATACCATGGTCTTAAAATCCTGCTCTTCTAGCCATTCCTTGACCTGCTTGCAGGTATGCTTGGGGTCATTGTCCTGCTGGAAGATGATGTCAGGAGGATGGAGACCATAATACTCAAGGGACTCTTGTAGTTCATCCTTCAAAATTTGAAGGTAGAGGTCCCCATCAAACCTACCATCAATCTTGGTAGCATATCCAACACCCTCCCAAGTCATACAGCCCCACATCATCAGAGAACCTCTTCCAAACTTCAGTGTCCCCTCTACTAGCCTATCATTCAGCTTCTTCCCTGGCTTTTTCCATGCCCATTTGTGCCCATCTGACCCCAGGCAATTGATTTTAGTCTTATTAGACCTTACCACCCTCTTCCAGTCCTCCAGAGTCCAATCTTTGTGAGCATAGGCAAAGTCTAACCTTGCCTTGCAATGCTTGGCAGAGAGGATAGGTCATTTTCTCTTTACCACAGCCTTCATACCAGTCTTTTTCAAGTGCTGGTGGACAGTATTTGGGTGAAGGGGTTGGTTGATAATGTTGGAAAGAGTTTTGGTTACCTGCACAGCATTTTCTGCCTTCTGAGTTGAGATGAGGTGGATGGCATGGCAGACATTAGCAGGGGAGAGCTTGGATGGATGACCTCCACTGGACTTTTGCAGGCTGGAATGCTCCTGGAATGAAGCCTAGAGATGGTAGAGTGATGTAGGCCAGTACTAGAGGCAATAGAGGCAGGAGAATGACCAGAATCAAGCATAGTCAGGATAGTATTCCTTTGGGTGGCAGAGAGACCTCATGATGGTAAAGGTTGGGAACAAAGAAGTGTGTGAACATATTCAAACTCAGACATATTGTTTATGTGTGTATCTTTGTTTGTAGGACCAAACAGCCACAATTATTCCTTCATTTCACCCAGATTCTACTGCCAGGCCAAAAGTGAATAAATGTGTGCAATGATGTACCTGTTTTATAATTGACATATCTCAATGACTACTGCACCAAATCACATGATCCTGGGACCATTTTGTAGCCAAGGGTAAATGCTACAATCCATCTCACCAAGGCTAAGCAGGATTCCCACACCTTATGGTTCTACACTGGACTTAGTACAAAACAGCCAAACATTGCACATGTTTTTTCACTCACTGTATACTCAGCCTGAGACAACTGTTTTCTTGAGTCAGACAGCCATTTAGGAGGAATGGGTTGAGGACTCACTCTGTCAGCTGCATGGCTTAATATTGTGTGTGGCATGCTGAGGCCACATGTTCTATTGATGTGAACACCTGTTCAGAAAGACTTCAAGAGACCAGTAAATCACCATGTTTGATTGAGGTGAAGAAGCTATCCTAAACTTCATTAGCATGGGAAATACATATGTTGAAGGACTTGCACCTCATTTTCAAACCTCTTCCCACAGTCTGGACAGAATAATATTATCTGTGATTGCTGAAGCTTTGACTTCACCTTAGGCATGGTAGTGATATTGAGAAGTGAGAATGTGGTATAAATACCAAGAACTGAGTCTTGGAACATGTCCCATTGCATAAAGGGGTGATTTCAAAATTTTGACATGGTACCCTGCACCTACCTTCTAGGAAGCCAAATCAGCTGGAAATCAGTTGATGGTTTGCATGGTTCATGAGTGACATTGATTCCAAGCTGACCACTGAGAGACTACAGACAGTGGCAGCAACTTTGAAGTTATTTCTCACAGAAAGCCTTTCCCAGTTTAGCACTGTCTGGACAACATGTGCAGGAAAACTTACAATGCTTTACCTTTATGTTGGATCATTATGCTCATGACTGTTACTGATGTTGACTCTCTGAGCTATGAAAGCTCTCCTCTTCATTCATCCTCTTTTTGTCCATCCCACCAACCATCATTCATCTTGTTGGCTATGCATCCACTTTCTGCAGACTGCTATTCCACCTTCCATGACTTGTCTAATTTGCCTGTAACAACACCAACATCACCCAACAACACCTCTTCACCTTCAAACCCGTGACACTCAGTGTCTGTTCCTGAAACCATCTTTCCAAAATGAGATGAGGAACAACATTCCTCTGAATGTCCTGCTAGCTCACAGACCAGTAGGGTGTGTGACATTGTAAGTATTCAGCACTTGTATCCCAGACCTCAGCTGATCAGTATCTACATCAGCAAACCAACTCTTTTGCTTAGCCAAGATTCCAGCATTTTGGATCATTTAGCCAAGCACTAAGCTTGGTACAGTCTGGCACAGGTTGGCACAATGGTGCACAACTGCACAGTCATTCCAGTTGTCCCCAGCTAGTATTCAGGATTCCAAGTACTGAGTATAGTAGTAGTCTGACTCCAAGTGCCACCTGTGGCTGCAGTGCACCACTGATCCTGGTTCAACTAGTCACCAACTTGCTCCAAAGGTGCCAGTTCAACACATAGCCAGTTACCACTTTCAGACATCCACTGCATCTTGGATTGATGGTGGGTCTCAAGACAAATCATAATCATTAGTACAGCCACTGGCACACCACTGTTCCTCTGATTTGACTTGTCAACTCACATGACAATGACCACTTCAGTGGCAGACTCCTCAGCCATCTGTGACAGCTGCATCTCAGATTGAGTTGCACAACAATCCCCAATTATCAAGGCCATTGTAACTGCAAATATGGGATCAATCATGCAAGGTGAGTGGTCAGCTGTCCTCAACAAACAATCTCAAACTTCAAATAACAGTTAGCACCTCAAACAAGACTGTTCATGATCTCAAGTGGGCATTTCAGAAAAATCAGCTGTCAAGACTGACAGACAGAGGTTGATCTACTTGAGTCAGGTATGTCCCTTGCCACCTAGTGTTCATGCAACCTCCTAATGCCAATCATGACATCTTTACCTGTCATTCAGGATGAGTCTGAAGGTCTGTCTCCAGAACTATCTATCATCCAGGCATAATCATTCCCCCTTTTCACTGTTTGGACAACAGGACAGATTGTGGGTTAACTGTATGCCTTGCCATCCTGATTGGCACTTGAAACTGTTGCAGACTTTGATGTATGAGTATGATGACCTCCCTGCAGCTCAGGTTTGGGTTGTTTCCCTCCCATGCACAGGGTGAGCTTTAAGCAATGTTTGGAATTGGCACAGTCTGACCTAGGATAACTTCTATGGGTGGCCAGTATTGCTGATATCACACATGACAATGACATCTCAGAGGGCATCAACAATGATACATTACTTACTAGTAGTACTATTTCATTCACCTTCAAAACCAAATGCCGTGTCTCAAGCCAATTCAATATTTAAAACTGACATATATTCACTGTACCACTGAACTGATATTTTACTAATCTAAGACAACATCAAAGGTAGAAGATTCTGGTTTATCTACTAGATATGTCACTGAGTCATGAGAAATAGAAGCTCAAAATGCTGAACTTACTAGCTTGAGGGCAATGGGGCCAAGACTCTTGCATTGCATATTCAACTGTGGCCAAATGGCCACTCTGTCTGATGGTCAGTCAAATGTGACTGACAAGCTCATCTGCCACAAGCAAATCTGCCTCTGCCCTCTCAAGCATGATATGGTTGAGTTGTAAAGTGATGGTGTTGTGGTGAATGATCTCATATGTGAGATCCTTTCACATGAGGGATATTTGGCAATTGCTTTGAGCAGCCTCCATGCTGTTGCATGGAGGAGGAACAACATGGTGTATGTATGATTTCAGTACTTCACACTGAACACCTGGAAGTTAGTACACATAATATCAGTGCTGTGGTTGGCTGACCTTTTCATCCAATGATTCCAATTTTGCTTCAAGTCCTGTTGGTGATACCAGAGAAGGGCGTTGTGACTTGTCAGAAGATAAGAGGTCCATGCATCAATGAAAGGGCCAGCATATGGGAGCAATTGCATTGTTGTGAAGTTCAGCAAGTGGAGAGGAGCAAAAATTTGGTCTGGAGTCTTGCTGCTGCTGATGAGCACAAGTTACAAAAGATTCCTGTTCATTCATCATGGTGGTAGGTATGATTGGGGTGCAATATGTCTGGCCATGTGGCACATTCCCCATGATGTATGATGCTTGGTAAGCATGCATTAATTTTATGCCTGATCTTGCTCTGTACCTTAGTACAGTCTCTTTGCCCTTCACTGACATTCTTCTATCAAAATGCCTTGGAAGAAAGCACCTTCTGGTCTACTGAAAAATATTAGTTGTCTCCAGTGTGCCAAGAAATTTTCCACTGCAACAAATGTTCTTCAACATATGAATCAACCCTCAGGCTCATGCTACCATGCATCTTTAGCTGAAGACTGGATCTATGGGGAGGATGTTGAGGTTTGGAGTGCCACTCACTTGCAAGGTGATGATGAGAATGTTGATATGGATGCCTTTCCTGATTATGGCAACCCCTTGAACTTCAATGACCCTCATGGAAGTCAACATGATCCAGACCCTGGAATATATGTTGAGACCTATGAAGGATGCATGGAAGCATTTCCTGGTGGAGAGACATTTATGGATCAATTCAGACATGATCAGTATGCAGAGCAGTGCCAAGAGAATAGTTATTTTCCATGGGCTTCAAGGCAAGAGTGGGCTTTCACTTTGTGGCTCTTGTGATCTTGTCTTAGCATGGCAGCCATTGACTGTCTACTTTTGCTTGAAATTGTAAGTCATGGTATTCTAGCATCTTTGAAGTCTCACCATCTGCAACAGATGAGGAACCTTTCACTTTCCTTTTCTCTGCAAAAGAACTCAGACTCATGCTGAAATTCTTCCATCTGGCCCCCAATGGGTATGCAAAACATTGATGACCAAATATCCTACCAAAGAGTCAGCTTATGTTTTCTACTGTAATCCTATTGATTGTCTACAGTCACTTCTGAGCCATCCCCTTTTCAAGCCTCACATATCATTTGTCCCAAGAAAGGTCTGGATAAGTGCTGTGAAGACTTGTTGCATGTATGACAAGTGGTTGAGTGGGGATCACACCTGGAGTATCCAAGTACATGGGTCTCGACTCTTTTTGGGCTTTCTGATGATGACACTGTGTCACTCAGGATGTGCTACCACCAGGCACTACTCTTCTAGGGGTGGTCTTGTCAGATTATTTTGGTGATGAGTGGCAACCATATGGCTCACCCTCTCCTAATCAGTCTTGCCAACATTGATGCATGCCTTTGCAGCAAATCATCCACACATGCTTATCTCCTCCTCACATTACTTCCCATTGCAAAGTTTACACACAAAACCACTCATGTCCACAGCTTACTTCAAGACCAGCTTGTGCACCAAGCTCTCAATGTCATCCTATCACCTCTCAAGACTGCCACATGTGTGGGGGTCATGATGAGCAACCCAAAGGGCAACTTACATTACTGTTTCACTCCATTAGCTGTGTGGATTGCAGACATGCCTGAAGAGAGCCTTCTAGCAGGAACAGCCATGGAGGTTTCTCCTGTCACCACCACTACTTCAAAGGAATTTGGATATCCCTATCAGCACCCCCCTCATACTGCAGTGACCATGCTCACTGCCATCCACAGTGCATGTTCCCAATATTTCCTGACAGATTACAAAAATTTTCTCAAGGCTATGAGATGGTTTCAGTTAAATGGTGTCATTGAACCATGTTGGAATTCCTGGCCATTATCAGATCCCTCCATCTTTCTCACCCCTGAAGTATTACACCATTTTCATCAGATGTTTTGGGATCACAATGTCAAGTGGTGCATCGATGTGATAGGAGCCACTGAGCTGGATTTCCATTTCTCTATTATTCAGACCCTTGTGGGGTATCAGGCATTCAGCAAAGGAATCTCAAGGCTTAAACAAGTCACAGGTCATGATCACTGTGCAGTCCAGCACTATATCATAGCTACTGTGGCTGGGTCCATTCCATGCAAGTTTCTCACAGCCATCCACACTGTTCTTGACTTCTGTTACCTTGCACAGGCACTGTTGTTCACCACTCAGTCCCTTGAGAAGGTTGCCAGCTCCCTACAAGAATTCCATGATCACAAGGAGGCCATTGTGAGTGAGGGGATATGAGTTGACTGACAGATTCCAAAGCTGGAGCTTCTCCAGAGTGTAGTCCCAAGCATTTGGCAATCTGGAGTGGTGATGCAGTGGTCAGCTGACATCACTGAACATGCCCACATCAAAGAGATTAAGGTTCTGGCTCATGCAGGCAATGATCAAAACTATAACAACCAAATTGTATGCCATCTTGATCAGCTGGATAAGTGTTT
Organism: Pisolithus marmoratus; assembly: GCA_024613145.1. Lineage (NCBI taxonomy): Eukaryota > Fungi > Basidiomycota > Agaricomycetes > Boletales > Pisolithaceae > Pisolithus > Pisolithus marmoratus. The sequence goes on from JANFAE010000023.1 coordinate 187,155, forward strand.
ACATTTTGACCTTGCAACCTACATCCAGCAACACACAGATTGATGTGGGACTGATGATGAAAATCCCTCTGACTACAGATGTGGGAGGAAGAATATGAAGCAGATGGTGAGGGCTACCTCTCCACATACTCTACCTTGACCCATCAAATTCCTGACTATTTCTCTATCTCTGTGTCCCTTCTCCTCAGAAAGATTCCCTCCATGCCAAAACCTTATTGCACATTCACAACACCAATGACCAGTTTCCATCTTTCAACTAAGCCCTCATTCTGGCTAACCATTGATGAGGCCAGCATCACTTACCAGCTACCTGATCTCAAAACATGCCTTGGCAACTTTCTTTGCAAATGGGGATATGTCTTTCCAAGTTTCACAACATGTGATCACCAAACTTCAGATCTGGCATAAATTGCATGTACAACAACTTTCCTACCATAACAAGACTCTGCTGTCACCTCAGATGCTTTGTGCCATACCACCCTTGATGGCACATCCTCATGGCCAATACAACTCAATTATTACCAGCATACACCCTGAGAGCAACTGGCCAGGAGATGGTTTAGCTGGGGCACTCTGTTTCCCAGCTGCATTTGATCTTCCACCTTATGCACTCAGACCTTCTCAACTGGCTCTACCCAAACAGTTATCCCAACTTCACATGCTTGCAATGGCCAAAGATCATACTCTAGATACTTCTCAATGTAATTCCCATGTCCATACTCATTCCAGTTGATCCTTCTCTGGTACCCCCATCCAAGGCCAACATCCTGTTCATGACAATGACCCCCCTTCACCCCCTCCACAACCTCTGCGACTATGTCAAACCCAATTGTTTTCTCAGCTCCCTTCAACCATAGCCAAATCCCGCACCATATTTGCCAAGAATACTGGAGGCAGACTGGATTCAGATGAAGATGGTCTGGTGATTGATGAGGTATCTCCAAGCAAAGATGATTGTTGTGTGGAGGCAGTTGTACACAGTGAAAGTGAGTCTTGTTATTACTATGCTCATGAATCACAGTGATTCAAATGTCTAGCTGGAGATCCTGGTCATAGCAGCAAACTTGATGAGAAACATTCTCAATCCAGTACATTGCAGTTTCAAGGTGACTGCAGGTCCATGAATATGCAACAAAGTAAGCTTAGTATTTGCTGGTATACTGTGCTGACAATACCATTAGGAGAGATTGAAGATATTGTTATTCAACACTGCCAGCATAACCATGCCCCCTGACTTCCTGACAATACCCAACTCCTGGCTGTATGTGATCAGTTTTGAAGGATGTTCACAGAGGTGATACTTTGTGAACCTAAGAGTGTGAACTCAGTCTTTGAGTCAGGATGAAGTCTATGTTCTATTAACCAACCTAAGAGTGTGAACTACCCAAAGGATAAGTGAAAATAGGCTATAGTATAGTAGGAACTACATTACCTCAGTCTTTGAGTCAGGACAAAGTCTGAGGTATAAGAAAAAAAGGAAGTGGTGGACGAGTATGGCAATATTACATAAGCAGGTCTCGCTGCACTCAACAGCAATTAACTCCAACACAACCCCTTCAGTGAGTCTCTGTTTAAGAAATAAGCCCATACTGTGTGACCAATCCTCATGTAGGTAATAATATAGGCATGAATTTGGGGCAGCAACAACTCTGTGGTGTTGCATCTAGGCAGGCAAGTGCTGAATAGGTTACCTTGGATGTTTGTTTGTTGCACATGCATGATTTGTAAGCAGTCCATTGTTGATCATTGTGACATGACACCACAGCCCTGTGGTGGGCTTGTTTTCCTCCTACCCCTGTCACCATTCCCCCTCCACTTGCATCATCTCTCATTCCATGACCATGGGTCCATAATGTCACTCTGACACTGTTTCTTTCAGGATTGCAGTCATTTTGGCTGAGATAGAGAGACTTTTGCTGCTTGGGTGCTGGTTTTGACAGATAGGACATTTGCAGGCAAGAGCTCAGTCGTTTTGGGCATTGTATCCATTCTCTGGATTCGGAGTGGGTGTGAGAACATTCTGATGGACTGGTAGGTGAGTCTAGGACCACCATTTGTTCAGATTTCAAGGTGAGAGCCTCAAAATGTGCTGAGCACTTCTCAGGCTTGTTGGATGGCATCAGAGGCCAATCGTAATCGACAAGTGGCTCATTTGGGTGGTATTGGACATTCCTATGTCCACCCTCAATGTTTCAAGTGCCTGATTTGAGATCTGAGCTCATTTGGTCCATTTCTGTGCACATGCTGCCTGCATCTGCAGCTGCAGGTGTAACTGGTGAGTGTGCAGGCATTGGCTCTGCTTCACTGGTCATATCCTGAGTGTTCACAGGTGGTGCACTTGCTATCACTTGTACAGAGTCTGTAGTATCACTTTTTGGGACTTGGATACCAGGGGCTAGGTTCAAAGTGTCCTGGTTTTGACTGTAGATGCATTTGAATGCATGTGAAGTCCTTGTTAGTGTGGTCTGTGTGTCCTTGAGTGATGTGGCAGCAGTAGGGAGTTGAGGTTTGGACATAGGTATGTGTGTGGAGTGTGTGATCATTTGCAAGTGGATCACTGACTGTGTTTCTCCAGTAACAACCTCATTTGGTGCTTGATCAATTGTTGAATTGCATTGTAGATGGTTTTGGGTTCAAGCTGTGTGTGTTATGTTGTGCCCCCAGAGCTTGTCAGGTGGAGCATACATGTGGGTGGTGTGTTTGGCTATGTTGCTTTGCATTCTTGCCTCAGGCTTCTCATAGTGGTTCCCCTTGTATGTGAGGTGGGTGTTTGACTCCATTGAGCCATATTCACCACTGCCTTTGGTAATGAGGAACCTAGGACCATCACTGGTGCTGATCTCAGCCTGGGAGAAAGCTTGTTCTGTTGGACCAGGCCTCTTGTCATTTAGCCAGCAGTGCATCCAAGATACTGCTTGTAGGTCTTTGCTCATAGCTAAGTAGGGCCAATTGAGCACATGGGAGTCATCAGAATAGGATGTAGATGGGTTTGTCTCATTTGGTGGTTTCCTTTTGTAATTTGGTTGGCACACTATGCTTGAACATTGTATGTGGGCTGTGAGGGGGCTATACAATGTGTGCATGGCAGGCTGTTGAGTGTGTGTTCTGGCAGTGAGCTTTTACAGAGTGTTGTGCTGATAAGCAACTCTGACAGTTGTCTGTCCAGCAGTTAAACTGCACTTGCTCCATTCAAAGGTGGTCATTATTCCTTGGCTGGCAAGGCACACAATTGAGAGCAGATTTGAGGTGAGGTTCAGCACATAGTAGATGTCACATAGGGTGACATGGCCTTCTCCCTCATTCCCCAGTTCTGTATCAAGAACTATTTGGCTGAATCCAACTGCATACACAGTGTTTCCATTTCCAACTGTGATTGGCTGTGTAGGTACAAGCCATTTGTATGTGATGAACCAACTATGTTGACAGCACATGTGTGCAGAGGCTCCAGAGTCTAGTATCCAGTGTGTGTGAGGAATGTTGCTGTGTGTGTTTGCTATGAAGAGGCAAAGTGGCATGTTGTGCATGGAGGATGTGTGAGCAAAGTTTGCTGAGTGTTCATCTTTCTCCTTATCTCCTGATTTTCCCTTGTGTTTGCATGTCATGTTAGTTCCAACCTCATCAGCTTTCTTCTTACAACATTCATCTTCACCATGTCCCTTCTTTTTACAGTACCCACATTTCAATTTTCTCTTGTCATCTTTTGCATTTGACTTTGGATGTGCAGATGTGCATGTGATGAGTGCACTTTGCCTGCTGGAGGTGAGCTGTCACAACTTCTCCTCAATTAGCACTTGAGATATCACAGAGTTGATGGAAAGCTTGTCATTTGAGGACATCAAAATGGTGCAGAGTGTTGCATAGGAAGGTGGTAAGGAGATTACCATGGCTATTGCTACAAAGGAGTTGTCGAGGGATTGAGTGACTTTAATATGCACACTTTTTGCCACATAGCATTTAGCTGGTTTTGCATTGGACTGTCTTCCAAGAGTGTCCCATGGAAGAGCTTGCCTATGAGATAGGCTATGGTCTGCTTGCCATGCCCTTCATACCACTGACATAACTTTTCCAGATTTCTGCTGCTGTTGGTGCATGTAGAACTCCTGTTAAGGGTTTGTCCTTCAGAGTCAGAATGATTTGGGCACATGCTTCCTTGTCTCTGATCATCCAGTCAGCATGGCCAATGGGGTCAGTTTTCAGGTCTGGTGCAGTAGTCATGTTTCCTCTGATGACCTCCCACAGATCTCATATGTCAAGAATCATACAGATCCTGACCTTCCATGTCTGGAAGTTTGAGCCATTGTCTTCTAGTGATGGGATGTCATAGAGGCAACTTGAGGCCTGTTTTGCTTTCACTGACAAGACAGTAGAGGGTGTGGAAGTGGGTGCTGTAGAAGCTGATGGGTTGGACATCTCTGTAGGCTTAGACTTTAACTGGTGTACTCTTGGTTTTTTAGTTATGCATGAGCAGGGCTCATAACCTTTTGAAGGATGTTCATGGAGGTGATACTTTGTGAACCTAAGAGTGTGAACTCAGTCTTTGAGTCAGGACAAAGTCTATGTTCTATTAACCAACCTAAGAGTGTGAACTACCCAAAGGATAAGTGAAAATAGGCTATAGTATAGTAGGAACTACATTACCTCAGTCTTTGAGTCAGGACAAAGTCTGAGGTATAAGAAAAAAAGGAAGTGGTGGACGAGTATGGCAATATTACATAAGCAGGTCTCACTGCACTCAACAGCAATTAACTCCAACAATCAGCAGAGATCCAAAACCCCCCATTGTATCAGCCATTCCAAGGTTGATGCTTTGGACAGTTTGGAGGGCCCCATCAGCAAGATGTCCTCTTCATCTGCCAAAGCTGCTCCCACCCCCTGCTTGTGACTTCTGTTGCTTCTGGTATAGTACCTAACAGCAATTCTGACCCCTCTTACCTCCAGTTTTACACCCTGCTGGTCCATGACATCATCAAGCATGCCAAGCAGATCTCTCATTGCAATATTGCATCTGTCAACTCATTCCCACTGTGTGCTGAGTTCAACCACAAGGCCCCTGAATACATGAATGAAACTATTGCCAAGCATTGCTCCTGAGGCTTAGCAATTCCTGGCAGTAGGTAGTAATTACTCATAGGGAGTAAAACTGATACACATAACACTTTGCAAAGGATGGTGGCCTCAATATTCACCTGATATTACCAAGCTGATGAGCATTGGAGCAGCAATGAAAACTTTTATCTGACTTCTTATAGCTTTGGGAAGATCATGGAAACTGGCACTCTGTGCTGAAGAAGAAACACTGCAAGCATTTCACAATTTTTCTTGCCAAAATATGTTGAAAAAATGGAAAGAAGAGATACTCTTTTATTTGGGCTGTGTTCACAGAAAAAATGCAAACATAATATTTTGTTTTCTTTGTCTTTTCTGTGCAAAAAAATGAATTGATGGTAGTGCTGATTAGCTTCTATGCTAATGGGTATTACCATCAATCAATGTATTGTGGAAAGTCATGCAAAGAAAAGAAAATATTATTTTTGCCTTTTCTCTTTGGAAACAGCTGTCAAAAAAGAGTATCACTTTCTTCGATTTTTTCAGCATGTTTTCTGAAGAAAAATTGTGAAATGCTTGCAGTCAAAGCTTGCACATTCATCTGTGAGTGCTACAAATGGGACCCTCAAAACCATTGCCCTGTTAATGCTGACCTTGCAAAGAGCCTTCTGGACCACAGTAATTTCTTAAGGCATGGGGTAGATGCAGAGGTGAGTGCAAAGGTTAGTATGTGATTATGTCTTGACATTGTTTGTGTAGGGTCATACAAACAATCTTGCACACCCTGCATTATCTGGTCTCATCATTGATTTTTTCTATATGGGTTCAAATGCCATCACAAGTATATTCCCAGAGGTTTTTGAGAAAGAAGTACCACACACTGCAGTTGTGCTTGCTGCTACTGCTGTAAATTTATTATGAACATTTCTCTTTTTGTATGCTGACACATATATAGATTAAAGTTGCCCTGGATGAGATGGTCATGGAGGGCAAGGAGGTCACATTCAAATGTGACATTTACACAGATGTCTATGCTGATTTACTCAGACTCATGGCAATATGTGATACCATGCCCATTCACCATGCCAAGATGAAGGTGCTCCATGTGGAGTGGGCAAAAGTGGGAATGTGGGTAGTTTGCTGTACACAGGTTTATTATAACTTGAATTTCTTCTTCTGACTAGGAATGGCAGCACAAATCTGGGGACATTTACAGGCTTTGATGTTGAACTTGATTAGATGTAGTTATCATGCCATGGATTTGTCTGTCTCATGCATAGTTAGAATGTGAATTACTATTCCTTTCTGCCTGGTTTACTTGTCCAGAGTGAGCTAGTATCAAGCTAGTCCAATCTGGCTCAGAATGGACTGCACATGCACTGTCAAGTTTTGATTACTCCAGGAATTCAGCCAAATTCCCCCAGACTGTAATGGGACTGGGATGTGCTGGGACAGACTTTACAGATTCTGACAGCTAGGTACCTTGTTGGGAGAACTGGAGTTCTGGGACAGCTGGACAGTACCAGATAGTACTGTCCAGGGGAGGGTTGGTTTGCTGATGTAGTCAGAGATGCCTGCATCTTCAATGATCTCATCCCCAGACAATGTGGCAGAAGTGCATTTACTTTTGGAAATGGCAATTAGCAACTGCAATGTACATTACATCCAGCAATCCCTCACAGAACAACTTGTTCAGTGTGAGATGCTACAGCTACAGTACACTCATTTGCAAGTTGACAAGGCAAAATCAAGCTGGCTGCCATGGAGCTACACATTGGGCAGGTGTGCATGGTTGTGAGGCATGGTGGCTATAACCCTGACCAAGTCAGAGGATTATGTACCACCTGCTCATCATTGTTTTAAGATTGCTTGCCTCTGTAATTTGCTACCTATAGTGCAGCTTGTATTATCATAGTGGTGTGTTACTGCCAAAAAATCCTTCATCTGCATGTGCTCTGGAGACCTTGTGTGTTAGTGTGTCAGTAGTTCTTGGCTGTTGTCACTGTAAGCTCTGTAGATACCTATGACTAGTTGGACTACTGGTGATTTGAGTGTAGGTAACAATCTACAAGGGGGGGTGTAATGTTAATAGAGTCTGTCTAGGCTGCACAGGTGTACACAGAGACATGTGAACTGTTCTACCAGTAGCCAAAGGAACTTGTGTCTGTCCAGGCTGTACAGTATTGCATATAAGCACATGATCTGTTCCTACCTGTGGCCAAAAAAGGTTGTTTTGCTGATGAAGTGTGACATATGGAGGAGATCATGGCATTGCACCTGAGCCACTCCATTACAGATTATGAGCTTTTGATACCTGGTAGGCACTCATGTACCTGTGAAGGGGACATCATAATCAGATAAATATGTCTGAAATATCAGATATGTATACACATTTTCTATTTTTCCACCTAATGCACATTCCAACCATTCAAGGCCTTTAGAATACTCAAATAAACACTCAGATATACTCTAACACACTTGTTCTGCATGTCAAGGATCATATGTAGTGTATATCAGACAGGGATAACACCCAATAGTGGAAGGGATCCTGGGCACTATGGGGGGACTATGGGATATTAGGATGCAAACACATTGTACAAATCATGGCACCAGTACCAAACTAGGACATTTTAGGGTATGACAAATCAATTCTGCAGCTCATCATTAGCTGACAAACTGGTGAACTGCAAACTAATTTTAGGAATTGAGCATGCCTATGGCAGTCACATCATGATTTAACCAATCATAGAAAGTTGGGACTTGACAGAATTTTCATTCATTTTCTGGTGCTGCCATCAAAACTTGATGGTCTTCCATACCATCCCCTCATGACATGAAGTTGGCTGCCATTTGCCTCCATGCTGGATTACAAACAACCACTCACCTTACCCATTTTTGGCAAGTAACTTTGGTTCAGACCCCAATCACCCATATGCAAATTTCTCTGAAATGTGTGATGCCCAATGATGAGAAGCCAAATCAGCTAAATTCATATGTCCAATGTATCTGATTTGTATTTCCCATCATGAAATCTCAAAACACCATTATGCCAATTTCATACATCCCCTTTAAAAATTGGTGCTTTGTTTTTACATTTTCATATTTTTGAACTTGGAGAAGTTCCAACAGTAAAGTGTGAATTTATAGCTTTGAAGTTTTTACTGGGCATGATGTTGTTGGAATGTTGGTTGTCACTTGTCAAACTTACAAGACATATATTGGACATAATGATTGACAGATATGGTTATTTAATTTTGATATATTGCTCCCTGCTGCAGATATATGTAAGCTCATAGTTGTACTCTGTAGTGACATCACATTTGCACCTGGTTCACACCTGCCTGCTGCCATGATCCATCTGCAAACCACTGTTTTTGGCCCAGTGTTCACAGTGTGCCACAGCATGCCACAGTTCAGCCACAGTGTGACAGTGTGACAGCCTCCCAGGACTCAGTGACCACAGCCACAAAAACCATGTGACAGTGACCCACAGCAACCCACAGTGCCACAGTGCTACAGTGACCTACAGTGACTACAGTACTACAGTGCCACAGCCACACAGTGTCACAGTGGTACAGTGCACCAGTTGAATTAGTGTAGCATTGTGTGCCCTTTTGATTAGCAAAAGTGTAGTAAATTTTGCATTTTGACTACCAACTAAGTGTAGTGTTGATTAGTGTTTGATTAGTGTAGTGTTGTGTACACTTTTGATTACCAAAAGTGTAAACAACACTTCACTAATGAAACCCTAATCAACACTACACTTAGTTACTAGTCAAAAAAGCAAACTACACTACACTTTTGGTAATCAAAAGTGTAAACAACACTTCACTAATCAAACACTAATCAACACTACACTTAGTTGGTAGTCAAAAATGCAAACTTCTCTGCACTTTTGGTAATAAAATGTGTACACAACACTTCACTAATCAAACACTAATAAACACTACACTTAGTTACTAGTCAAAAAAGTGGACTAAACTACACTTTTGGTAATCAAAGTGTACACAACACTTCACTAATCAAACACTAATAAACACTACACTTAGTTACTAGTCAAAAAAGTGGACTACACTATACTTTTGGTAATCAAAAGTGTACACAACACTACCCTAATCAAAAACTAATAAACACTACACTTAGTTACTAGTCAAAAAAGCAGACTTCACTACACTTTTGGTAATCAAAGGGTACACAACACTACACTAATCAAACACTAATAAACACTACACTTAGTTACTAGTCAAAAAAGCAGACTACACTACACTTTTGGTAATCAAAAGTGTACACAACACTGCACTAATCAAACACTAATAAACACTACACTTAGTTACTAGTCAAAAAAGTGGACTACACTACACTTTCGGTAATCAAAAGTGTACACAACATTAAACTAATCAAACACTAATAACCACTACACTTAGTTACTGGTCAAAAAAGCAGACTACACAACACTTTTGGTGATCAAAAGGATACACAACACTTCACTAGTCAAACAAGTAACTAAGAGTAGTGTTTATTAGTGTTTGATTAGTGAAGTGTTGTGTACACTTTTGATTACCAAAAGTGTAGTGTAGTTTGCTTTTTTGACTAGTAACTAAGTGTAGTGTTTATTAGTGTTTGATTAGGGTAGTGTTGTGTACACTTTCGATTACCAAAAGTGTAGTGTAGTTTGCTTTTTTGACTACCAAATAAGTGTAGTGTGACTAGCAAATGTAGGGTAATGGGTGATTAGCAAAAAGCATAGTGCTCATTAGGTTGTTGCCTAATGAGGCACAGCCACTAATCACTCAAAATCTGTTGGAGTTGGAAAAAACAGCCCACATTGCAACATAGTGGGCACAAATACCCATGCCTGCTGTAGAGACAGGAGGGAAAAGAGAGAGTGGGAGGAGGCTAGCTAGTGTAGAAAAGGGCTGTAGGCAGCCTCAGTAGTGACTCAACTACTAAATTATATTAGTGTACCTGTAGGCAGCTACAGGTCATCAGTAAGTAGTACTGGTAAAGAATATGTAGACATACCCTCAGTAGTGACTCAACTACTGAGGAAACAGTACCAAAATGTACTACTGAGTGCGCTCTAAGCGCTTATGTAAGCAAGTAAAAACTCGCACCAAATGTACATCACACAGAGGTGATTCAATCTCCAACAGCTACAGCTCTCCTGTTGGAAGATGGGTCCTAGTTTGACCCAGGAGGCTAGAGATGCCTGGTGTAGAGTCAAAGAGTGTGGTGAAAACAACAAAAATGTGCCCTGAAATCCAAATAATGGCTGAGATAGCATCTAAGGAGTGTCTGAGGGTGGAGAAATATTCTCCCCAGGCTCTGCATCTTTATTTCCATCTCTTGTCTCTAATGATGTGGCTGTTATTCCTCTGTGGTATGTACTACATGCTCAAAGGGTATGCCTGGGCTTACACAAGCCACAACATGTCCAAATACTATGTAAAAGATAAGGAAAAAGTAAAGAAAACAAATCAATAAGTAAAAGCCATGAAATAAATAAAATATCCTAGTAGGGAGGATATTCTCCCTACACTGCCACACAAGCTGGCAAACCCAACCAAACAGATGCCTTTCCCTACTATGAGGGGGCTATTTCATTAGTGCACTAGTAAGTTGGTGCCATAGTGGACTACAGAACTAGTGTAGTAGTCAAGTAGACTAGTGACTACTAGGACTATTTGCTAATGGTTGAATTTGCTAATAAAGCTAGGTGGTAAGTACTATTAGCTAGTGCTTAGTACATTAGCTGAAAGGTAAGTAGTAGTTACTAGGGTGGTGTCCAGTTTACAGAGTAGTTGGTTGGTAGTACTAATTAGTGTCAGAGTTATGGGTTAGTAATAGTGATTAGCATTGGTGTAGTAGTGTCTTGTAAGTAGTAGGTGTCTGATTAGTATGGTGTAGTAGGACTACTGATTTGCAATACACACAAGTTAACTATCTTTTGGTTGTTGGGTGACTGGTCTACTAAGTAAGGACTTGAGGTGTCAGACTACTACTAGTAAGTGAGTTGTTGGGTTATGATGTGTAGTAGGATTGCTTGCTCTAGAGTGTAGTGTTGGTATGGGTTGTACAGTGTAGTCTAGCTTGATATGGAGTGTAGGGCTGTGTTGGGTTGTACAGTGGTGAGATTTTGAAAGTGTAGTATAGTGCAATGGTAGTGTACAGTACTGGTATGGGACTGTACAGGGCTGTGGTAGTACCATACAAAAGGGGCCCTATCTGTAGCATTGTGGGTGCTGTAGTGGGCTGTTGGAAGCTGTACAGTGCTGTACAGCAAGTCAGGGGTTTGCTGATGTCCTCAGCCTGTGAATTCTAATGGATGTGTGATAATTTATCAGCATGAAAAAGGTAAGCTAAAGAAGAAAAAGATAGGAAAACCCAATTGCATAAATGTGGGGTCATAGTGAGAACCACTGGGGACAAAAACCAATGTTTCATAAATAAGACATTGAAAAAGCAGATACTATGTTTCAAAATACAAAGAGAACATGGTAAAATCATTTGATCTTTGTAACATAGTATCTGTTTCTTTCATGTTCTTTCAATGTTTACAACTCAAAAATTAGATAATGCCCCCAGTGAACATACGTGTGTGTGTGGTTGTGAGTTTGTGATTTGTGTATCGTATGAACATGTGGTGGGTCAGACAGAACGTCGGGCGTAGAATTGAACGACAGGGGTATACGGAGAAGTGAACTTGGCGGCGGAGGTTGCAACCACGACGATCAGCAGGAGGTGTGGAGAGCTAGGTACAGTGGAGAAGATACGAGCAAGCGGGACGACGCATGGACCACAGCCATAAGTGGTGGACATGGACATTAGCATAGGCATAGATGGGGGATGAAAATGCCATGACACATGGCATACGGGTGGCCAACTGGGACTTTCGTTTGGACCAGGAGATAGGGGACCAGAATCAGATCACCCATCAACCTTAATCCAGCACCTCGAACTGGCCCCTCTTCACTTCTCTTATCCCATCTGACTCCTCTTCCAAACCCCTCTTCTCGCCCATGCCCATATCACTGCTCATCCCACCACTCATCTCTTCAACATTCACATCGACACCCATTCCAATACTTTCGTCTCCCATCATGTCAAAGCCAAATCCCTCCGGCACACCCACCCCGTTAAAGTTTTCCCCGCTGACGGGGTCCTTGATGATCGCTTGATACCGTTCCTCGGTAAGACCCATCCCCGCAAGCGGATCGATTCGTATGTCAGTTCCAACACCGCCCATGAACAACGGACCACTGCCGTCCCCATCAATACCCTCCGCGTTCGCCGATTGCGATGGTGGTCCAATCTCGTCACCCTCTGTTCCAGAGTAAGTGACCGTTGTGGCCGAAGAAGACGGAGAGGTAGTTGATGGAGTCGCAGAAGAGGTCGTTGAAGCAGGTACGAGTGCGTCCGGTAACGAATTTTCTGTGGACAGGCGGGGACCACATGGCATCCTTGGAACTCTTGACATCTCCTGGATGGCTTTGGGGTGCGTGGGGTGCTTCTGTACAGAGTCATATTTTTGTGAGTAATCGTCCTACCATGTGACACGCAGCACAAACGGAAAACACAGTACGTAGGAAAGGAACCCACCTCCAACATATCCAACAACCCTTCCTTCGTGAACGGTTTCGGTAGTACGTCGTTCATGCCCGACGAGTAATACGTCATGATCTCGGCCAGACGCGAATTGCTTGTCATCGAGATAATAGGCGTGATGTGGTCAAATCGACGAATCAACGATGTCGCAGATATACCGTCCATCTTGGGTATTACAATGTCCTAAAGCCATCGCAATTGCAAGAAAGCACGTCAACAGCCGACCGCAGCACACACCACCATGTACAGTAGACAACTCACCATCAGCACCAGATCGTATTTCTCCAAGTTCATTTTGTTCACTGCCCCTACTCCATCCACCGCCACGTCGATCGCGCACCCAAACACCTGCAAAAACTTGCTGCTCAGTCTCCGACTCACGGCATCGTCGTCGACGAGGAAGCACGCGCGGTGGCACTGCCCATCCCGGAACGAAATGTCGACCTTCCTGACTCGCAATTTCTGTCCTCCACCAGACTGAAGATGGCGCGGTGCCGGAGGTCCCTGATGAAGATTCCCGGACTGCGGGGTTCGTGGGCGTAGGTTGAACAACTTCTTCGGCACCTGGACTTTCTTCCTTCTCGAACCCTTCTCCTTCGCACACACCGATGCCATCCACGCCATCGACATCAGCACTTCCATTCCCGTCAGGTATATCCCCACCATACGTCCAATTCCCATTTGCATCATCAAGCGCACTCCGCGGTAGTAAATGTCCCAACGTGAACACTTGCAATCCCTTCATGACCTGTTTGCACTGTCCCGTCCCAAGACGTATCTGGGGGAATCAAAAAGGGGGCATCACCAGCTTGTCATATCCGTCCCCTGCCCTCCCGTCCCACTTACCGAACCCTGTACCAGTAGTACTCGCCATATCAGTAGCTGCCCCAGCCCTCCTCGACATCTCATTCATCTGTGCCAAACTCGCTCTCGCAATCGTGGTAAGGATCCTGGACGCCGGATGATCCCCAGCCAACCCAAGTACGCGATGGGCCTTCATGGACAGGTAAAAACTGAACTCGCTGCATGGGTTCCATCATTTGGATAGCTGAGGCCATCTGTTGCATCGATTGAGTCGCTTGCGGAAGGGAAGATATCGACTCTTGCACGGACGAACGTATAGATTGGATCGTGTGCGAAAGTGGGATCGCTTCTCGAATAGAAGGCATCTGTTCCTGCATAGATGGAATCGATTGAATCGATTGTATGGGCGGTTCAGCAGGTCCTTGCGCCTGACCTTGTGGTTGTGGGATCGACGGGGACGGGGTTTGTGTTTGTGCTTGCGCCTGTGCTTGTGCTTGAGCCTGACTTCGTGATAGTGCCCGAAAAAGTGCTGATGACGATGCAGACGACGTAGGTGGACCATGTGGGCCATGTCCATGTCCAAGCATGTGCTGCGAATGGGACGCAGTGAGTGGCTGCAAAAACGGGCTTGGCTGTGGTTGTTGCGAAGCCAGTAGCGACGCTGACAATGCACCCGCCGTGGTCGACACTTTTGTCGGCACCCCGAACGTGTACGGTGGCGGATGCGTATTAGGAGTCATACTGTGTCCTAGAGACGCCACCATTGTTGGGGAAGGCATTGCAGGCGTGTGGGGTCCCTGTGCTTGCTGGAAGTTACTCGGAAGGCCTGATGTAGGTGGCGCTGGTCCGGGAGGGAATCCTTGTGCTTCGCTGAGGAACAAAACGATAAGTATGCGAACAAGACGCAGACACAGAGACATAAGGAAGTGTAAGGTCACTGGCGCGACTCTCGGACAAAATCAACACAAGGATCTATTCGGACCCAACTCTCATGTTCTAGTAACCCTTGACAATACCTGCATTATAGGTAGCCCGGCTTGTGACCTTAATGCCTAGAAGTCCTATCGATTTCCAAACAACATGAAGCGCCAACGAACAAGGTAAAATCCGAACCGAGAAAAGTAAGCAGACTCACCACCTGAAAACATTGCAGTAGGCTCTGCATCAACACATCCTGCTCCAGACCCCTCTTGGAATGGAGGATTTCGCCAAGCACGTCTTTGTAGCACCTTTTCAAACCTCTCACACGATCTTCTGACCTATCCAGCTGTGTCCGCAGTGTCATTCTGAGATTACAGCGCTGTGACTTGTGACTGTAACCGTGACGTTGCGCTCTGAAAACCAGTCAGGGTGTGGGTGTTCCGTAGCCCTGAAGTGACGGATTGCAGTGTTGCATTTCGAACATGCAGCGCGTCTGGGATTGTAGGGTATTCATCTGAGACTGGAGTGCTGAATTTTGATTCTGCAGTGTGCTCGTATGGGATGTGAGGGTGTTGGTTTGAGCTTGGAGAGCTTCCAGTTCGCCACCTAGGGGTCTGGGTGGACCAGCGGACCCGGAACGACCTAGCATAGAGGGTCTGATGCCAGACCCTGATGGTACCGATTTGCGTGCTGCGGGGACCTTGCGCTTTATGTTTTCGAAGGCATCCCGATGGTCCGCATAGAAGTCATGATGTTTGAATGTCCAGAAGTGTTCACCGAACTGGGTATCGTCCGCGTTTTTGACCTAGAGTAACATGTCAGAGGAAACATTCCCGGAGCGCGCATATAGAGTGCACACGGAGAAGAGCAATGCGGAGCATTAACCACGTTACCGTAGTCATCCAGAATACGATACCCACCCTGTAGAAGTCATATTTACCTGACAAAGGCGGCAAAATTGGAGTACCCAAACATGCGAGGGAGGACCGATTTCGTGAATTCGTTCACGTCCTATTGGAAGGGAGACGTGAGGGCATGGCAAGTTCGGGAACGGGGAAAGGAAGATCGCGTGATTGATTAGAATGATGATGATGGATGATGATGGGACAAGAACGAAGTAAGACTAACCTTTGCGAGCGACAAAGCAGTCGCCATTGGGATCCCATGATACGACTTGTGAGGATTGATCTTCCAGCACCCTGACTGAAAGTAAGTAGGGAAACATGGCCACGGGGACGACGTACTTGTACAGTTTCTCGACGAAGCCCATTGTCACTGGCATGTTGTCATCGCTGTCCTTTGTGATGGAGTGGGCGGGAGAGGTGGTGGTGGTGGTTGCAGTTGTTCACGCCTGAATTGTCTTGGCTCCGATGTATGTTGGTGGATGGAGGGAAGGATGTCCTCACGAGAGCTTGATGTGCGGTGGACCAGGATGATGGGGGAGGAGAGGAGTGACGATAAGCAGACATGCGATTGGGCGGGTTGAGAGAAGGAAGGGTGTTGATGATGTCAGAGCGAGACGAGCTGACGGGGGGCAGGTGCAGTTGGGAGGGCGAGTGGAAGAGGTGTTGACGGACGTTGGAGTAAGGCGGGCCCTGTGATGGCGGCGGGTCCATAATGGCGGAGAGGCGCGGGCGAAGGGAAGGAAGAGCGCGTGGACCCTTGGTTATTCGACATGGCGGTGGTTGTTGGCGATACGTGCTCCTGCCCATTCTCAGCCTCCCACAACACCTGTTTAAGCTCATAACCCTATCCCTGGGCCATCTGCACGATGTTGCGCGCGAGTCGCTCTTGGAAGGGATCAAGGCCGACAGTGCGTAGATGACTTAACACTCAAACCCAGGCTCATTCGGTGCTGACATGGCACCTTATTATCGGGTGCTCACCTCTTCAAGTGAGATAGACGTCGACCCAGAGCTCACCGAGTCCATGTCACCGAGTCCATGGAGAAGGAAAACGAAGGGCAACTCAAGAAATTGGACGAACGCCTGGCTGAAGCCGAGAGGGGGAATCCGAAATATCGGACGCTTTGAAAGCGAGGGCGAACCACCTCACTCGGATAGGTGACAAGGTATATTTTACTCCGGTTTGCAATGCCGACCTTATAGGAATTCGTATAGGATGTCGCTGTCACAGCTCAACGACTTGTACTAGAGAAATCACCAGGTCTTGGGTCGAGGATAGACATTACCTTGACTCTCGTCCGAATAGGTTTCTTCTTTGGAGATAATACTCTCATCACCGACAACCTTGCCAAAGCAGAAAAGTACGTCTATTACGCAAATCATTTCTCCCACTCATGTAATTTCATGCATCGTACACAGAGGAAGGGGGTGATTGGGGTAGATGGAATCGTCTTAAGGTGTATCGTGGCTTACATGCAGTTTCCATTCGGCAGTTTAAATCGGGCGGCGAGTTGCTGCTCGATGCGCTGTCGACTTTCACTGCTACCGAACTCATCTCATACAATGATTTCGTCGCACTCACCGTCATCGTCAATATACTTACCCTCGCAAGAGTAGACTTGAAGAAAAAGGTGGGTATCTGTCTACTCTGTAGCGTGCTTTGACGTACATGTTACTCACCATCACTGCCCACTCAGCTCATTACCTCTCCCGACGTCATCTCGGTTCTTCTGGACCTGCCTGTCCTGGATGATCTCCTGCGCAGCCTCTATGATTGTCACTATGCAAAATTCTTCGTTGCGCTAGGTACGCTTTCACCTGTCATCCTTATCGATGCACGCCCATGGTGTGTGACTGATGTCCTCTTTTCTTTTTGTTCATTCGTTACCCTGTCCACTGATGGCTTCCGTCGACAGCCACGCTTGAACAGACGCATTTACTCCCTTCCCGACTTCTATTTCCTCATACTCGATACTACGTCCGCGAGCGTATTCTCGGAGCATGACGTTGGAGAGTCTTTGCGGCGCATTTGGCGTGAGCGTTGATTTTATCGACAGGTGAGTTGATTTCTTTTTCTTAACAAAATGCACTGAATGGACTGGCGTAGGGAACTCTCGCGGTTCATCGCAAATGGGCGCTTGCATTGTACGATTGACAAGGTACATGGGATCGTGGAAACGACTAGACCGTCCACCAAAACGGCCCAGTATGAGAAAGTGGTCAAGCAGGGGGATGTGTTGTTGAATTCGGTACAGAGACTTAGTAAAGTACTGTACTAATCACTGGCTGGCATTCCGCTAGTACGGACGTAATCGTGTCCTTGTCCTTGCCCATCATATCTGTCATCAGTTGGAGATCTTGGATGTTGACAGGGCATGCCAACGTCCAAGGCCATAGAGATCCGGGGCTACCGACATACCAAGTACTGGTTTGATGACGGGTCCGTCGTTGTCACCATCCGAACGCTCAGCAATGGTGACTCGGAAGAAGGCACGGTCTTATTCAAACTACATTCGAGCCTGCTCGCTCGGCACTCGACATACTTTAGCCGCGTTCTTGATGGCCCAGCCACAGACAGCAGGAGGTTGGATAACCATGCAGGTCCCTGCATATCAACGGTGACTATCCCACCTGTGCTTGGCGTACGAGTGGAAGATTTCGTGTCGTTGCTGGAACATCTATACCATGATACGTGAGCGTTTTTCTGTGTCTACGCTACAATCATGGCTTGATATCAGGTGTTATATTGACGATGTCGACCCCCTCTCCTTCCTCACAGCCCTCTATCATCGAAGGCTCCCTTCACACATGTGGCTTCTATCCTCCGCGTGTCCTCTCCGTCCCAGCTCGACTTTTCCCGCCTACATGAACTCGTGCGAGGTTACTTAGAGGCGATGTTTCCAAGTGGTCCGCTACCGTTTACGCATCCCAATCATCTCGAGGAGGCGTTGGCACTGACGACGGCGTACAAGATCGAATCGGTAAGTCCGCCTTCATCGACCTAGTTGTTTTTACCTGCATTCGGACGAACGCATGCCTGGATCGATCCCATTGCATGGACACACCACATTCATACTGGAAAATATTCGTGATCGTCCGCAGATCCGAAAAGGGATTTATTACAGCCTCGTCACGACGACTGACTTCGAAGCAGACGAGGTAGGTGGGAAAGAAGTAGCGAATAGAGACAACAACCTGGCAGTCGGCCAAGACGGTATTATCGAAGACTCGAAGACCAGACACACTGTCCTGTCCCCTGCAGATGTAGAGAGATGCGGGAAGCTGATGGCTGGGATCGTGGATCATTTCACTCCTATATTGTTCACGCCGGTAGGTATGATTTTATTACCCAAACTGCTAGTTGGGCGTGGCAGGCGACAGATGATTTCACCTTACCTCATTGAGCGCCAACTTCTACTCACACTCAACATTCTTCTTTCTTTCCCAGCCCACAACGCCACATATGGCATGCACAGACGTGTTTGCCGATAAATGGATGTCGCTGGTGATCCAATCGGCGATCTCAGATGGTGGGGTGTACAAACCTCTTGAGACCCTGGAATGCATAAAGCAACTCGATTGGGCAGCTGAGGGGTTATGTCCTGCGTGTGTGAGGGAAAAGAGGGAGGAGTGGACGGAGGAGCAGGTTGTGGTATGGCAGAAAATGGATCGTTGGCTTGGCTAGTAAGCTGCTATTGATTCTTTGAACATCTGAAACGAGCGCGCGTCCGTGGGAGCTCTTTCTGCATTTTCCCCAGGAGAAGATTAACGTTTTGAGATAAAATGCACTAGTCAAGGCATTCCACAATATGACGAATATGGAACTATCTCCGGCGTGCATCGCTGCCAGATTTACCTATGAAAATACGGTGAATTTATGAACACAAGGGGCGATGAAAATCCTGTTTGAATTCGATACGCGATCTAATTGTGCTGCTAAGAGGACACAGCAATCCCGGGCCGCCATAGAGTATATCGGGGTCCCTACATGTAAACCAGAACCGACGGTCCAACAAAATGGCCATGCCCACGGGCATACTGATCCAATGTACACCAAACTCGATCTCAACACCCGTAATCCCAGACCACCTTTGACGCGCCAGACTGAGACTCAGATTCCGCGTATAAACATCAGTACCTTGTATGTATGCAGACACCAATCCCCAGGTTCATGATTGTCAGCACCAGATCGATGGCGATGAAAGGTGCATTGCATACTATTCGCGCTTCGTCGTTCGTTAGGAAATGGTCCAGGTACACGCAAATGAAATCTGAGTGTGCATCTGCGATGGAGACCCGGATGTCAGCCACTTCAAGTTCCTCCTCTTCGTCATCCTCAACACTGTCGTCTGAAACATGTGCAGGCAGTTCGTTCTTGCGGGGGAGACGTGAAGTTATATCAGGGTGAGTTTGGATGGGTATGCGTGTAGGTGCGTGTACGGAAGGGGATGTCTGCCTCGGCCCTCGTCTGGTCCCTGAGTAGTCGGGTTGGTAGCTCCCGGGGGGGGGGGGGTGCTCTTCTGTGCAAGGATGCAGGTTCTGCGGAAGTAGTTGACTTGGTCGGTGAGATAGTGTCAGGGAGGCTGTATGTGTCAACAGAAGGGTATACCTGGAATCCCGTCAGACGACCGCCGATGTGGAGACTGGTTGTACTCGCAGCAGCACGAATCACGCGCTCCTCTTTGTCTGGCAGAGTGTCCTCGTCATAGAGTACAGTTCCCCGTGGACATCGAGAATGCATGCGTGACTTGTGGAATCCATCCGTAAGATTCTCGAAGACGATCGCGGTCATTATTCCGTTGGCTGGTGCGGTGGAATGCGCCACCATCTTTTGCAGTAAGTTGTCTACGAGGTAAATTTCCGAGGGACAGAGCCCATAGGAATTTTGGGATCCATGGCAGTAACAGTTTCAATATTGACGACATCACTGTGGCGGCATCAGTGTCTGGCGATGCGCCATCGCGGGCGAGCTGGTAGAATGCCAGATCTCTGGGAGTGCGCTTGTGAGAAGTAACGAGCCATCTTCTGTTATCTGATGAGCTGGGTGTCCACCGACCTGTGAAGAGATAGCGGTGTGGGTGGAAGAGGCTCGAAGAGCATGGGATCAGTGGGTAGTGAATGTATGGCCACGATGATCTGGCGGATTATGGGCTGGACTGATGTCAGTGCTGGTCGTACTCTATGCAGCGAAATCAAGTCATGCTTCGACTTCGAGTAGTGAAAATTCTGGGCAACCTGGTCTGAATTCTAGTGGCAGCCTGGAGGCTGCACCTTGTCCACAGGCAGTATCACAGCGCTTACAGTGACTTGAACGTATTCTTTACACCCTCAATATCAATCTCGAATCCAACCTACAAGTCTCGCACGAATCTCAATGGCCTCCAAGCAGGTGAAGAAACATCATTCCTTCAACCCTGCGCGTAGCGTTCCCTCGGTACGCAGGTTACACTTTATACACCCTGGAATTTATCAGTCTTCGCAGGAACAATTACGAGGAGGGTCTCAGGGCCATGTCTCAACCCAACCTACAAGTCCCGCACGAACCTCAATGGCCTCCAAGCAGTTGAAGAAACATCGTTTCTTTAGTTCTACACGTAACCCTCCCTCGGTAGGCAGCCTACACTTTGCACGCTATGGAATTTATCAGTCTTCGCAGGAACATCCACAAGGAGGGTCTCAGAGCCGTGCCGACACTTCTTCGATCGGTGCAACACCGGTCAATACTCGTGGAAAATTGCTCTCTAAGGTTCTCCATCCTTTTCAGAAGACTCAATCAGAGTGTCCGGTAACAGAACCGGACGACGCCAGCACTAGCCAGCAAGTCAATGCCGCGCAACAGGCAGTAGATGGCATGCACCCCATCCATCCGACTCTCCAATCGGCTGTCGGTCTTGTCGGGGATGCTAATACCGCTATGACGAGTATTCAAACGATCGAGAGCATGCTTCAGTCTCTCAAACTGTTCAACTCTTTCGTTACTACCCTATCAAATGTAAGTACTTCGTACCCCTCCCATCTCCGGCATGTCCTGATATAAGCACGTAGGTTCATCCGTATGTCCAGTTTGCGCTGGGGATTCTCACCGGTGCTTCTCAAGTGCGATTGTCCATCTTCTTGCATATACCCTACCCATCTAGTTTCCGATAGTTGCTCATCAATCAAGCGAACCTAGACAATGAGGTGTTTGGCCTGCTCAAGACTGTCAAGGATGTCTACGAGTTTCTCATGGAAAAGGATACCATCGCGAACATTGATAGTATGAAGGAGACGTTACGGAAGATTTCGCTGGAGATCAAAGGTGCGGCAGAGTTCATCATAAGATATACCAAAAATAAGAACTTCGGTACGTCTATGGTCATGGCAACTTTGTTTTGCTCTCATGTTCCGATGCAATACTATCCTTAGTTGTCAGGATTGCAGATAGCCTTGTTCACGACCCACAGGCCATTGCCCGTGATCATGTCAAAAATCTTGCAGACCTAATGCAACAATATCGGGACCGTACTGTTCGGGACATCCAGGTCAACATGTACCACGTTCATGACGAGCTGAACTTCGAAGGCATGGCTTACGCGGGTGATGCGGGTCTAAATACGACCAAGAAATGCCTCGACGGTACGAGGACAGAGATTTTGAAGAAAATCACCAACTGGGTTACCAATTGTGACGACAACGCCCCTCGCATCATGTGGCTGCACGGGCAAGCCGGAAGGGGAAAATCTGCTATTGCTCATACAATCGCATCCTGGGCCCAAGACTTAGGGGTACTTGGGTCCTGTTTCTGCTTTTCCCGCGACAGGCAGGCCGAACGGAGGGAGGACAAGATTCTGACCACCATTGCTCGTGACCTGGCGGATCGTGAACCGGCATTTCGGCGAGCGTTGTCTAAAGTCGTGTCAAATAACCTCTCACTCAAGACCACATCTGATGTGCTGCAGCAGTGGAAGCGATTCATCTTGGATCCATTATGCGAAGTTAACGAAGAGATAGGTGGGAATGTCGTGGTGGTAATCGATGCCTTGGATGAAAGTGGGGAGCCATCATCGAGAAAGCATATCCTACGCCTTCTGGCATCGCCCGAAGCTGCACGACTGCCTTTCCGGATCTTGCTGACGTCCAGACCATTGCCCGACGTTGTGCGCGCCATCAGGGATGCTCCACATGTGAAAGCAACCTCATTGGATGACATCCCTTGGGAGTTGGTGGAGCCTGACATCAAGCTATATATTTCCAACGAACTTGACAGGCTTACGAGCATTGGAGAGACAGAGGTGCAGAATATTGTCAACAAGTCTGATGGTCTGTTTGAGTGGGCTCGCTTGGCTTGCGAGTTCATCAAGCCAAATACAGCTGGAGCAACTCCGAAGGAACGCTACGACGACCTGATGGCTCTGCAACCCAAAGAAGGAAGATCACTGCTGGATACGACTTACTTCACAATCCTAGAGGGTGGAATACCGCGGTCGGAGATGGCCGTGAAGCGATACCGGTCTGTGATGCGCCAGGTGGTGATGACGCTTGAGCCTCTGCCCATGGCGGAGCTGAAGTGCATGCGTGACAAGTTCCCCAACGAGGAGGACCGTTATGAAATCACCCTCATCCTGGAGTTCATGTCCCCTGTGCTGAGTGGCATCGTCGACCGCTGCTCTGCAGTCCGGCCCCTCCATGCATCCTTTTATGACTTCCTGATGGATCCATCGCGGAGTGGTGTCTACTTCATTGACACCTCTGATGCCGGAGACCTAGCCCATGCCACATTGCGGATTCTTCAGGACGAACTGCGGTTCAACATCTGTGAATTGGAAAGCTCATACCTGGCCAATGCGGAGGTATATGATCTGAAGAGGAGAATCGATGAGAGCATTCCGCGCCATCTGGCTTATGCCTGTAACTTCTGGGCTTCACACCTGGAGAAGACTGTGTGGGATACGACACTTGCAAGGTTGGTGAGGGATGTTTTTGGAAGTGAGAAATTTCTGTTTTGGTTGGAGACAATGAGCCTTCTTGGGGTGGTTGGCAAGGGGGTAGATGCTCTGACTTGTATGAGGACATGGCTACTGGTGGGTATTGCACGAGTAGCATCCCTGGTGACACCTGACCTGACATTGCAGGGGCAAAATGATTGTGCAGACATGTTAAGATTGGCAGAAGATGGAATCAAGTTCATTCAGAACTTTGGCAGTGTGATGTTGCACAGCAGCCCCCACCTTTATGTCTCTGCATTGGCATTTACTCCCGAAGGCACATTGCTGTCAGCAGAGCTCTTGCCCAAATTTGCTGGCCTTGCTAGGGTTGCCATAGGAGGATTGAAAGCATGGCCAGCTGCACAGGTTCTCCTGCAGGGCCATAGATCTTATGTCTCATCAGTTGGATTCTCCCCTGATGGGAAGAGGATTGTGTCAGGCTCTTTGGACAATACAGTGAGGGTGTGGGATGTCGAGGGAGGAGTGGAGATTGGGAGGCCACTTGAGGGCCATACAGATTCTGTCAATTCAGTTGGATTCTCCCCTGATGGGAAGAGGATTGTGTCAGGCTCAAATGATGGGACAGTGAAAGTGTGGGATGTTGAGGGAGGAGTGGAGATTGGGAGGCCACTTGAGGGCCATACAGATTCTGTCAATTCAGTTGGATTCTCCTCTGATGGGAAGAGGATTGTGTCAGGCTCAGATGATGAGACAGTGAGGGTGTGGGATGTGGAGGGAGGGGTGGAGATTGGGAGGCCACTTGAGGGCCATACAGATTCTGTCAGATCAGTTGGATTCTCCCCTGATGGGAAGAGGATTGTGTCAGGCTCTTTGGACAATACAGTGAGGGTGTGGGATGTTGAGGGAGGAGTAGAGATTGGGAGGCCACTTGAGGGCCATAGATATGCTGTCACTTCAGTTGGATTCTCTCCTGATGGGAAGAGGATTGTGTCAGGCTCTTTGGACAATACAGTGAGAGTGTGGGATGTTGAGGGAGGAGTGGAGATTGGGAAGCCACTTGAGGGCCATAGATCTTCTGTCAGATCAGTTGGATTCTCCCCTGATGGGAAGAGGATTGTGTCAGGCTCAGATGATGAAACAGTGAGGGTGTGGGATGTTGAGGGTGAAGTGGAGATTGGGAAGCCACTTGAGGGCCATAGGTATGCTGTCACTTCAGTTGGATTCTCCCCTGATGGGAAGAGGATTGTGTCAGGCTCTTTGGACAATACAGTGAGGGTGTGGGATGTTGAGGGAGGGGTGGAGATTGAGAGGCCACTTGATGGCCATAGATCTTCTGTTAGATCAGTTGGATTCTCCTCTGATGGGAAGAGGATTGTGTCAGGCTCAGATGATGGGACAGTGAGGGTGTGGGATGTTGAGGGAGGGGTGGAGATTGGGAAGCCACTTGAGGGCCATAGATCTTCTGTCAGATCAGTTGGATTCTCTCCTGATGGGAAGAGGATTGTGTCAGGCTCAGATGACAAGACAGTGAGGGTATGGGATGTTGAGGGAGGAGTAGAGATTGGGAGGCCACTTGAGGGCCATAGATATGCTGTTGCTTCAGTTGGATTCTCCCCTGATGGGAAGAGGATTGTGTCAGGCTCTTGGGACAATACAGTGAGGGTGTGGGATGTTGAGGGAGGAGTGGAGATTGGGAGGCCACTTGAGGGCCATACAGATTCTGTCAGATCAGTTGGATTCTCCCCTGATGGGAAGAGGATTGTGTCAGGCTCTTGGGACAATACAGTGAGGGTGTGGGATGTTGAAGGAGGAGTGGAGATTGGGAGGCCACTTGAGGGCCATAGATCTGCTGTCATTTCAGTTGGATTCTCTCCTGATGGGAAGAGGATTGTGTCAGGCTCAGATGACAAGACAGTGAGGGTTTGGGATGCTGAGGGAGGAGTGGAGATTGGAAGGCCACTTGAGGGCCATAGATATGCTGTCACTTCAGTTGGATTCTCCCCTGATGGGAAGAAAATTGTGTCAGGCTCATATGACAAGACTGTGAGGGTGTGGGATGTTGAGGGAGGAGTGGAGATTGGGAGGCCACTTGAGGGCCATACAGATTCTGTCAATTCAGTTGGATTCTCCCCTGATGGGAAGAGTATTGCCTCAGGCTCTGGGGACAAGACTGTGAGGGTCTGGTATGCTACAAGCAGTAAGCATCTGTTTCCACTGTGATGTGATTTCACCCAATGCAGTTGCAGCTCCCAAGAGATCTCAGATTTCCTTTTCATCTGCCCCCTTCCATGCACTCCATAATAGTGAGGAACTTCTTGATGGGTACATTCAGGAGGATGCTATGTGGACTCAACCTCAACCAGTCAAGTTGCAGCATGATGGTTGGATCAAAGCTCCTGGGGGAAGGCTACTGCTGTGGATCCCTCCAACACTGAGGACCCCATTTTACTCAATGTGCACCACAGCAATCATGCCCAGAGGGTGCTGCACTGAGTTGGACTTGAGCCAGATGGCCCATGGCAAGCAATGGAAGAAATGTTTCAGGGGCACTGATTGACAATTTATTTGTATTACTAGGCACAGATACACTGTTGTATTACCCACTTGTGTAATTCTGCATAGTCAGAAGTATATGCTGAGTATATACCTTCTATGCCAGGAGCACCAAATGCCCAGGAAGAGTTTTCCAAACACTAGCGAACCAACCCTACTCTGTGCAGAGCCACACAGATTTGTACATAGTCACAGATCTGACAGAAATGTACCTACTATTACAGAGCTTGGAAGGGTTGTACAGTTCTGGACATCCTACTAGTATGGTGTGGTTACTTGACAGCCTTATGAATGTACTACACACAATTTTGGTCAATGATTGTGCAGTCATTGACACAACTGACAGAAAAGCTGCACAAGCATCACACTGCACATGACATTGAATCAGGACAAAGGAATGTGACAAATTGACCATGGTAATGTCACCAAGCCCTCCCACCCTATCAGCCTAATTAGATTCAGTGTCACTCCACTTGGTTAGGCACCTTTTTGTGCATTTCCCAACACCAGCAATAAATACTGCCCCAGATACTTGCTAGACTTTGTAGAACTATTTCTGCTCCTGTAACAATTAGCTAGGCTATCTGCTACTCCTGGAAAATGTCCTGGTTTCCAAAGTCCTGCTGGGCTCAATCCTTGGCTTATGTATGTTGTATATGACCCTTAATGTGTAGTACAAGTGTATTAGAGCACAACTGAACACTTAGTTGAGCATCCTAAAGGCCCTGAATGGTTGGAATGTCTATTAGGAGGAAAAACACTAAAAGCAGACAGTTCTTTGATATGTTAGACATTTCTATCTGGTTCTGATATTCCCCTGAAGGGTACATGTGTGTCTACATTATATACAAAGCTCATAAGATGTGGTGGGGTGCCTCAGGTGCAGTGCCAAGATCTTCTCCTCCATGCATCACACCCTGGAAAAATCATCCTGGGCCATTTGGTGCTGGGGGCTATGATGTTGCATGGTAGAGTAGTTATTCCAAGTGCATTGGAACATAATTGAGCTGCCAATTGAGTGGTTGAGAAGCTCTGACTAGCTGGAGAGTACCTTAGGGGCTACAAACCAAAAGGGTGTTCACATTTTTGCTACATTTGACATGGGCACTTAAAAAGTATATCCCCTGCAAGGGGGAATCCATATCTACAGCATATCAAAAGTTCATTGCATGGGACAGAGGGGAGAGCAGGACAAGTGAAATAAAGATACAAGAAGCATGGGAAAGTGTCCCAAAAATTGCAGACTTTCAAACATATCAAAAACATCACATAGCACTCCACAGATGCTGTCTGGTGCTCAACAGAAGGCTGAACTGTGGTCTACACATCAGATATGTAATACTTCCCCACATCATATTACATCCCCTTGAGTGTAATGGAACCTTGGAGCTCAAGACTTTACATTGATGTCCTACACCCTCAGTACTAAAATGCTTGGCAGTACCATTGTATTGTTCTTCACACTCTGAACATTTAGAGGTTGCTGAAAACATGGGTATATGTCTTAGCTCTGAGACCATGGTTCAGCCTTTCATTGAGCACCAGACAGCATCTGTGGAGTGCTATGTGAACCATCAGAGGTGGCAGACTGCTCTGTCTGGATATGCTCAAAATTTCAAAGTTGAGCCATTTGACTGCCACTCCCTTTAGTCAACCTGGAGGAACAATCCACAGTCTCAGCACTGGTGTCACCTGAAAAACAAATGACTAGGACATCTTGAACACTACCAAATATATCCTCACAAGCATGGGCATCAACAGCATCAGTCCTCTTTGGTTTTTTTTTTCCAAGAATCAATACCAGCCTCAGCTAGTAAGGTATACTTGGCCTGAGACAACTGTTTTCTTGAGTCAGACACAGCCATTTAGGAGGAAATGGGTTGAGGACTCACTCTGTCAGCTGCATGCCTTAATATTGTGTGTGGCATGGTGAGGCCACATGTTCTATTGATGTGAACACCTGTTCAGAAAGACTTCAAGAGACCAGTAATCATCATGTTTGGTTGAGGTGAAGAAGCTGTCCTAAACTTCATTAGCATGGGCAATTATGTACTCCTGAGAAATGTGCTTAGTATCATTGAGTCAATGTGGATGGAACTTTGGTAATTGTGTCACTGAGAGCTCATTATGTACATAATCTGCATGCAGTCCATGGTAAACCAGAATGCAGCACCTGACAATCCACTTTTGATACATGGTGGCTGGCTGCACCAATGGGCTTGAGGCTGAACAAGTATATTATTTCACATGTGACATATAGTATGTACAGGTGTGTGGTATGGCATATTCAATGATGGTGCCAGAAAACAACCCAGGTCATTGCACAAGAGGGTAATTTACATTTTGCATCCTGCTTCGGTAGTCCATACCCATGCACATCCATATAGCCATTCCAATTTGGTACCTCTTCAACCATGCCAAAACCCTCCAATAGTATGTATATCCCTGATTGACTTGTAATCAAGTTCATGGTTAGTCATAGACCAATTAGACCTGAGTGCCATGAGGAGTTTGTTGACAGTTGAACAAAAGGGCTTGAAGAACATGGTAAATTCATCAGTCACCATACTTGGTGCTGTTGTCAGCCCTTGCTTGTGTAATCCAAGGCTCACTGCATCAGTGGGGTTGGTCACAGAAACCCAGGGCTTCAAGACAGTTTGAGTAACATGCTTGTCCTGATGAAGGGTTCCTGGGCCTGCATAGAGGATGCACATCCAAATGAGGACATAGACAATCAATTCTAAGTCATCACTGGCAGAGTGTGCTGTCTCATTCTTCTTGTAGCTGATAAGAATGTTGGCAGACATGAATGGAGAGGTCTCCTGACCAAAAATAATAAATGGGGACAGTGCAGGGGAATGATGATTACTTATGCTATGGTCACCAGCAATCATGGGTTGGGATTGATCAAGTTTGGTTGCATAATCAAAGTCAATGAGAAGACCTTCATGCAGGAAGCCAGTCTCAATCTGTTGGCACCTTTCTTGATCCCAACAAGCAAGCTGAAGCTTGTGTGTCTCCTCCTTTCTGCTGTCTACTGTATCATCACTGCAAGATTCTGAATGAGAACTTACATTGTCTCAGGGACCTTCCCCATCATGGGGGCACTTGCCACTCTCATGATCTTGCTTAGTTATGCTCTTGAGAATTTTGCAAGGATACATCATAATATTGTTGTCACTGATGTCACCATGCAGAATGTGATATAGTGTGACAAGAGTCTTGTGAGCTGTGGGCACTGTTGAAACTGGCAAATTAACCTGCTGCTCTGACATACTGTCAAGAATGTCAATGAGAATGCTGAGGAGCTTAGAGATAGAATTGAAATTGTGCAGAGGAGCAGAAACCAGTTGCATAACAAGCCAAAGGTGGATTCAAACATTATCTGAAGAGAAAACAGGCTGATGGTGAAGACAGGCTTGTTGTATTGTCCAAGCCTCCAGCATTAACAGTCCAAGTGGAAATGACTTGAGGAACCCCCTTCAACCCCTGGATCTTGTGGAGCATATCTTCCTCATGACTCACTCAGTTTGCACATGTCCATGAATCCTTCACCACATAGTGTTCATTTTTAAGGTGGATGTGCTAGCATGATGTAGCCCAGCCACAGATTAAGAAGCTGATTAGAGCTACAATATCATATGTTGTGGACTTGACTTGGATGGTGCTGAGCCTGGGATCCCCTGATGAGAGGGGTCAGGGGATGGATGGGAGATAAATCAACATAGGATTGCATCCTATGTATTCAGGGTCACCAAGCATGAGCATAGCTAACATGCATAGCAGTACATGGGGACACCAGTGTATGTCATAGGGACAGGAATGGACAACTCTGGAGCAATTGAACAAGTGAGTGCAAAAGTTCTGACCTGTGATAGATAGTGCAAATAAGAACCATTGGCTGGGTTGGGATGCAAAAATTGCATAGGCTTTGTGCATAACAGCATTGCAAACAGTCCCCATGTCATCAGAGAGTGAGTAAGTAGGTGGCTGATGTCAGCTCCATGAAGGAGACAACATCCTTCCACAACAACTCTGGCTGAGGTCCAAAAGCACATCCAGGAGAGTCCTCCTATGGGACTACATCTGACTTCCACAGCATTAGATTGTCCTTGATCAGATTACTGGATGCTTCTGAGAACCACAGATGACAATTAACACTGTGCAGAGTGGCAGCAGAATGCACAACTCTTCTGTGAACTACCACAGGCCCCAAGGTAGCTGCACCAGCCATAGCAGGGACAAATGCTTGCAGGGCACTGGCAATCCTGTTCAACCACCTCATGACATGCCACTCCTCTGAACCAGAAGTAGGTAAGAAAGTTCCTTCAATAGATTCCTGCTGTGGAGTTCCTGGGATATGCCTCTGGACAGTCTCATGTCTAAGACTGCTGTTCAAGTGACTCTGTTTAGAACATAATGATCTACTTGAGAGACCATGCTGAGACTTGGATGAGCCGGTGGATGGCAATGGTGTGGCTCTCAGTGTGTGAGGGACTTCTGTTGGTTCCCAGTGTCCACTGCAATAGAGAAAGTTACCTCCATTCTTTAACAACTTGATCATCAGTGGGGAGTTTGCATCCACTTGGGGAATATGCTCCATTATTGTAGGTAGCATCTTGTTGCATTGAGTCAGGATGTAGTGAGACTGATTGTCAAGCAGTAGCTCATCAATGGTGGCACCCTGCAGTTCAACCAGAAGATCCTGCTTGACATCTTCTGCCTTGAAAAATCTTCCTGTTGTAGGAACCAAGGTTGTCTTCAGTTTAAGATGGGTATCCTGTGTTGCAGCATACCACACAGGCATTGAGGGAGAAGGTATGTCCATGGCAGTACAGAGGACAATTCCTTTGTGGCACCATTACAAGCACATTTATTTAACACCCCAAAACTGACATCTTTAGGCACCAAAGGGGCAAAGCATGTGTAGAACCAAATTAACTACATGACAACCTGTAGAAAAACTTCTGATTCCAATATTTGTTGAGCCAAAGCCCATTTGACAACTTGTAACATGTGAGATGCAGATTTGCCTCTTTCCCAAAATGTGGAATAACTTGTGCTGGTGAACCAGTGTGATGCAATGGAATAATCTCACTAACTCAGGTACCATCACTCCTGATTGCACATTTCAGTATGTGCATACCAGCAGCAAAGTCAGTAGTGTTGAATGTAAGTGAGGAAAGTGTTGCTGCAAAGGAAATGAAAAATAAGGTGAAGTTGTATGACATGTGCCCTGTATAGGTAGTGAACATATGCTAAATATATCACTGTGAAACAAACCTCTGAGACCATTTGATGGCCAGTCACTTTCAGCTGCTGACTAACAATAGCAAAAGCATATCAACCACTGGGGAGGCACATGGAGGGAGGTGAAGCAATGAGACTTTGGGGCAGTTCAAATGATGATCAGTCATGATAACTGTGCAGCTGATCTCAAACTTTGAACCAAATCTGCACCCTTTCAGTGGAGAAATTGAGTGTGCCAGCCTGTCTTTCCACTGAGCAATCATCACAGTGAAGGTAGTTACTAATTGCTGACTGTAGGTCAGATAAACTGTATGTTTCTGCAGCCTCATCAATCATGACCTGTAGCAATGGCTTTATGACCAGTCAGAATGCAGCTGTAGAGGATGCAAAGATTCTGTGGGGAGCACAGCATCAGAGATGCCACCACTAGCAAGCACTTCAGCAGCCTCAAAGTAGTTGACCAATGTGTGAGTTGGAGCATAGTAATGACTGGCCTGGAGTGTTTCTAAGCTCAGCTCATGTTCATACTCCTGATCTATCTTCAACAGATTCTCCATGTTCAATAGATGCAAGACATGTAGCAAGGTCAAATTGGAAACATTTTTCACTGTGATTGAGGTGCCAGGCTATCTGCACATAATGGTCCTGATTATTTCCAGCACATGCAGGCTGTTTGATCTCAGTAACATGTGCATGCTCTGTAATGTCAGCTGTCCATTTCATAATGGCTCCAGAGGTGCAAATAGATGGCACATCATGCTGCAGGAGTTTGAGCTTTGGGATCTCCCAGTGCTGAACAGGCCTGTTGCAGCCCTGTCTCCCACCACTAGCAATTATACCTGACCTGTTACCATGGAACACTTGCAGCACTTTCTCAACTCTGGGCAAGGCATCATTATCAAAGTGACACATCTGAGCAAGGTAGTGGAAGTTGAGAAGGGCACTGATGGCTGCCAGGAACTTCCAAGGCACAGCACCAGCAATAACTCCAACAATATACCTTGGCATGGTGATCATGGCCTGTCACTTGTTTAAGTTTTGATACCCCTTCTTCAAATGAGCAGTATCTGACTGGCATTTGGACAAGAGAAAAGCAATAGTCAATCTCAGCTGATCCAAGAACAACACTACATCACTGCAAGTTGTGGTCCCAGAATAAGTGGTGGAAATGATGTAGGACCTCCAGCATGAGGAACCTTGAAGGATTGGAAAGTAGCCAGTCCCTCCAAAATGGCTTCATCAGCAAACCCCTGACTTGCTGTGCAGCACTGTACAGCTTCTGACAGCCCACTACAGCACCCACAGCACTGTAGATAGGTCCCCTTTTGTACAGTACTACCACAGCCCTGTACAGTCCCATACCAGTACCATACACTACCATTGCACAATACTACACTTTCAAAATCTCACCACTGTACAACCCAGCACAGCCCTACACTCTGTATCAAGCTAGACTACACTGTACAACTCCTACAGACACTCCCTCCATAGCAAGCAATCCTACTACACATCATAACCTGACAACTCACTTACTAGTAGTAGTCTGACACCTCAAGTCCTTACTTAGTAGACCAGTCACCTGACAACCAGAAGATAGTTAACTTCTGTATATTGCAAATCCATAGTCCTACTACACCATACTAATCAGATATGTACTACTTACAAGACACTACTACACCAATGCTAATCACTACTACTAACCCACAACTCCAACACCTACTAACTCACTACTCTGGCACCTACTTACAGCCACTGCTCTGACACTAATTAGTACTACTGACCCACTACTCTGTAAACCAGACACCACCCTACTAACTACTACTTACCTTTCAGCTAATGTACTAAGCACTAGCTACAGTGAGTGAAAAAATGTGTGCAATGTTTGGCTGTTTTGTACTAAGTCCAGTGTAGCACCATGAGACATGGGAATCCTGCTTAGCCTTGGTGGGATGGATGGTAGCATTGACTCCTAGCTACAAAATGGTCCCAGGGTCATGTGATTCAGTGCAGTAGTCCTTGAGATATGTCAATTATAAAACAGGTACATCATTGCACACATTTATTCACTTTTGGTTTGGTAGTAGAATCTGGGGGAAATGAAGGAATAATTGTGGTTGTTTTGTCCTACAAACAAAGATACACATATAAACATTATGCCTGAGTTTGAATATCTTCACACACTTCTTTATTCCCAACCTTTACCACCATGAGATCTCTCTCTGCTACACAAAGGAATACTATCCTGACTATGCTTGATTCTGGTCATTCTCCTGCTTCTATTGCCTCTAGTACTGGCCTACATTGCTCCACCATCTCTAGGCTTCATTCCAAGGAGCATTCCAGCCTGCAAAAGTCCACTGGAGGTCATCCATCCAAGCTCTCCCCTGCTAATGTCTGCCATGCCATCCACCTCATCTCAACTCAGAAGGCAGAAAATGCTGTACAGGTGACAAAAACCCTCACCAATATTATCAACCAACCCCTCCACCCAAATACTGTCTGCCAACACTTGAAAAAGTCTGGTATGAAGGCTGTGGTAAAGTAAAAATGAGCTATCCTCTCTGCCAAGCATCACAAGGCAAGGTTAGACTTTGCCTATGCTCACAAAGATTGGACTTTGAAGGACTGGAAGAGGGTGGTATGGTCTGATGAGACTAAAATCAATCACCTGGGGTCAGATGGGTGCAAATGGGCATGGAAAAAGCCAGGGGAGAAGCTGAGTGATAGGCTAGTAGAAGGGGACACTGAAGTTTGGAGGAGGTTCTGGGGCTGTATGACTTGGGAGGGTGTTGGATATGCTACCAAGATTGATGGTAGGATGGATGGGGACCTATACCTTCAAATTTTGAAGGATGAACTGCAAGAGTCCCTTGAATATTATGGTCTCCATCCTCCTGACATCATCTTCCAGCAGGACAATGACCCCAAGCACACCTGCAAGCAGGTCAAGGAGTGGCTAGAAGGGCAGGATTTTAGGACCATGGTATGGCCTGCACAGTCCCCTGACCTTAACCCTATAGAACATGCCTGGGGTTACCTCAAGAGGAGGCTTGCAGAGTATGAACACCCTCCCAAGGGGATATTGGAGTTGTGGGAGAGGACTCAGGTGGAGTGGAACAATATACCAGCTGAAGAGTGTCAGAAGTTGATTGAGAGCATGCCTAGGAGGATTGAGGCAGTGCTTGAAGCAAAAGGAGGCTATACCAAGTACTGATATCCCTTAGATACCCCTCACTTTTCAAAAGTGAATAAACATGTGCAATGATGTACCTGTTTTATAATTGACATATCTCAAGGACTACTGCACTGAATCACATGACCCTGGGACCATTTTGTAGCTAGGAGTCAATGCTACCATCCATCCCACCAAGGCTAAGCAGGATTCCCATGTCTCATGGTGCTACACTGGACTTAGTACAAAACAGCCAAACATTGCACATGTTTTTTCACTCACTGTAATTGTACTTACCAACTAGCTTTATTAGCAAACTCAACCATTAGTAAATTATCCTAATGGTCACTAGTCTACTTGACTACTACACTAGTTGCATAGTCAACTACAGTACCAACTTACTAGTGCACCAACAAAAAAGCCCCTTCATAGTAGGAAAAGGCATATGTTTGGTTGAGTTTGCCAGCTTGTGTGGGGGGCATTGTGGGACACTACTTCCTGGGAAGAGTGTATGGGAAGATAGAGAAGGCTGAAGGAACAAATTCCTACTTTCATCCCAAGGGGTGCTGAGTAGAAAGGGATGCATGAGAGTGAAAGGGTTTAATCAGGGAAATTCCATAGGAATAGGATTCTAATGCTAGCATGGGATGGTGAATTGTAGACTCAGAGCTTGATACATGATTTTACTGTTCTGGAGGGAGCTGGTAGACACAATGGAGACACTGGAAAACAGAGGGAAAACTTGAAAGACTCAACATTGGGGACTCTCAGATGCTTCAGAAACACAGAAAATGACTCTCAAAGGTGGATATTTTATTCTGATGCTTGGCCAGAATATTTATGGTGTACAGGAGGCAATTACAGGTATGAAAAATTTTTAGAAAGAGTGACAAATGGAAAAAAATGACATCTGTCAAATGTACAGTATGTACAGCCCTGCATGCATAACAAGGGAGGGATCATGTAGACAAAACCTAGAAAGGGAAAAGAAAGAAGGCCATAGTAAGACTGAGATCCACAAACTGGAATATATGATCAACAAAATCCTGCTTGTGTGTCCTGCATGGGACTCTAGAGGGGGGGTGGATCACAGACAGAGCAGCAGTGGTGGCTGTGCAGTGGCTATAGTGGTGGTGACATGATGGGTGATGGGTGCTTGGAACTTGTATGGAGGTTGGAGCATAGCATTCTGTGATTGGCTGATCCTGATGAAGGCCTAGACACCTGGCACAAGACTGTATGATTGGTTGCAGGATTTTGGGGAGAAGACAGTGAGGCAATCAGGGAGTTGACATGATGGGGAGCAGGTGATGGAATTCTCATATGGAATTCTTTGAACATGAGGCTGCACAGGAAGACACAAGGCAAAATCAGAGATATTCCAAGCTTGACTGGGGCAACTGTGAGTAGAGGCATAGTGCATGGAATGTTACTTGTATGCTCAGGGAATTCTCATTCCCTACACCTCCCAGGGTCTTTGAATGCTGACCATCCTCAGTCAGGAGACATGTGTACAAGAAGCTGCCATGGCAATAAAGGGGAATTGACTTGTGGGGCAGACACATGCCCAGAGGCAGATGATGTGTGTTGGAAATTCCAGAGGTAAGTGGTGCATGCTGTGGAGAATTCCATAGAGTTAAAGCTCACCTGAAAACACCCTCAACCTGTCCCATTGTCTCTGACCCTTCTCACAACCTGTGCCTTACTCAAAAAATGAACAGCATGTCCCAATCCACTGTACCAGTCTTTGGTTGCAACTATGCCAAGGTCAGGGTTCCTGCCATGTGGAACAACAAGATGATGGCAATATGAGACCTATTAAACACCATTCCCTCAGAGGAGGTGGACCCAGTGGACTTGTACAGGTGGCTAGACCAGTATGACCAACTGCACATAAGCACCCAGTGTTCATCCTATGTTCTGCACTAAAATTCTGTAGTACAAGGCCAAATGCATTCATAACTATGTGCAGGGGATGAGCATACCCATCCCAGACCTCTCTGATGCTATCCAGGTGTTGATGGCAGCTGCTGACCTGGCCATTACAAAACTCCAGTTGCTCCATCACCAGCACAAGCCTAGAATGATGGCACCCAGGATTTTCATGGTGCCATGTGGCCAATGGGTCTCAAGCAATGTGGAGGGACTTGGTGATAGGCCAAAGCAGGCATGAAAACAGACAGAGAGGGCAGCAGCAAGCAGTGGGAAGGGGAAACAGAAGGCACACTTGGCACTGGAATTTACCTGCATCATGAACTGACCTTGCTTGCCCACAGACAACTCAGGACAATGACCATGAAGATGACAGCCAAGGCAGTGGCAATGGCAGGAACAACCAGGCATTAGAAAACCTCAAGAGTCCATGTAAAGAGTGTAGTGGGGAGGGCAGGGAGCATCCTGTGAAGGGGAGCCCCAGCAGGTCTGCCTGTGGTGCAGACATCTGAAATGGAAATATTCTCATGCAGCAGGGAAGGCAGGGCAAAAGGTGAGTACCTGCTTTATGGTCAGTTGGATCCTGGAATAATGAAAACACACAGTGCAAGAACCCCACAGCTCCCCAGGCAGCCACTTCATTGTTGAACAAGTGGGCTAAACTGACACCCCCTGCTGCTGGCTTGTCTGTGACTCTCCCCCCCATTGAGGTTACCCTTCATCTCCCTTGAGAGGCAATCAACTGGGCCCTGCATCATGACCCAACCCCAGAATTTTTGACATCCCCTTTGACAGCACCAGCACCCTCCCCCATGGTTCCCTCCCCAGAACTCCCCACACCCTCTCAGTCCTGACTGTTCCTTGGCTCCATGACCCCATCCTCAGTTCAGTATCCTGACCATACCCTCATGCCTGCCAACTTCTCCCCCCTGGCCAGTGTCAATGAGCTCCAAGAACTGTTTGAAGGGGGCTTTTCAGTGACTGATGGGACTTTTGCAAGATGATGAAATGCTGGTCATGTCTGAAGGAATTCCTGCAGTGAAGGAGGAGTTGCCCGTCATGACCATACCTCAAGAAATTCCAGGAAGAACAACCATGAGTCCCTCTCCACCACATGACCCCTTGTCTTCTCCTGCTAGGATGATGCCATGGCTGCATGCCTTGGATGAGCAGTGTGAGTCAAGGTGTGGGTCAGTGGCAGAACCAACCAAAAATCCAACACACACAGACAAAAGAAAGGGTAGTGGTTTGCCTCTGCAGAATCTGGATTGAAGGGAGTGGTGGAAGTGGAGTTCTGCTCTCAGAGGGTGAGTGCAGGGGAGGGTTTTGAGGTAGGTCTATTGAGATGCTGGCACCAGGACCAGGGAAGTGACTGGAGATGAAGAAAGTGACTGGAGATGAAGAGGACAGGCTCCAATGAGCCTACAAAGGGTGCAGATGTTGCAACAACAAAGAACTGATACTGATAACAATGAACAACACAGTGGATAGACTCTTCAGGTAAGCCTCAACCACTGGAAAAACTTCTGGAAATGAATAGGTTGGATAGGAAGGCTTCAGATGATGGTGAGAGATGAAGATGATCTTGAGTTAAGGGTGTCTGGGTCTCTGTTTGTGTCTAGGTACAGGGGAACCTATATGCTTGGTGTCAGCACAGCTAGAGGTAAACAAGGGATGACACTTGGTAAGCTATTGGTAAGGGATTAGTAAGTGATCAGTGATGACTCTAAGTGATTGCTAATGTCCTTTATAAGCACAACAAAGAAACCAGTAAGCAGAGAACCAAAAAGGGACATAGTGGTACAGTTATGAGTCAAAGAATGAGTCATGGTGAGTCAGAAACTAAAAATAGTGAAAGGAGCAAACTGGTCACATGCCAGGGACAGCACTGCATGTCAAGGGGAGTCATCATATGGTACAAAGAAGGGAATGAGGCTGTGATGGCCTAGAAGGGATGGAGGCTCTGCATGTCCAAACCAGGAATAATTACAATTTTTGCCACTGCCACCAACTGTTGGGGGTCTACTGGGTGTCAAGGCCACAGGATTTCACACTTCCCCCCCTTTTCTCTCCTCAACCAAGTGTTTCCCTCCCATCAGCTAGGTTTCTGAAGGAGGTGGGGAGGACAGAGGGACATCTTCTCTTACTAGAGCAGGGGTGTTTGCTGCAATCTGGCCCTGTATGTGATCTGGGAGGGTAGGATACAGTAGGGAGTACTGTTGTTGTCACAATTTTGAAAGAACAAGAGACAAGATTAGCAGGAAGATGGTGCAGGAGGAGGGGAGGAAGAATCCATAGGCTTCTTCAACTGGGGCAACAGAAATGACCACATAAGACCTTTCAAGCCTTATCACAGACTTGAGATGGCCAAAGAATGTCCTCCTAGATGTCATACTGACAAGCAGAATTTGCTGTCCTAGATGGACCAGCTGGGAGGGGGTGGATGAGGATGGGATGTGCCAGGAAGCTTCAGAATGGAAGCTAGTAGGAATGCCTGCAAGGTACACATAGCCATTCTCCTTGGCAAAAGATCTGAGTGATGAGATCATTGTTGAGGTGGCCATTTTTTTTTTTGATGTGATAGGCGATATGGGCATTTGTTGGCAGTAATGCTGTGGAAAATCATGGAGTGTGAGGATTGCTTCCAAATTTGGCAGGTAGGATGGCATGGGAATGAGGTACATATGAGCATGGGAATGGTGTTGATACCATGAGAAATGGTGGAGATATCCAAAAAACTGGAATGCCATAAATGCACACTTAAAATTTTCAACTGGCACTTAAACAATTTTCTGCTTCAACAGTGAGGGAAAGCTCTTCCCAACACAATCCTTCAGTAACCCTGCTTCTATTATTGTCACCTTCATTCCAGAGAATTGTTTCTTGTGTGAAGGATGACTGCTGATGGCCAGCAGTCCTCTGTCACATTAGGGTGATATTCCTGCAGCATTCTTCACTAACCACTTCCTCATCTAGGACCATGTGCACACTGCCAAACACCTTTGGTGTGTGACAGCAGATCAAGCATTTGGAGGAGATTGTTGAGATGAATGAGGTTGAGGTTGCAGAAATGCACAAGGACCTTGTGTGAGTTACAGCATGAGTCTCAAGGTTTGGGAGCACTGTCCTGGAGCAATGATGTCAGTTGAGGGAGATTTGGGAACTCCAGAAGGAACTACTGATATAAGGGGTAAGGATGCTTGTAAGTTCTACATATAGTGTACAGTACTTTGTGTTCTAGCTATTGTCTTTCTGTGATCAGAATTAAACCTCTCAGGCTTGAAACTGAAACATGACATAAGTAATGTGTGAATAGTACAAACAGAATTTTTTTTTTTTCACTCTTGATGGGAATGAACTGTAACTAAACCAGCATTAAATAAGAGGGAAAGAGAAGTAAAAAAAAAAACAAGAAAAGTGAGGTAACAGAAAAGGGAGGAAGAAACATGAGCAGTGGTTACTCATCTAGCTTGTCCTCCAGCACACCAGCTAGGTCTGGGTCTGGGAGGGACTCATCTTTGAGGCAATCAAGATCAGTATTTTGTCTGTCAATGAGAGGCATAACCTCAATATGGGACTGGTTTTGGGGATAGTATGGGAAAAGATGAAATGTGGCAAAACAGAATTTTGATATTGCACCATCCAACTCCAAGAGGAGGTAGGACCCTCCTCTAGTATGATGAACAACAACCATTGGTCCTAGGTAGTGTGGTTTAGTTTTCCAGTTGAGCTCTTTTTCAATCCTAGAATTCCAGATGAGTACCAGTGAGCCAGGCTCAAAGTTAAAGTCATGGATAGTACACTTAAAATGAGTGATGAAGTCTGATGGATGAGAATCAGGATTTCAGAATGAGTTCATGTATATGTGTGAGGTCCTCAGGGCATTTTTGTAATTGAAGAGCATGGTTGGCAATGAGATCCATGCTTGAATACAATTCTGCCTTGTATGGTACTAGAAACATTGCCTCTGCTATATCAAAGGGGAGTCTGGGGTGAATGCCATGAGCCATATAATAGGGAGAAAATCCATAGCCTTGTGCACAGTGACCTGCTCTGCCCAAAACACCAAGGGGGCAGCCTCTGACCATCTTGACACTTCTCCCTTGCAACTTTTTACCAGCACCTCCCTGACATCAAAATGCCAGCACTCTACTATCCCATTCACTTGAGAATTATATGGCAATATATGGATATGGTTAATGCCATAGGTTTCCACCAACCAGGAGAGGGCCAGGACATAGGGGCCTCCATTGTCAGTGACAATCTCAGTGATGGCACCCCAGTGGCACAGGATTTGCTTGAAGATAAATTTCCTGATGGATTTCCTGGCTTTGGCTCTGAGCATTGCCCACTTGGGGTAACTTGTAAGGGAACAGCAGGCTTGGGTGACATAGCAGTAACCATTTGACTTCAGCATTACAAACATGTCAATCTATGCCTTGTAGAACAGGGGCTCAGGGATGGTGACAACAGGGGGAATATGAACTTGATCTAGATGGCAAACTTGGCACTTGTGGCATGTCCTGACAGACCAGCAAACATCCTGTTCAAGCATAGGCCACCAGAAACAAGTCAGCAGGCACATACAGGTGGAGAATATACCATTGTGTCCAAGATCATCATGAGCTTGCCAGATAATTTCCAGATGCTTGTGGGATTGAACAATGAGTTGATGCCAGCCTTGTGGCTCCTTTCTCCACAATTCTCCCCCTTTTACAAAATACCTTAGGGCCATGTGCACCAGGCTCTCTAGTTTGGCCTCCTCCATCCCCTCTGGGGTCTTCTTTGTCTCCAAAAACTGTCTGGGAGAGCATGCTTGGATGCAGGAATGTGCACTAGTTTGAAATCAAATAGTAGGATGCTGGCAATCCAGCAATTGATGGTTGCATTGGGCTGTAAATCAGGGTGGTTAATCATCCCTTTAATGTACCATACATTGACCTCAATGACCAAATTCTGGACCCCAAATATGTAAAGTCTGATGTTGTGCAGGGCTCAAAAGAGGCTGAAAAGCTTGAACTTTGCCTGGCTATACTGTTTTCCCAATCATTGAGAGTTATCAAACTGAAACAGGCTGGGTAATGTTTTCCATCCTCCCCTTCCTGCATGAGGACATACCTGACAGCAATATTGGAGGTGTCAATGGCAAGAATGATGGGTCTGTCAGAGGAATAATCTATTGTGTGAAGTGCAGGGGATGAGACAATAGCCTGGTGAAGGTAGTCCATGGCTTCTTGGTGCTCCTCACAAAACTCAATAGGAATGTCCTTCTTTGTGAGCTCAATGAGGGGGCAGGCATGCTTAGTGAAGTCTTTAATGAATATACAGCAGTATGAGCACAGCCCTAAAAACCTGCAAACTTCAGTAATGTTAGCACAATAGGGCCAGTCCTGGATTTTCTGGACCTTCATCTCATTGGGGACTCTACCCTCATATGACACCTTATGTCCTACCACTACAATTGACAGTGCTGTGATAATGCACTTCTTGGTGGAGATGGTGGCCCTGGCATTCCATAGGTGGTGGAGGACTTGGTTGACATTCTGGAGGTGCTCCCAGATGAAACACCATACTCCAGAATTTTCAGGGATCATTTGGAAGGTGCTGTTGGGATTTTCATAGCAGGTTTTGGGGCCCTTGATGGGGCAGTCATTGATGAACAGTATTGTTATGTCCAGGATTTTGTATTTTAAGATCCAGCACATGTCTCCATGGAATATTTGCACTGCATTTGTATACCCCATCAGTAGTTTGGTAAGCTGAAGTGTGCTTATGGGAGTCTGGAATGTGGTCAGGTCTCTGTAGTCATTGTGTATAGTGTGGTGGTCATAGCTGACCATCAGATCTAAAATCCCATCAACCAAGTGACAGGTGAACACTTCAGCAATAGAGTCAACAAAGGGAGGGACAGCTGAGTCCTGAATAGATATGGTGTTTAGAGGTTGAAGGTCATGGATGAGTTGCAAAGATTTCCCATCTTTCTTGATGACACAGAACCATTTGGAGTGGTATGACAAAGTTGAGGGTTCATAAACACCCACAGTGATCTTCTCCTTGATGATGTTAATGACATCATGAAAGATAGCAGGGGGTATAGGGATATTCTGCTCAACCCATGGTTTGTGCATCAGGGTAGGTATTTTCAGGGGTGGAAATACATCTTCTTGAAAGGTGCCCCTCTCTGAGGCATCCCAAGCAAAGGCCATTTTGTGGGTACAAATGAGCCAGCAGACCAAAGCCAACTCTTCTGGCAACAGGAACCTCACTGGGTCCAAGTCCAGCTCATCTGAATGTTCTTGGGTGAAACAGGTACCTGGAACAAAGGGTGGGGGAAAGAACAGGAGTACAGGAAGGGACACTAGAGGGTTCTCAACCTCCCAATGCTCTACCTGGAATTCCACAGGCATAGACATCAGGACCAGTCTGACCTTCTTTGCTATGGGCTTGTATTTTAAAATGTGACAAACAGGGTCAAACTGGTAGGTAGATCATAGGGCAGAAACTGTCAGTGGAGAGACTGTCATATTTGTTGAATATAAGAACTGGTCACCATGTGGAATAAAACTGGAGTCAAAAGGCTCCACAGACAGAATGCTTTTGCCCTTGACATTGTATAGTAACATAGAAGTAGGAAGACCTTGCAAGTCTGTAGGAATGGGTGAAGAGTAACAGGGAAACTCTGATGGGGAATCTGACACATAAAGGGAACATACAGAGAAAACCTCATTGTGGTCTCCTCACAACTTTGGTGAATTGTTGACTGATACTAAAAACCCTGATCTGATCTATCCAACTGGTGGCATAATTCTCTTCTAGTGTAGAACTCCTCTTCATCTTCAGAGTTGATGAAACAAGGTAAGGGGTGTAGTCAGTTATGAGGGTGAGTAGGAATTAGTATCTGTCATCCAGAATTCAGGTCATGTATCTCAAGGGATTGTTCTCTGTCAGGGAAGTTGCATAGGATGCTGCTGAGAAGGCAAAAGAAGGGACAACCCAAGAGGAGATTGAAGGGTGTGCAGTTGACAACCTGAATCTGAAGGTGTGCCTCAATTGAACCTATTTGCAGGGATGTGTTCTTGATGACACTGAGCATGCTTTCCTTGGACTGGTTAGTGGCCTCAAGCATCATACACATATCAGAGTGGAGGGGGGCCCACAATGCTTCCCACAATTTGCATCACAAGGTGACTACCTGACACCCACTATCAAGGATGCACTCAACATGGAGCTTGTCCATTAGTACCCCATCTACTGCTTTCAAGGGAGCTGTCACCAGCCCTATGCACTTCCCTTCAGTGTCCTCACTAGATATTGCTCATAGGTTGCCCATGTCAAAGACACAGAGGTTTCTGAGGTGGCCTCCAAGCTTCCTATCACAATTTTCTTCATCATAGCAAGTTCCTTGACTTGTTTGTGAATTTCTGGACTGATGGCTAAG
This sequence comes from Pisolithus marmoratus, assembly GCA_024613145.1. Lineage (NCBI taxonomy): Eukaryota > Fungi > Basidiomycota > Agaricomycetes > Boletales > Pisolithaceae > Pisolithus > Pisolithus marmoratus. Next base: position 230,706 of record JANFAE010000023.1, read on the forward strand.
AGATCTTCAGTGGTGATTTCTATTTTGGCACCTAGGACCTGTCAAATGAGACACCTGGTGGTGGCTACCTCATTGAATCTGCTTTGGTAATGGAATTGTGGGGTGGACTGGGCTTGTGCCCTTGATTTTCCTGATCCTGTAGTGTCATCCTTTGCCAACATTTTCCCACCTGTGTTTCTTCTATGGTGCTGGAAGAACTCAACCCAGGGCTTACTGATGGCCTAGGTGGGGCTGGGGTACTCATTGGATTGGGATTGTTGTGTGGGCAGCAACCTGGAATTTCTACACCATCAAAACATATGGTTTCTTCTTCTTGATCATGTTCTTTAGTTCCTCTACCTGGGCATAAGCCCTGGCCAATGCTCTCTTGTCTTCTTCATTGGCCATCTCCTCTAGATCTTCATTGACCAAGTATGACAATGGGTGGATGTCAACCTGGAACTCAGATGTTCCCTCTGTTCCAAAGAACATGGTGCTGACTAGGTGCAGTGGGGTGTCCCTACCATGCAATGATGAAGAGCTGTTATTAGTAGGCTGGATTGAGACTAGGTTAGCCAGGGCCATGATCAACTCTCACATTGCAAGGAAATTATCAATTTTCTCCTTAAAGTTCTGACCAGCAGCAGTCCTAGGAATGTCAGAGCTGTCCTTCATACAGACCCTACCCCCAATCAGGGTGCACTTTCCTTGCCATATATAGTCTTGGCAGAGGGAACACTCTGCCATATGGTGGCCATTGGTACTTCTGCAAAAGAAGCATCTGGGGTCAAATAAGCAATGGAATTGGCCTTCCTGAGCCTGCCTTGATGGTGTCAAAGGCTCTGTGGCCTGGATATACTCACATTTTAGTATGGTTGGTGGTGTGGAATTCTGGGAGAGGGATTCTGGGAAGAGCACTGAGGTGTCTGGCTGTATGAAATTCTGTCTGGAACCACTAATAAGGTACATGGCCTGTTTGTAGACCTTGTTGAAGGGCCAGGGATCATCAACATCATGATCCAGGTCCCTAAGCTGCAGGCAAGTAATGAGGCCATTGCAGAACCTTGGGGGGAAACCCTTGAGGAATTTCTCATTGATGTAGTCATCCACAAGCTTCTTCTTTTTGTTAATGAGAGTGATGATGTGGCAGAATTCTTGGATGTATTTGCCAAGGTCATCAAGGGATGACATAGGTTTCTGCACCTGGTGGTGAAGGAGTGTCTCAAGGTCAGCTTTGGTGTATTACCACCCTTTAATGTCAGTGTCCAGATAAAAACTGGTAACCTCTTCAGTAAAGGCCTCCCAGTCATCACCTGTAGTGGAGTCAAGAGATGACCATAGATCTGACTCATTATGATCAGTGTAGCAGATGGCCCATTTAATTTTAGCTTTTTCTGTGGTAATGCCTGCATCTGTGCAGACCTGATTGACATCTTTGAAGTAGGTGCAGATGTCTCTGTTTTTCCAGAAAACTTAGGGGCTTTGTTAGCCCCTGAGGGACATTTCATGATAATTAGTGGTGTTAGACATGGTGGCTGGTAATGATGACAAGGGTGGAAGGTAATTCAGAGTTGAAGGTGGGGTTCTGAATGGTTGTAATGAGGGGGCTTGAATGGGCAGCAGAATATTACTCTGAGGGGTGCTAAATGAAGATGATGATACAAGGAGTTGTTCAGTGGCAAGAGTTGAAGCTGTTGAGGAAGACAAGGATGATAAGTCAGTGAGCAGTGATAAGTTTTGGTGGTCTGGCAGTGGTTAAAAGGATTTGTCAAGCTCAAAGGCTCTGGGAATACATATCTACTAAGGATGGCAATGAAGGTTCTGAAAGGTGCAGGTGATCTGTGGGGAAGAATTCCAAGTCTAGAGAACTGAACTCTGGAACATCATGGGGATTAACAGTGGGCACAAAAAGATCTGATGATGAGATGGAGAGGCAGTGGAAAGGCTCTAAGAGCTCTTCAAGTTCTGTTCATTGATGAGTGGGCCTTAGAGATCTCCTTTCCAGATCTGCAGACCCCTCATGGTGGGCTCCAAAACTTGTGGGATGCTACTTCCTAGGAAGAGTGTGCAGGAAGATAGGGAAGGCTGAAGGAATGAATTCCTAGTTTCATCCCAATGGGGTGCTGAGTGGAAAGGGATGTGCAAGAGTGAAAGGGTTTAATCAGAGAAATTCCATAGGAATAGGATTCTAACACTAGTATGGGATGGTGACTTGTAGACTCAGAACTTGATACATGATTTTACTGTTCCAGAGGGAGCTGGTAGATGCAATGGTGTTGCTGGAAAATGGAGGGAAAACTTGAAAGACTTGACACTGGAGACTCTCAGACACTTCAGACACACAGAAAATGACTCTTGAAGGTGGATATTTTATTCTGACACTTGGCCAGAATATTTATGGTGTACAGGAGGCAACTACAGGTACAGAAAATCTTTAGAAAGAGCAACAAATGGAAAAAAAAAAATGACACCTGTCAAATGTACAGTATGTACAACCCTGCATGCATAACAAGGGAGGGATCATGTAGATGAAACCTAGAAAGGGAAAAGAAAGAAAACCATAGTAAGACTGAGGTCCACAAACCAGAATATATGATTGACAAAATCCTGCTTGTGCATCCTGCATGGGACTCTAGAGGGGGGGCAGATCATGGACAGAGCAGCAGTGGTGGCTGTGCAGTGGCTATAGTGGTGGTGACATGATGGGTGATGGGTGCTCAGAACTTGTATGGAGGTTGGAGCATAGCATTCTGTGATTGGCTGATCCTGATGAAGGCCTAGACACCTCACATGAGACTGTGTGATCAATTGTGGGATTTTGGGGAGAAGACAGTGAGGTGATCAGGGAGTCAACATGACAGGGAGCAGGTGATGGAATTCTTGTATGGAATCCTTTGAACACAAGGCTGCACAGGAAGACATGAGGCAAAACCAGAGATATTCCAAGCTTGACCAGGGTGACTGTGAGTAGAGGTGTATGGAATGTTACTTGTATGCTCAGGGAATTCTCATTCCCTACAGTGTGGGTATTTGGGCCCACTGTGTTGCAATGTGGGATGTTTTTTGGACTCCAACAGATTTCAAGGGATTAGTGGCTGTGCCTCATTAGGCAACAACCTAATGAGCCCTATGCTTTTTTGCTAATCATGCCTTACCATACCTTTGCTAGTCACACTACACTTATTTGGTAGTCAAAAAAGCAGACTATGCTCCACTTTTGCTAATGAAAAGTTTACACAACACTACCCTAATCAAATACTAATAAACACTACACTTGGTTACTAGTCAAAAAAAGCAAACTACACTACACTTTTGATTACCAAAGGTGTAGTGTAGTCTGGTTTTTTGTCTAGTAACTAAGTGTAGTGTTGATTAGTGTTTCATTAGTGAAGTGTTGTTTACACTTTTGATTACTAAAAGTGTAGTGTAGTGTACTTTGATGATGAGTAACTAAGTGTAGTGTTGATTAGTGTTTGATTAGTGAAGTGATGTGTACACTTTTGATTACCAAAAGTGTAGTATAGTTTGCTTTTTTGACTAGTAACTAAGTGTAGTGCTTATTAGTATTTGATTAGTGAAGTGTTGTTTACACTTTTGATTACCAAAAGTGTAGAGAAGCTCACATTTTTGACTACCAACTAAGTGTAGTGTTGATTAGTGTTTGATTAGTGAAGTGATGTGTACACCTTTGATTACCAAAAGTGTAGTGTAGTTTGCTTTTTTGACTAGTAACTAAGTGTAGTGTTTATTAGCATTTGATTAGTGATTTGTTGCTTACATTTTTGATTACCAAAAGTGTAGTGTAGTTTGCTTTTTTGACTAGTATCTAAGTGTAGTGTTTATTAGTGTTTGATTAGTGAAGTGTTGTTTACACTTTTGATTACCAAAAGTGTAGTGTAGTCTGCTTTTTTGACACTAATAAACACTACACTCAGTTGGTAGTCAAAAATGTGAAATTTACTACACTTTTGCTAATCAAAAGGGCACACAACACTACACTAATCAACCCCTAATAAACACTACACTTTACTAATGAAATCCTAATCAACTGGTGGACTGTACTGCTGTGACACTGTGTGGCTGTGGCACTGTAGTACTGTAGTCACTGTAGGTTACTGTAGCACTGTGGCACTGTGGGTTGCTGTAGGTCACTGTCACATGGTTTTTGTGGCTGTGGTCACTGGGTCCTGGGAGGCTGTCACACTGTCACACTGTGGCTGAACTGTGGCATGCTGTGGCACACTGTGACCACTGGGCCAAAAACAGTGGTTTACAGATGTTGTGTATGCCATTGAGATAGTAGCACTTAGCAACCTTGAGAAAGTCTCCAAAATCATTCAGGTCAGCCTGGCAGCAAGCCTGTTCAATGTTGTCAAGAGTTCTACTGGCTGTGCATGAGGGATGGGGAAAAGGGTCTCCAAATTCCTTGCACATTGCAGTTGACACTGGCAAGGCCTTGGGGTTAGTGCATGCTAGTAAACTTTGCTCCAGTATATCAGCAATATACATGACAAGGGGGGTGAAGCAGTAATGCAAGTTGCCAATGGGGTCACTCATCATAACTCCAACTGCAGCAGTGACCTTGAGGGGCTTCAGCACAAAATTGAGGCTCTTGTGAATGAGCCAGTTGGATAGCAAACTGCAAACATGTGTCTTTCCATGGATGAAGGATACTATGGGTAAAAGTGCAAGTAGGACATGCTGCATGATGATCCTTTGCTATGGATGTCAGAGTTGATGTTAGCAAGGCTGAGGAGCAGCAGGTGTGCCACCCTATTCCCAGTCATTACCAAAATGTTGGTCTTATCAGAGGACAAGACAACCCCAAGAAGCATTGCACTGTTTGGTATCTGATCCTTTGTTGAGTCAGAAAGACATCAAGTTCTAGAAACCAATGACTTACTAGTAAATTCCAAGCATGAGTGCCTGACATCCAATCCTCATAGATATGAACTGTCCAGGCAGATGATGACCACACTCTCCATGGGATGAAGGACATGTGAGATGCAAACAAGGGATGACCGAAAAGAGACCGGAGACATTCAACTGGGTCATGATAGTAAATGTGGGTTTGCATTTGGTCAGGACCTGAGGGCAGAGAGTGTGATTTCCAGTGGGGACTGGATGGCAGCATTTCTGCACAAAGACATAGTTCCTTTGCTGATTGAAAAGAGATGGAAAGCTCCTTAATCTAAGGTATGAGTTAGCTTGAAGAAAAAGGAAATGAACAAAGAGAAAATGATCTGGACACGCCAGTTGCAAGGATAAAAATTCATCAATGGCATCCATACTTAGATGTGAGTGCAGGAGCCAGGATGCCAACTGCCAGTCTGCCCCTGATGTGAAAGGATTAAGTTTTGCTGCTGAAGGATCACATATTGGTTGTTGAAGAACTGGTCCATGAAGGTAGTTCCCCCTGGATACACTGAGGGGGTTTTGGATGATTGTCAAAAAGTGGAGCAGAATCTAGATGGTCACTAATCATGTGATTTGAAATGTCTTCATTTGCTCCAAGTCCAAATCCATCCAAGCCTGGTGTGTTATAAACCATATCCTCTTTGGGTTCTTGCTGGGCCTCAGCTAGAGGGTGAATTGCTGTGCCACTCCAGACAGTGGAGGCAGTGCAATGAGGGTGTGATAACAAGTGATTCATCAATGACATCCATGACCCACATTCATTTGAGGGTTGATTCATATGTTGAAGGACTCACACCTCATTTTCAAACCTCTTCCCACAGTCTGGACAGAACAATATTATCTGTGATTGCTGAAGCTTTGACTTCACCTTAGGCATGGTAGTGATATTGAGAAGTGAGAATGTGGTGTAAATACCAAGAACTGAGTGTTGGAACATGTCCCATTGCATAAAGGGGTAATTTTCAAAATTTTGACATGGTACCCTGCACCTACCTTCTAGGAAGCCAAATCAGCTGGAAATCAGTTGATGGTTTGCATGGTTCATGAGTGATGTTGATTCCAAGCTGACTGCCAAGAGACTACTGACAGTGGCAGCAACATTGAAGTTATTTCTCACAGCAAGCCTTTCCCAGTTTAGCACTGTCTGGACAACATGTGCAGGAAAACTTACAATGCTTTACCTTCACATTGGATCATTATGCTCATGACTGTTACTGATGTTGACTCTCTGAGCTATGAAAGCTCTCCTCTTCATTCATCCTCTTTTTGTCCATCCCACCAACCATCATGCATCTTTTGACTATGCATCCACTTTCTGCAGACTGCTATTCCACCTTCCATGACTTGTCTAATTTGCCTGTAACAACACCAACATCACCCAACAACACCTCTTCACCTTCAAACCTGTGACATTCAGTGTCTGCTCCTAAAACCATCTTCCCAAAATGAGATGAGGAACAACATTCCTCTGAATGTCCTGCTAGCTCACAGACCAGTAGGGCATGTGACATTGTAAGTATTCAGCACTTGCATCCTGGACCTCAGCTGATCAGTATCTAGTCAGAGATTCCTGCATCTTCAATGATCTCATCCCCAGACAATGTGGCAGAAGTGCATTTACTTTTGGAAATGGCAATTAGCAACTGCAATGTACATTACATCCAGCAATCCCTCACAGAACAACTCATTCATTGTGATATGCTACAGCTACAGTACAGCCATTTGCAAGTTGAGAAGGCAAAATCAAAGCTGGCTGCCATGGAGCTACACATTGGGCAGGTGTGCATTGTTGTGAGGCATGGTGGCTATAACCCTGACCAAGTCAGAGGATTATGTACCACCTGCTCATCATTGTTTTAAGATTGCTTGCCTCTGTAATTTGCTAGCTATAGTACAGCTTGTATTGTCATAGTGGTGTGTTACTGCCAAAAAGTCCTTCATCTGCATGTGCTCTGGAGACCTTGTGTGTTAGTGTGTCAGTAGTTCTTGGTCATTGTCACTGTAAGCTCTGTAGACACCTATGATTAGTTGGACCACTGGTAATTTGAGTGTAGGTAACAATCTGCAAGGGGGTGTGTAATGTTAATAGAGTCCGTCTAGGCTGCACAGGTGTACACAGAGACATGTGAACTGTTCTAACAGTAGCCAAAGGAGCTTGTGTCTGTCCAGGCTGTACAGTATTGCATAGAAGCACATGATCTATTCCCACCTGTGGCCAAAAAAGGTTGTCTTGCTGATGAAGTGTGACATATGGAGGAGATCATGGCATTGCACCTGAGCCACTCCATTACAGATTATGAGCTTTTGACACCTGGTAGGCACTCATGTACCTGTGAAGGGGACATCATAACCAGATAAATATGTCTGAAATATCAGGTATGTATACACATTTTCTATTTTTCCACCTAATGCACTTTCCAACCATTCAAGGCCTTTAGAATACTCAAATAAACACTCAGATATACTCTAACACACTTGTTCTGCATGTCAGGGATCATATGTAGTGTATATCAGACAGGGATAACACCCAACAGTGGAAGGGATCCTGGGCACTATGGGGGGACTATGGGATATTAGGATGCAGACATGTTGTACAAATCATGGCACCAGTACCAAACTAGGACATTTTAGGGTATGACAAATCAATTCTGCAGCTCATTATTAACTGACAAACTGGTGAACTGCAAACTAGTTTTAGGAATTGAGCATGCCTATGGCAGTCACATCATGATTTTACCAATCATAGAAAGTTGAGACTTGATAGCATCTTCATTCATTTTTTGGTGCTACCATCAAAATGACTTGATGGTCTTCCATACATCAGTAAACAGGCAAAAATCTATCTAAGCCTTTATGACTTTATTCAATACTTTCTGGACTTTCTGTACTTATCTGTATTCTCTTAGATAGACACCTCGACACACTGAGGTGGAATTACCAGTAAGGTAATTAAGATGATAGAGGCAAAAAAGACAGATGGTACAAGTGCTCACTAGTTAACTATGCTACTTTGTAATCCTGAACCACCTCATGCACCTGTATGGCATCATCATTAGCAAATTTGTGACTAATGAATGCATGGACATTGCTGCTTGATTGATGCATGTGCACTGACTAGTAAGGATGGACATGTGTGAACATGAGGGGAAGGGGACCATCTCCTTAGTTTTCCCATTCTTACCAGCAGCTGCTGATGCAATATGATAAGGTGAGTGGGGATGACTGTGTTTCCCTGTGACCTTGGCATGGTTGCCCAGATGCCTGTGCACATGCTTGGCATCATCAGCATCAGCATCCACACTCTCCCCATCAATATTTGGAGTGGTCAATGCAAGGGATTTGGTATCTGGTGCTTGGGGTGAGGGGCCCTTGTTACAGAAACCTGTTGGCAACATGAAATGTGCAGCTATGGGTGGGAGGGTATCCATAGAATCCTGGGTGGCTTTGAATCTGGAGGGAGCAATTGAATACTCATCATAGTCATATGGTGTGGGTGAGGTAGGAGGTGGTGATGCATATGGATGGAGCAGTGGGTCGATGAAAGTTTCCTTCATTTTCTGCAATTCACCAACATATCTATCATGGGGCACAGTATGAGCCCATCTGGAATTACAAGCAATGCATCTTGAGATAAGCAACATACTGCTCTTCACTGGTGACAATCTCCCAGAGGACCTCCTGCCTTGTCCATTCACAGGGACCAAGGTTGCTGATGAGATCCTCTTTGGCACCTTCACTCCACAAGGAAACTGCAGGGATATGGGTGCTGGACATGGACATTTGGGAGAACAGGGTCTGAGATCACAGTGAGACTGAATATGGCAAAGTGGCTGTGCAAGTTGATGTGGCCTTGATACTTGGCACTGTGCTAGTTGGGTCACAGCAGGGGGTGCAGTGGCTGTGGGGGATGGGGTGGAGGTGGTGGTTGATTTGGAAGCAGCATCTGTATGTGAGGTTGATGTGGCAGTAGAAGTAGAACCATGCATTTCCCTGCATGTGCTGCTTGAAAACAGGCAAGGGTGGTTTTTGACAGAGGACCTGCAGATGACTGCTGTGATGATCTGGTATTTGTGGAACTGTTGGTGTCTGGGAGGGGCTGTGTCACCAAGAGTCCTGAGGGGGTTTGCAGGGGGGACAGGAAGGTGACCTTCTTCTGTGTGTCCATGTTCATCATGCTTATGGAGCTGCTGGATGATTTGAGTCCACTGGATTTGATGGCAGGGTCTGCAGGGTTAGGAATGGGGGAAGACATGGGCAGGCCAACACCACTGTCATTGTCTGCATCATGGGGTTCTTCGATTGGTGGGAGAGGCCAGGAAGACAAGTCCAGCAGGGGTTTTGTGGATGCAATGATGTGCACCAATGCACTGCATAATTGAGTCTTACAAAGGGAGGCCAGACTATGCATAGTGGAGTTGCAAGCACAGATAAGGACAATGCAGAACAAAGGGGAGCAGGAGATTAGCCAGCACCCACTAGAATGCAATCTTGAAAGCATGATGGTGTCATAGGAGTGGTGAGGTCTGATGTCTCTGCAGTTGATGTTGTGCATGGCATAGACTGGGATAAGATGAGTAGCACAATATATTGTATCTGTGTGAATGATGGCAATGTTTCAGAGGCTGTGCATGTGATAACCTGGATGGACAATCCACATCCCTGTAGCTGCATCAGGGCCATCTCTGACATGGTCAAACCAGTGGACAACAGCACATGAATATAGCATCCCTTGAAACTTGAATGAAAAAAAGCACAATACATGGGCAACATCCAGACTGTGCATGCCTTCTGCCTGTGGGTCAGTTACAATGAAAACACAATCAAAACAGGGACCTGCATTCCTCCACATGGGGGAGGAATGAATATATTCACAATGCATTCCATAGATCCTGCTCAAGTCACTGGGTGCAAAGAATGTTGAGCATGTGGAGTTGTAGACACGAGCTTTTCCATTGTAGATTGGGCATTCATGAAAAGGGATGTTTTCCAGATCATGAGCATCAGTAGGGTTGAGCTGTGAGTGAAGAAAGCAACAAAGGATGTTTTGGAGGTCTGGCACTCCAAGTTCAACTGCCAGAGCCCCTACATTCCTCATGCAGGTATGTTCTAAGGTGGAATAATCAGTACCTGTGGGGAAACCTAGCATTAAGACATACAGTGTTTATGTGCCAATGATACTCAGGCATCAATTGCCATCAGGTCATCAATAGATTCACCTGATTCCTCTTCATAGCTTGCTGTTCATTCTTCACCATCATCTGCTGCATCCACACCTTCCTCAGTATTATGGCACTGATCTTGCATTTCATTAGTGTTGGATCCTAAATGGTGGTTAGAATCAAACAGCATGTGAACTGAGACATGTACCTAGAGCCTGAAATGCCTGTGACAAGAATGATCCATTCAACATACCATGTCTTTTGAAATCTGCATGTGCTGCAGTAAGCTTATCCAGCCTTTGATTGATTAAAAAGATTTGCCCAAGTGCCTGGAGATGATTAGTGTGCCAGTACAGACATTTAACAGCCTTGATGTGCTTCAATTCAGTGATTGAAGAGCAGAGCCCATTCAGGGCACCAAATTGGCAAATAAGATAGTGGTAGTGCTTCATCACATGTTGTTGGGGTGGTGAGAAAGTTTTGATTACACCAGTGTTCCAGAAGACTTCACAAAACAGGTGGAAGCGACTGAGCACATCATCAATTTCTGTTAGCACTTGCTCAGTGATGACATTCCACCAAATGAGGTAACAAAATTCAAGGAACACATGAAAAGTGCATACTACATCTTTTGGTATGTGCCCTTCAATGGCTGCAATGTAAACCTGCAACATACCAATCAATAAAGCAACTGAATAGAGAATGAACAAAATCACCTTCATCAAACCTTTTGAATCATCACCAGTCCACTGCTTGAAGTGCTGACCTTGGGGGAAATGCCACAATCCAGTGAATGGTGCAACAGCCACAATCCTAGTAATGCATGAGTGAATGGTGACAGACTTTAAGCTACAAACAGTGAACATACTGTTGGTCAATGTCATTGAGGATTTTTTCTGCCTCAGCCTTTCCATGAACATGAACCAAGTACCACTCAACCAAATCTACTAAGTGATCCTTGAACCCACCCTTAATAAGCTGGTGGAGAATGTCTGGGGTGAGCATTTGGTGAATATCTGCATGCAGAAAATCATTGGTGAACAGCTGTCTTTGATCAGTCTCTGCAAGCAATGATTAACCTTGTACTTACCACAATATCACCAATGATTCCATATGAATCCCATAGCAGGCCAAGCTCGAATTCTTCAATGACCACATTGCAGTGCTTACAACAACACCTGAGCATGTCTTCATCAAGATTGTCATGGTGTCCAAGGCATTTTGGACACCAGTTGCATACAATACATGATAATAGAACTTGTTCTTCATAATCAGCTATGTATGCTGCAAGTGCATAGATGACATGCCAGTAGTAGTTGTCACCAAACAAAACTGTTTCAGGGACCTTCATTGTGTGGTGAAGTGAATGGAGGATACAAGTTAGCAATGAATGGAAAAGTTGCCTCTTGAATTTATGGAATGCCAGGGTGCTAGCATGCTCTCTTGTCACTAGATATCATGTCAGCAGTAGCATGAGATTAAATTAATTGGGCTTACTTTTGGGCATGGCAAGAAATCCAATCAATACTACAGCATCATGGTGTGCATGGTGAAGAGTATTACACATGTTTCCGATGGAAAGGTACAGAGGGTAATAATCTGTCTGTCCTGTTGCTACTGACATGGTCATCTTGTCACTGCTAAGGATAACAGGTACTAATGTGGCCCCAGTGACAGTTGAATCGTCACTAAGGATCTTATCCTAATACCTTCAGATTAATGAAATTCATTTCAGAGTGAGAAGGGCTACATACTGCTTGCTCCCATGCCCAGTCACCCAACATGAAGTCCTGCCAGCACCTCTCATTGTTTGATGCATCATACTCCTGGTATGGAACATAATCCAGTTTATCTGCAAATTCAGGACTTCTGAGAATGTTGTGGATGACTTCACAGGGGTCATGATACCAGACTTCATAGCTGTCAGACATCCAAGGTGCAGGCTCACCACATTGCTCTTCACCAGTGTACCAAATCGCAAAGCTATCCCATTTGACATGGCCAACATGGGTACTGTCAATGATGCAGTAAAGATCTGTATGGTTAGTAAACAGTGGTTGCCCACCCAAACCAATCAATGACATGGCCCAGATATCCAACAGCATGTCAATTTTTCTAGCAGGCATCTCAGCCTGCCTAAACAAGAAGTCAGCAAGTTTGAACTCCAACCAGTTATGATATGGAGTCCAGTCATCTGATGCCTTCTCTGCACATGGGGGTGGAGGGGAATTGGCTGGCAGAAATTGTCCACATGCATCACATCTTCATGCTGCAATGAAAACATATTAGCTGAAACAGATGCAAGTCCACAGACTAACTGTCAAGACCAGGATGATAATTGTGGTAAAGTTTGCCAGTGGGACTGACAAATTCTGCTCTTATCTCCTCATGGTCTTGGTTCACTGGGTCTTCTGCTTGGTAACCATCCAAAGCGAGTTAAGGTAGCAGAGGTGTCCTGTCTGCAGCAGGGTCCTCTTCTGAAGAGCTGAGTAAGTCTGTGAGGTTGGGGTTGAAACACAGATGAGCTGTGCACTTGTGTTTGGTGAGACAGTTTCTGAACCAGCAGTTGCATCCTGGCTGTTCACAAGGGAGCTGGGGGGCACTGTCAGGTTGTTGCATTGGTCTTTGGTGACCAGAACCTCTGATGGGCAGCATCTCAGGAAATAGACACTTGGAGACCATGTGGTTGAAAGCTCTTCAGGGTGAATGGCACTTAGTGTAGAAAATCATGTCATTTGTTTGCAAGCAAATTTAACCTATGTGTGAATAAAATGGACAAGTTCAAACTTACCTTTCATCATCATCATCTCTCTCTCTCTCTTTTTTTTTGACACAATTAACCTGGTCACCTAACAGGCACCATGCTGACTGATGATTCTTCTGCCAGAGGTCATCTGTGATGAGGAAAGGCTAACCTGCACCCAGGATGCATACAGTGAGTGAAAAAACATCTGCAATGTTTGGCTGTTTTGTACTAAGTCCAGTGTAGCACCATGAGACATGGGAATCCTGCTTAGCCTTGGTGGGATGGATGGTAGCATTGACTCCTAGCTACAAAATGGTCCCATGGTCATGTGATTCAGTGCAGTAGTCCTTGCGATATGTCAATTATAAAACAGGTACATCATTGCACACATTTATTCACTTTTGGTTTGGTAGTAGAATCTGGGGGAAATGAAGGAATAATTGTGGTTGTTTGGTCCTACAAACAAAGATACACACATAAACATTATGCCTGAGTTTGAATATCTTCACACACTTCTTTATTCACAACCTTTACCACCATGAGATCTCTCTCTGCTACACAAAGGAATACTATCCTGACTATGCTTGATTCTGGTCATTCTCCTGCTTCTATTGCCTCTAGTACTGGCCTACATTGCTCCACCATCTCTAGGCTTCATTCCAAGGAGCATTCCAGCCTGCAAAAGTCCACTAGAGGTCATCCATCTCTCCCCTGCTAATGTCTGCCATGCCATCCACCTCATCTCAACTCAGAAGGCAGAAAATGCTGTACAGGTGACAAAAACCCTCACCAATATTATCAACCAACCCCTCCACCCAAATACTGTCTGCCAACACTTGAAAAAGTCTGGTATGAAGGCTGTGGTAAAGTAAAAATGAGCTATCCTCTCTGCCAAGCATCACAAGGCAAGGTTAGACTTTGCCTATGCTCACAAAGATTGGACTTTGAAGGACTGGAAGAGGGTGGTATGGTCTGATGAGACTAAAATCAATTGCCTGGGGTCAGATGGGTGCAAATGGGCATGGAAAAAGCCAGGGGAGAAGCTGAGTGATAGGCTAGTAGAGGGGCCACTGAAGTCTGGAGGAGGTTCTCTGATGATGTGGGGTTGTATGACTTGGGAGGGTGTTGGGTATGCTACCAAGATTGATGGTAGGATGGATGGGGACCTATACCTTCAAATTTTGAAGGATGAACTGCAAGAGTCCCTTGAATATTATGGTCTCCATCCTCCTGACATCATCTTCCAGCAGGACAATGACCCCAAGCACACCTGCAAGCAGGTCAAGGAGTGGCTAGAAGGGCAGGATTTTAGGACCATGGTATGGCCTGCACAGTCCCCTGACCTTAACCCTATAGAACATGCCTGGGGTTACCTCAAGAGGAGGCTTGCAGAGTATGAACACCCTCCCAAGGGGATATTGGAGTTGTGGGAGAGGACTCAGGTGGAGTGGAACAATATACCAGCTGAAGAGTGTCAGAAGTTGATTGAGAGCATGCCTAGGAGGATTGAGGCAGTGCTTGAAGCAAAAGGAGGCTATACCAAGTACTGATATCCCTTAGATACCCCTCACTTTTCAAAAGTGAATAAACATGTGCAATGATGTACCTGTTTTATAATTGACATATCTCAAGGACTACTGCACTGAATCACATGACCATGGGACCATTTTGTAGCTAGGGGTCAATGCTACCATCCATCCCACCAAGGCTAAGCAGGATTTCCATGCCTCATGGTGCTACACTGGACTTAGTACAAAACAGCCAAACATTGCACATGTTTTTTCACTCACTGTAGTACTCAAGTCACAAATTAAACAATGCACCCCAGCACAGAAACAGGCAGATGACTCACATGCACAGGAAGCCAAAAAAGTGTTGTGGGCTACTCTTCTTGTGAGAGTGCAAGGGGGAAAGTGGGGAAAGCTGTAGGTAGAACCTAGGCTCATCCCAAGGGGTGCTGAGTTGGAAGGAGATAGAAGAGAGGGCTAGAAGGTGAGAGAGGATTTTTCTTGGTGAATGGGGAGTACTGGCAGCAAATAACTCAAAAGTCTGCCTTAGATGGGTGCAAGATAACTTCTGGGTACTGGGGGATGTTTCTTAGAGGTGAAAACTTGAAGGGCAGTGATTAAGGGCTCTTGAACTTGTAGGTAGATGGTGTAGACACTGTAGCAGACTTGTAGTAGGCAAGGCAGTGATTCTGGGGGCTGTGGGATGCAGGGAACTTGATAAGACTGAAGATGAGGCACTGGAAGATGCTGGAGACTCAAAAAACACAGAGGGACTTGACTCAAAATACTCAGAGACTCTTAGACATGCAGATAGTGACTCCAAAAGGTGGGTGATTATTTTTCTATGTACAGTGGACTTTTTGTAGCATAAGGACAGTGGTTTCTAAGGTAAAATCAGAATACTTTGGATCTGTCAAATGTCTAAAGCAATAAAAGAAAATACAAAGACCAGCATACAGACAATCACAAGTGCTGCAGTGATGTAGATGGAAATTAAAACAAACAAGGTCCAGAATCATGAAGGTAAGTAAAGAAGAAAAGGTATAACTATGTACTTGGGTCAGAGGGAGGTGCCATGGGGCTGGCAGTGATTTTGTTGATGAAGGAAGGACACAGGCAGTGATGTTTACTAGGGAGGTGGCTGTTTCAGCACTTGTAGCATAGATATAGATGCCAAGGGGCTGGGATGGCACATGACAGGTCGGTAAGGGTCACCAACACATGGTGTTTAGTGGTCATGTGAAGGAAGGAGGTACATGCATTAGGAGATGGGCTTAATATGGTAGCTGGTGAGTCAGTGGTGATTTTGCTGGTGGGAGTAGGGGTGTGTGATGAGTGTGACATTATAGTAACTGGTGTGTGATGTTGGAGTAAGTGGCAATGTCATGATTGTAGTAGGGCACATGAGAGAATGACAGTTGACTCTAAGAAAGGCTGCTATAGTCAGTTTGCAGCCTTAGGGAGTATAGACTCCCTACACCTCCTGGGGTCTTTGAATGCTGACTGTCCTTGGTCAGAGGAGTACAGCAAGACAGAGCAGAGGCAGGATGACATCAGACACATGGTGTGGCTGTGCATGGATCGATGGAAGGGGCATGGTGTAGTAGGGGAGCCTGGGGTAGCGAGGAGGACAGAGGCTTAGTCAGCGAGGGCAGGACATGGACATGTGTGTACATCTGTAGTCATCTCATCATACGAGCATGGAGGAGTTCAGCTGTTCCATCGTGGTGACGATAGTAGATTCAATGCATGCCATAGCACCGCATCACCATACCACCGCACACCGTAAAGTTCCCAAACCAACACTACCGAGTTAGACCACATAGACAATGCATGATGGACACGTGTCGAAGAAAATAAAAAGCTACGTACAGCACAACGACCAACAGGACTGACCAAACTGTCTCACAGGCTCCGCAACCATGACACTAGGGGACGCTACGTATCAGCGAACCCCATTACCCCACCGACAGTGTCAACACTGTTAGGCACTATGCCAACAGACAGCAAATACATGTTCCCATTGGAACCCCATTCCCCATCCCAGTCACCTACGTCCCCACATGAGTGTGTGTCCACGAGGGCTCTTCCACCGACCAGGGCAACATCACCAGTCTCAGAAATGGAAGAGTACTGGGGAACATACCCAGCAGTACCACTGAATATGTCGATTTCAGCCATCCCACTCAACCAAAGGGGACGGGCATTCACAACGCTGCCAACAATGACCTCAGCGCTATCAAGTATTCCAACCCTCACAAATACAACAGCACTACTGACACCACCGATATCACTAGCACCCCCAGTCCCACCAGCTCTACCAGCCCCACCGGTTCTACCACCCCCACCAGCCCCATCAGTAGCAAATCGCGCACGAACGATGGCAGAAGTAGTACCAATCTTTTATGGAGACAGGTCAACGTCAGAAAACGCTAGCGACTTCTTGAAAGCGTTTAACAGAAACATCCTGTTCTCAAACCCGGTTGCAACCGACACACAAAAGATATCGGCACTATCGAACTACCTGGGGACAGGATCCCCGGCAGAAAGATGGTATCAGGGACTACAAGGGTCGCAGCTGACGTCTTGGGACAACCTCACAAAGGCGTTCAGGACTAGATGGCCACCCATCGAGAGCGCAATGCAAACGTCAGAGGAATACCAGGCGGAGTTACTGGCACACAAGCTGATGGAGGATGACGTCAGGGTAACCAAGACCATAGGTCGACAGAAAGTATGGGCGCATGTCAAATGGGTGGAAGAAGCTTGGGAGTTGGCAATGCTGGCAGGAATAGAGAAAGGGTCAACTTTGATATGGCAGGTGAAGAAGCAATTGCCAAAAGCCATACGAAAACAGTTGGACGATGAGTATGTGGACTGGAATGCATTCGTAAAGGCGGTGAAGGATGTAAACACAGTGAGGCTAAAGCAAGAGAGAGAGGACATCGAGGAGAGAAGGAGGAACAAAGAAGCAAGGGATCAGAAGCTCCTCCAGAGGTTGGAAGCGGTGAAGCAGGTGACAATGGCAGACCTGACTGCCCAGCTCCAATGCCTCACGATAGGACAGGTAGCGGTGAACTGAGCCAACCCACGAGTAACACCCTCAACGACATCCCAGACAACGAGGTTCGCAGTACAGCAGATCCCGAGACGCACTGCACCATATACACCGCCATCAGAAGAACTTAAAGAAATGGTACAGAAAGCGTTAGAGCAGTTCCCTCACAAACAGCCCGATGAAGAAGGACAGAGGAAATACCTGGCACAACTCGCGTCATGGATGGTGAAGCACAGGGAAGTGACCCAAATCACGGAACATACCCCATACCCATTGAGGCCAGGCACGGCCATGATATGCTCGGGGGAGTGCTTCAGATGCGGTACCCATGGACACGGGAGCAAGAACTGCCCCACCTCAGAAGGAGAGGCTGCATGGCTGAGCTGCAATGAAACTGCATGGCGGGCACTGTGCAACAGGACACTGGGGCCATTTAACAGGAGCGTCGCATACAACGTCAGGCTTGTAGAGTTAGATGACCAGGGAAACGAGACAGGGTCACTGTGAAGGACAGCACAACAACCCCAGCGCTCACAGTATCTATGGTAGCAGCAGCCGGTCTACATGTACTACACACCAAATCTCATGTCAACAATGTCATCGACTTGTATTCTGCAGTACAAGAAAGGCAAGGCCACATACCAGATACTATGAACAAAACTGTCCCGTTCGTACACACCATTACACTCAAGAACCCAGATGGCACCAGAACTCAAATAAGTGCCTTGTTCGATGATGGAGCAATGACTGGCACAATGGCACTGTCAACGTTCAACCAGGTCAAACATAAATTAGGAGGGTGGCAACCTTCCAAGCAGACACTGTGCATGGCAAACAGAGCAATAGTTCCATCACAGGCAATGTGGAAAGGCACGATAAATGTGCAGGGAGCAGAGGTTAGTGGAACCTTCGAGGTCTTTGACAGCGCTGGAGGCTGGTCATTTCTGTTTGGCAAACCTCTGCTGAGAGCATTCAAGGCGGTACACAACTATGCAACAGACAAGGTAATGATCACCGACGGAACCACTACAACTATGTTGCAAAACCAGTTTACTACCATGCTCAAACCGTCGGCAGACACAGAATGCAATAGTACGTTGCACCACGCCGAGCAAGGGCACAACAACCCGAAGGGCACCAGCAGAATTACAGACCCTAACAGCACGTTCACATGGCAGACAGACCCATTCGCTCCAAAGAGAGTCAAATCCATATTGCAAAACGTCAAGATCAGTGAAGATCTAACGGCAGATGAAAGGGAGGAGGTGGTCAAACTGTTGACAGAGTTCACAGATGTGTTCGCATGCTCGCTCAGCAAAGTCTTGCCAATACCAGGGGCAAAAATCGATCTGAACATACCTGATGACCTTACCTTCCGCACCACAGTACATCAACAGCTGATGAATGCCCCGCAATGACAGTTTATGAACAAGTGGGTCGACCAAATGTTGGAAGGAGATTTAATTGAATACACCGATATACTGCGTATCAAACACGTTGTGCCAACAGTGCTCATGCAAAAGACGCATGACACTGGGGAAGGCATGACACTGGAAGCCCTGCAGCAGGAGGTGAACAGACAGTGTGACGAGGCAAACATCGAACGCCCATTCCAGGCGATAGATGCCATGGGCAAACTGCAGGAAGAAACCCCAAAGGCACCAGGCGAAGCGCCAAAATGGAGGGTGACACAGAACTTCGCAGAATTAAACAAGGCCACACAGATACCACCGATGTTCCAAGGGGACATCAGAGCTAAACAGCAGCGGTTAAGCGGGTATAGGTATGTGTCCGTCTTCGACTTTGCATCAGGTTTCTATGCCATCGAAATTCCAGAAAATGGAGGCCATACTTCATGTTCTTCGTAGACGGCAGAGGCTACCTATGGTACAAACGGATGGCGATGGGATGGACGGGAAGCACCGACAATTTTCTCAGCAACAGCGACGCGTTGCCTACACAACATTCTAGCAGATGACGTGATAGAATTGTTCATCGACAATGGTGCATGCGGAGACAATATATTCAAGGGAATGATAGAGAAGCTTCGGGGAGTCTTCAAACATTGCAGACACTACAAGTTGTTGCTAGCACCAGCTAAGTGCAGGTTCTTCATGACAGAAACAATGTTTGCTGGGGCAACAGTAGGGCCACAGGGAGTCCAACTGGACCTCTCGAAGCTATCAGCAGTCATCAACTGGAAGCAGCCGGACACGGCACTGAACTTAGCATCCTTCCTAGGACTCACAGGTCATTTCAGGGACCTCATCAGAGGATATGCGAAGATCGAAGGGCCACTACACGATCTAGTCAAAGCAGTCAAAATACCTAAGCCCATTTCGAAAGCTACATTCAGGAGAGCGATGTCTAACTATAAGTTAACAGATGTGTGGTCGCACAAACACACAGAGACATTCCTAAAGTTGAAGGTCGTGCTAACTAGCCAACCAACATTGCATGCCCCGAGATACGACGGTACACCGTTCATAGTGACGACAGACGGATGCCAAGAAGGGTTCGGTGCGGTCCTAATGCAACGAGTTAAAATGAAAGCCCCGAATGGCAAGATTGTCAATAGAACAGTCCCAATTGCCTTCGCATCCAAGTGGACATCATCAGCTGAGCAGAATTACAAACCATTTTTACTTGAATTCGCAGCGCTGAAATTTGGACTTGACCACTTCTCAGATACAATATGGGGATTCCCAGTCGAGATAGAAACAGACTGTAAGGCACTCAAAGATGTCTTGTCGAGCGACCGCATATCGGCAGCACATGCCAGGTGGCAGGATGGAATTATAGTGCACAATATCGTGGCAGTACGACACGTCCCAGGCCACCTCAACGTTGTAGCAGATGGACTAAGTCATCAATGGAGCGACATTAGCCATACAATGGATGACAGCAGCCAGTGGACAGTTAGCCCAGATGCAAATGCAACATCTGGCTTGGTAAACAACATTTTTACTCTCGACAACCTCCCAAAGGACAGTCAGGAACTACGGGAATGCTTCAAGCAAGAACCGCTATTCCTTGAGGTGATCGATGCAATTCTCAATACGGACACTAATACTCCCATTAGAGACCGTAGCAGAGCACGACACCGTGCAATGCAATACACAGTCAGCCAGAACAAACTGTGGAGAATCCATGGGGGTATGAGCGTCAGGCTGAGACATAGGGTAGAGTGCATCACTCGAGAGGAAGCATTTGCAGAGGCGAAGCATCTGCATGAAACAGGGGGACATTGGGGCAGGGATGCACTGAAGGTAGTGATCACGGACAGATACTACTCACCCAAGCTAGATGTCTCCATAATGAAGGCGATCCAGGATTGCGCAAAATGCAAGAACTTCGGAATGCCCAAGATCAATGCATTACTCGAACTGATAACAAGAAGACACCTGTTCGAGCTGCTAGTCGGGGACTACCTGTCAATGCTGGTTGGTAAAGGCGGATACCACACACTGGGTCTCTTTCTAGATATGTTCTCACAACATCTGTGGGTAATGAAGTTCAAGACAGCCAGAACTGCAAAGACAATGGTGGATAGCCTGGCTAACATCTTTAGCAACTTCACAGCAGCAGAGACGTTCATGACAGACAGAGGATGACACTTCAATAATGAGGTGGTCAGAGGCTACTGCGCTAAGTGGTTGTGTAATCATCACGTCATAGCAGCATACTCACCTTGGATTAACGGCCTAGTGGAAGGAACCAACAGGTTACTACTCCATGTGTTAAAATGGCTGTGCACACCAGACATCGGGGAGGACAATGCAAACAATGAGGATTGGGACAAGCTACCAAAATCATGGCCGGACCACCTCAACGACGCAGTACATGCACTGAACAACCGCTTACTACCTTCCCTCAAATTCATGCTGAAAGAACTGCTGCTGGGGTTGGTCGTCGACACCAAACGCATGGAAATCGCCCATAGCACGACTGCACCAACTGCAATAGACGCAGCAATCCATATGGCATATGCAGCACAACAATGGCTCGATGGATATGATGAAGCCATCAAGCATGCCATTAGAAGGAAAACAGCCTTCGATCGCCACATACTGAAACGGCATCATGCGGAAGTCATCTTCACAGAGGGACAACTTGTGCAAGTTTACAGAAGCGATCTGGACTACATGTTCAAGACAGAACGGAAAATTCTCCCTAAGTGGTCACAGCCATATCGGATAGCTAGGCGACTGAGAAATTCTTATAGGTTGGAAACGCTATCAGGTGCTCAGGTAGCAGGCAAATTCAGTGCACGGCGTCTGCGAGCATTCATGCCAAGAGAAGGAACAAAACTACATGCGGACCAACATAAGTACATGAGAACGCTACACGAGCAGGAGAGAGGACAGGAAAGAGTGGAAGCAGACAGAGGGGAGGACGAAGAAAATTCGAATGAAGAAATGGATGAGGTAGAAGAAGGAAAGGAAAAGGGATGCTATGAGGATGAAGAAGATGAAGCAGACATGGGGAACGAGATGGAGGAGAGAGCAGATAGTGCCACGCAAATGGAATTAGGGGGGGGCCACAATGAAGGAGTGCATGAGGGTGCAGGCTAGATGATGCAGACATCGTCATTTTTTGAAGGGGGCACATGTAGTAGGGCAGCCTGGGGTAGCGAGGAGGACAGAGGCTTAGTCAGCGAGGGCAGGACATGGACACGCATGTACATCTGTAGTCATCTCATCATACGAGCATGGAGGAGTTCAGCTGTTCCAATGGGATTCTTGGTCACATGCTGTGGCAACATGCTTCCTTGTCAACAGAGACCACCAAATGTACCAAACAGAATGCTGCTTCCAAGTCTTTCTTCCCTTAGCCCCCACCACTACCTTCACTTGTACCTTGATTCACTCACCAATCTCACCTCAAACCATAACAAGATGTCATCTGTTCCATACTTTGCTCCTGACACTGTTAGAGCTGCCATCCCTGGGATGTGGGTGGCAAACATGAAGAAGATGGGGGCAATAATGAAGGAGATTCCCAACATGTCAGCAGAAGAGGATGCTGTGTGTGGGTGGCTTGCCCATTTTGAGGAGCAGTTGGTGAGTTCACTTCCATGGTCTAGAAGATAACCTGGCAGTAACAGATGGCCACAGGAGCAAATTGAACAGATGTGCAAGTTCATGATGGACATGAGCACCAACATGCCCAACTATGATGAGGATACCCAAATCATGGTCAGAGTAGCATTTGAGAGACTGCAGGCAATCCAAGCTTGCTTCCCCCCACACATGGTGAAGCCTAAGGCCAAACAAGCTCCAGTAGCACCACCTGCCTCTCAAAGTAGCAGTGATCTGGTGAGGTGATTGCAGAGACAGGCATGGAAGGTGAGTGTGGTGGAAAGAGAGGGAAATGAGGTATGCATGACAACATATGGGGTGCATACAATCTTCCTAACCATAGATTCCTTTCTTGAGAACCCCAGGAGCCATAGAGGAGACACAGCACACCCCTATGGGAGACATAAACACCATCATGAGTGGCACCTTGAATGCTGATGAGCCCTGTGGGCTGTGCATGTGACTAGGCATTCTGTGTGTACAGGAGGAAGGGCAGGCCTGTGAAAGGTGTCAGCAGGGGAAGAAGAAGTGCAACAAGGCCTATAAGATGGGTCAGAAGGTGAGTAACAAGAGCTTTGTGCCAGGACAACAGGTTCATAGAAACACATAGTGCAAGAACCAGGAAGGTCCACCCATGTTGGCCACTTTGACAAGCAAATGACCAAAGACTGTGCCAGCACCTCCTCCTATTGCCACCACTTTGTCAGCATTGTCATCGACCCACAAGCCTTGTCCACATGTCCATCTTCTTCTCAACCCTGATGAGGAAGCCTCCACCCCAGTGTCAGATTCATCAGCACCAGCACCACCTCCTCCTGCACCCTCTGCCCCTCTATTCTTTCCATCCAGCACACCCAACATGCCTTCCCAGGTTCCAGAACCTGCCAATATTGTGGAGGACCTGATTGAGGATGCACTGGCATTCTCTGCAAGTCCCAGCAGCCTTTTGAACGACCCAGAAGAAGTGCCAGTTGCTGTTAAGTTGCAAGAGGTAGAGATTGACTTGACCAGTACTCAGGAGACTCCAAACATATTGCTGCCACCATTTGAGGAGGAAGATGCTCCCCCAAGATCGTTGAGGAGCAATCAACAAGCACAGGGAAGAGGTCAAATAGTGCTCAAAGAGTTAGATGCAAAGATTGCCAAAGTTGAGGAGGTGATCAAGTGGAATGAGGAGTCCCTAAGTCATCTGTACTCATGGATTTCTGAAGTTACTGCCAAGGCAGGGACCATGGGCCAGTCCATTTGGTGTACCAAACAGTGGTTGCACTTGCTGAAGAAGTGGCAGGAAAAGTACCTTGTAGAGGGTTCATAGCTAGATGGTATCATCAACTGTGCCATAGCATAGAGAAATCACAGAGTGTGTCAGACTTGTAGGCAGTTTTCTGGTTGAGAGTGTGAAGGCTGAGCTGAAACAGAAACCTTGCCATACATGCAGGTATAGTAAGAAGAAAAGTGTCTGTGGGTGATCAGAACATTTAGTGATAAGCAAGGTGTTCATAAACAAAAGAAAAAAAAAGAGAAAGTAAGGAGCAGTAACTGAAGGAGTGGTGTTTTATTGTTTTTCTTTGTAACATATTCTTGGGGGTATTCTTTTAGAGAAAAACAGTGAGTAAGTCTATGAAACAAGTTTGAAAGAAACAAAGGGCTTGATTTGATGGTATATTTATATATTTGTGGCAGTGGTCTTTTTGTTTTGGAGGTTGCATAGAAGTAGATTGTCTGTCAAATTAACAAAAGAAGTGAAAGAAAAGAAAAAAAAGCAAAGAAAAGAAACATGAGATGTGGGGTATAAGTTACTCATCTGACTTGTCCCCAAGAACACCATTGAGTTCTGGGTCAGGCAGGGAGTCATCTTCAAGTTGATCAATAGCAGAGTTTTTGAGGCCCACCAGGTGGGTGACCTCTATATGGGACTTGTTGCATGGGTAGTAAGGAAGCAAGCAGAAGGCAGCATAGCAGAATTTCGAGATGGCACCATCAAGCTCTGCAAGGAGGTAAGATCCACCTTTAGTACGATGCACCACTACCATAGGACCTAAGTAGCAGGGTTTTGTTTTGCAATCTAGCTCCTTCTCAATATGAGAGTTTCTGATGAGGATGAGTGAGCCAGGTTCAAAGTCAAAATCATGGATTGTGCACTTGAAATTGGATATGAACTCTTTGGCAGAGGCAAAGTGGGCTTTAAGTACTCATTCATGGATGAGTGCCAGGTCTTCTGGATGCTTCTGAAGTTGACAGGCATGATTAGTGATGAGGTTGGTGGTCGAGTAAAATTCTGCTTCATAAGGGGAGAGGAATGTTGCTTCAGTGAAGTCAAAGGGAAGCCTGGGATGGATGCTGTGAGCCATATAATATGGAGAGAATCCCATAGCTTTGTGAACAGTGACTCATTCAGCCCAAAACACTGATGGGGTGACCTCTGACCACCTTGACACTTCTCCCTCACAGCTCTTCACCATCACTTCTCTAACATCAAAATGCCACTGCTCTACCACTCCATTTGCTTGTGAATTATAAGGTGATATAGTGATATGTCAAATGCCATAAGTCTTCAAGAGCCAGTTGAGAGCAAAAACATATGGGCCTCCATTGTCAGTGACAATTTCCCCAATGGCTCCCCAATGACATAAGATCTGCTCAAAGAGGAACTTCCTGATGGACTTGCCAGTCTCTGATCATAACATTGCCCATTCTGGGTAGCTAGTGAGCAAGCAGCAGGCTTGAGTGACATAGTGATAGCCATTTGACTTTGGCATTATGAAGGTATTGATGTAAGCTTTGTAGAATAGAGGTTCAGGGACAGTGACAATGGGGGGAATGTGGATGCAATCAAGGCAGTGAATCTGGCATTCATGACACATTCTGATGTACCAGTGAACATCCTGCTCTAGCATGGGCCACCAAAAACATATCAGCAATCAGATGTGGGTGGAGAAAATACCCTTATGGCCCAACTCATCATGGGCCTGGCAGATAATTTTGAGCCACTTGTGGGGGCAAACTATGAGCTGGTGATGACCTTGCAGCTCTTTCCTCCACAATTCTCTGCCCTTGATGAAGTATCTCAAAGCCAGTTGTATGAGGCTCTCCAGCTCCTTCTCTCCTATCCTGTCTGGCAGTTTCTTCATCTCCAAAAACTCTTTCACCACTTCTAACCTTTCATCTCTCTGCTTCACTTTCTTGGATCATGGAATCTCTATTATGGCATTATCTGCTGGCATTTCTATGATGGTAAAGATGCTGATGTCCTGGGGTGGGGGATTGGATAAGCAGTAGATGGATGGCAGTGATTTAACAGGAAGACATAGTGGCAGTGTCTTTGGCTCTTGGTGATTTACCAGTTCCATTGCAAAAGCTCCACACTCATCTACCCAATCCTCATATTCTTCATCTACCTCAGGGTCTTCATTGGCTTTGGGCCTCCTAGACAGTCCATCAGGTGCAGCATACTTAGGTGCAGGTACATGGACAAGTGTGAAGTTGAAAAGGAGAATACCAGTGATCCAACAATTGATAGTGGCATTGGGCTGCAAGTCAGGGTTATTAATCATACCCTTGATATACCTTGCATCCACCTCCACAACCAAGTTCTGCATGCCAAATATATAAAGCCACATGTCATGCAGGGCTCAAAAAAGACCAAAGAGTTCAAGTTTTGCCTGGCTATAATGCTGCTCATGATCATTGAGAGTAATGGAACTGAAACAAGCAGGGTATCTTTTGCCATCTTCACCTTCCTGCATGAGGATATATCCAACAGTGATGTTAGAGGTGTCAACTGCAAGGATAATGGGTAAGGTGGAGTTATAGTTGATAGGTCTGAGTGCTGGGGAAGAAATGATGGCTGAGTGGAGATAGTCCATGGCCTTGCAGTGTTCATCTCTGAAATCAAAGGGGATGTCTTTCTTGGTCAGTTCAATGAGGGGACATGCATGTCTGGCAAAGTCTTTGATGAAGATGCAGCAGTATGAACAAAGACCTAGGAATCCCCTGACTTCAGTGACATTAGCACAGTATGGCCAGTCTTTAATCTTTTGAACTTTGGTTTTGTCTGGGATCCTCCCCTCATATGATACCTTATGCCCAATAACCATGATAGACAGAGCAGCAATTATGCATTTCTTGGCAGAGACTGTGGCACCAGCATGGTGAAGATGATGAAGGACATGATTGGTGTTCTGGAGATGCTCCCAAATGAAGCAGCAAATCCCATGGTTCTCAGGTATCATCTTGTAGGTTCCATTGGTGTTTTGGTAGTGTGATTTTGGCCCTTTAATGGGGCAGTTGTTGATGAAGGGGATGGTAACCTCAGGGATTTCCTCTTTCAGGATCCAGCAGCCATCTCCATGGAAGATTTGGACAGCATTTGTGTAACCCATAGGAAGTTTCATGAGTTGAAGAGTGCCAATAGGAGTTTGGAAAGTGGTAAGGTCATGATAGTTGTCATGGATAGTTCTGTGGTCATACCCTACCATTAAGTCAAGGATACCATACACTGAGTGGCAGGCAAAGGCCTCTGTGATCAAGTCAACAAAAGGGGGAACTGCAGAATCCTGAATAGACACTGTGTTTAGAGGCTGCAAATCATGAACAAGACAAAGGGATTTTCCATCTTTCTTGATGATGCAAAACCACTTGGATTGGTAGGATGAGGTGGATGGTTCATAGACTCCAGCAGCAACTTTTTCTTTAATGATGTTAACAACATCTCAAAAAATGGCAGGCAGGGTAGGGATGTTTCATTCAACCCAGGGCTTGTGGGACAGTGTTGGAATTTTCAGAGGGGGGAACATATCTTCATGAAAGGTTCCTCTTTTGGAGGTCTCCCAAGCAAATGCTGCCTTGTGGGTATGAATGAGCCATCAAATGAGGTTTAACTCTGCCAGCCAAAGGAACCTGGCAGGATCGAGGTTGAGCTCTTCTGCTTGTTGTGCCATAAATCTAGAACCAGGAACAAAAGGAGGGGGGTGGTATGGTAATACAGGTAGGTCTGTGAGAGGATCACCAATCTCCTGATGCTCTACTCTGAACTTGACAGGCATCACAGTCAGGATAGGTTTCACCTTCTTCACTACAGGTTTGTACTTCAAAATGTGATAAACTGGGTCGAAATGAAGAGAGGATCTTAGGACCAAAAGTGTCAGTGGAGAAACTGTAGTACTCATAGAAAATAGGAAGGGATCTTTTGGAGAAACAAAACTCAAATCGAAAGGATCAAGAATGGGTGTACTGTCATTGTTATAGTTGTACAAATAGGTCATGGCAGCATTTTCTTTAGAGTCTGTGGAGGGAGGTAAAATAAAATCTGAAGATGAAGAAGGGGAGTCTGCAACATAAAGGGAACACACAGATACTATATTCTCTAGGTCTCCTCAAAACTCTGGCAAGTCATTGACTGACATTAAAAACCCTGTTCTCCCATATCCAAGTGGTGGCAGCATTCTTGGCATGCAAAATACTCTGCCTCATCTTCTGGATTTATGAATCAAGGGTACTGATAGAGGCAATGATGAGGACAAGTGGGGATTAACAGTTGGCAGCCCAAGTTGGGGTTGTGGATTTCTAGTGATTGCTTGCCATCTGGGAAGTCTTGGAGAACACTGCTGAGTAGACAGAAAAATGGGTGGCCTAAAAGGAGGTCAAAGGGGGCTCTGTCAATGACTTGGATCTGGAAATGGGCTTCAATGGGCCCGATACACAGAGAGGTGTTTCCTATGACACCTAGAGTACTCTCCTTTGATTGGTTAGTGGCCTCCAAAGTCATACACATGTCAGAGCAAAGAGGGGTGCCCAGAGCCTCCCATAACTTGTGCCTAAGGGTGACTACCTGGCAACTGCTGTCAAGAATACACTTGACATGAAGTTTGTCCATGAGAACTCCATCTACCACATGAAGAGGAGCAGTGGCTAGGCCAACACACTTCCCCTTGGTATCCTTGATGAGATATTGTTCATATGATGCCCAAGTCAACAATGAAGACAATTCTGGGGCAGTCTTGAGGCTACCAATTGTGATCTTTTTTGTCATGGCCATTTCTTTAATTTGTTTGCAGATCTTGGGGCTGATGGCTAGAAGATCTTGCATCGAGATTTTGATCTTGGCACCCAGGACTTGGGACATGAGGCATTTAGTGGCAGCAGCTTCATCAAAGCCACTCTGGTAATGAAACTGAGGAGTAGAGTTAGACTGAGGCTTGGGGTTAGATGCTTTGGCAGCATTAGGTCTAGTCTGAGGGTTATTAGACAGTGGCTGAGTATTCGAGACTGAGGTTGGTGCAGAGTTATTGGCAGGAGGGGGGTTGACAGTGGTGGCATTTTGGGGATGATGAGCAGGGATTTCTACACTGTCAAAGTGAGTGGGTTTCTTCTTCTTGATAGCATTCTTGAGCTCCTTGACCTGAGCATAGGCTCTGGCTAGAGCATGCTTGTCTTCTTCATCAGCATTATCCTCAATCTCCTTGTCAACAAGGTAGGACAAGGGGTGAACCTCTACCTGAAACTCCTCTGTGTCATTTGAGCCAAAGAACATGGTATTGACGAGGTGGGGCAGGGTATCATGTCCTTGAGATGAAGATGAGGTTCCTGGAGACTGAATAGACACTAGATTAGCTGACACCATTATAGACTCTCAAAGAGCCAAGAAGTTGTTGATCTTTTCTTTGAAATTCCACCCTGCAGCAGATCTGGGGATGTCAGAGCCATCTTTCATGAACACCCTACCACCAATGAGCACACATTTCCCTTGGCAGACATATTCCTGGCACAGTTCACACTCAGGAGTCCTGTGACCATTGGTGCTGCCACAGAAGAAGCAGCAGGGATCAAAGGAGCAGCAAAATTGTTGTTCTTGAGATTGAGTCTGGTGGCTTCCCAAGCCAGGGTCAGTGGCTTGGACATATTCTTGTTTCAGGATAGTAGGCAGAGATGCTGGTTGGGAATGGGATTTGGGGAATAAGGCCAAGCTGTTGACCTGAGCAATGTTTCAATGTGCTCCACTTAAGAGGTAGGTTGCATGCTTGTAGACATTGTCAAATGGCCATGGATCATTGATGTCATGATCTAAATCCTTGAGTTGAAGGTGAGTGGCAAGGTGGTTATGGAATCCAGGGGGGAAACCTTCAAGGAACTTCTCATTGACATAGTCATCAGGGAGTTTCTTCTTTTTGTTGATGAGGGTGATGATATGGCAAAATTTGTGGACATATTTGCCAAGGTCATCAAGGGATGACATGGGCTTCTGTAGTTGGTGATGGAGGAGGGTTTCAAGGTCAGCTTTAGTGTATTGATGACCTTTAACATCAGTGCCAGGGTAGAAACTGGTTACTTCCTTAGTAAAGTCCTCCCAGTCATCTTCTGCAGCAGATTCAAGAGATGACCATAACTCTGACTCATTTCAGTCAGCATAATGGATGGCCCACTTAATTTTGACCTTGTCATTGGTGATTCCTGCATCAGTGCAGATCTGGTTGACATCCTCGAAGTAGGTGCAAATATCTTCTGTTTTTCCTGAAAATTTGGGGGCTTTGTTAGAGCCCCTAAGCAGCATTTCATGATGGTTAGTAGAGTTGGACATGGGAACTGGAATTGATGACAGAGGGGGAGGGGGATTATGAATTGAAGGCAGATTTCTGGATGGTATTGGTGGAGGAGGTTGGACTAGTGGCTGAATAAGACTCTGAGAGGGGTTAAGGGATGATGAAGGAAGGAGGAGCTGTTCAGCAGTGAAAATTGAGGCTGTTGAGGAGGGCAAAGATGATAAGTTGGTAAGTGGCAATAACTCTTGATGATCTGGCAGTGGTGTGAATGACTCATCAAGCTTGAAGGTGCCTGGTATATCAATTGACTGAAGAGGCAGGTTCTGGACAATGTGGGGAATCTGTGGCAAAAAACTCTGAATCTGGGGAACTAAGTTCTGGGATATCTTGGGGGTTATCAGTGGGAACAAAAAGATCAGATGATGATATAGAAAGATGACAGAAGGGCTCTAAGAGCTCTTCAAGTTCTGTTTGGTGGCAGGTAGGTCATAAAGATCTCCTTTCCAGATCTACAGATCCCTCACAGTGGGCTCCAAAATGATGTGGGCTACTCTTCTTGTGAGAGTGCAAGGGGGAAAGTGGGGAAAGCTGTAGGTAGAACCTAGGCTCATCCCAAGGGGTGCTGAGTTGGAAGGAGATAGAAGAGAGGGCTAGAAGGTGAGAGAGGATTTTTCTTGGTGAATGGGGAGTACTGTCAGTGAATAACTTGAAAGTCTGCCTTAGATGGGTGCAAGATAACATCTGGGTACTGGGGGATGTTTCTTAGAGGTGAAAACTTGAAGGGCAGCAATTAAGGGCTCTTGAACTCATAGGTAGATGGTGTAGACACTGTAGTGGACTTGTAGTAGGTGAGGCCATGATTCTGGGGGCTGTGGGATGCAGGGAACTTGATAAGACCAAAGATGAGGCACTGGAAGACACTGGAGACTCAAAAAACACAGAGGGACTTGACTCAAAATACTCAGAGACTCTTAGACATGCAGATAGTGACTCCAAAAGGTGGGTGATTATTTTTCTATGTACAGTGGACTTTTTGTAGCATAAGGACAGTGGTTTCTAAGGTAAAATCAGAATACTTTGGATCTGTCAAATGTCTAAAGCAATAAAAGAAAATACAAAGACCAGCATACAGACAATCACAAGTGCTGCAGTGATGTAGATGGAAATTAAAACAAACAAGGTCCAGAATCATGAAGGTAAGTAAAGAAGAAAAGGTATAACTATGTACTTGGGTCAGAGGGAGGTGCCATGGGGCTGGCAGTGATTTTGTTGATGAAGGAAGGACACAGGCAGTGATGTTTACTAGGGAGGTGGCTGTTTCAGCACTTGTAGCATGGATATAGATGCCAAGGGGCTGGGATGGCACATGACAGGTCAGTAAGGGTTGCTGACACATGGTGTTTAGTGGTCATGTGAAGGAAGGAGGTATGTGCATTAGAAGACAGGCTTAATATGGTAGCTGGTGAGTCAGCAGTGATTTTGCTGGTGGGAGTAGGGGTGTGATGGGTGTGACATTATAGTAACCAGCATGTGACATTGGAGTAAGCAGTGATGTCATGATCATAGTAGGGCACATGAGAGAATGACAGTTGACTCTAAGAAAGGCCACTATAGTCAGTTTGCAGCCTTAGGGAGTATAGACTCCCTACAGCATGCAAGACTGCTATTCAGCAGGGTTTTGCTCAAGTGAGTGAGATGGAAATGAACATGGATGTTGAACAGGCTATGCAGGAAGCTAACAAAGTGAAGCCTGTGAGACCAAGAAGGGGCATCAATCAAGGGAGACTTACAGCTATAAGTGATGCTCCTCATGTTGTTGGTGAGGTGCATGCTATTATGCTATTGGTTGATAGGTTCTGAAAACTGATTGATCGACAACAGTTGATGTGGGAGCTGATCCTTACCATGTGGACATCAGAGCAGTCATTGCACCTGTGGGTACCCAAGGAAATGAGTGATCTCTTAGTGGTATTAGTAACAATCATGCACTGAGGAGGCAATATGCAATGGCTAATGTGGAATTGACATGTGAACTGGAACAAGAAAAGTCCCACCAGCAGTCAGTTGAGTTTTCCTCTTCAATAATGTTAATCCTCACTGAATCAACTCTATACTGGCTCGATCTCATGTAGAAACTCAGCACACTGGACAAGAAAGCTCTGCTGCTTGGCCATGTCAATAGTTGGGTGAATGAAACCAGACCCAGCAGCAGTCATGGGACCCCCAGGACTCCACAGCTTCTGACTCTCAATCTGGCAGGAGGTCCTATCTGCCATCCTCCACTGTCCCTTCCTTGACAACCAAAGCAACCAGCATCAGTTCAGGGGCCAAGAATGAAGATGATGCACAGGACTTTACTGCTGAGGGTGTCAATGGTGCACAACCCACCACTGCTCTCCCAGTTTGACTTCAGGTGGCAGGCCATCACTAGCAACATGAGGTAAGTGGTTGATTAGGAAAATTGTTAAGATGGAATTTTTAATTACTTGTAGGCTGTGGAGCATACTATCAGCACTGATGTTAACCCACCAGCTAGTGATGATGACTTTGACAGGCCCATTTCTGATGTAGCATGGATGGGTTCTAAGCACAGACATGCAGGTTGCAATGATCCTGGATATATCACCATGTCTGATGCAGATGATGACAAAGCATCTGACACTGGCTGCAATGATGCAGGTTCCCACTTACCATGAACAGCAAAGGTCCCCTGCATAACTGCAATGGTATGTACATACTTTAGCTCATTTAATTGCCATGCTAATCTATGTGAGTGGCAGACTAATGTTACCATGGAGATGCCAGCAAAGAAACCATGGACTAATTTGCATAGTCATGCCATGGCAGAAAGATCCAGACAGTCAGCCCTGGTGACTATGATTCCAAGTCAAGCATCATCTACCAGAACCAACAGCATGAGTAGCAGACATGTCCATTACATCAATGGACAATTGCCTCCTTCACTGCAAGAGAATAGGAAGTGGACCAAGCAGGTACTTCCTGCCCTGCTGACATGGGCCAGAAGTTTGGGTGACCCATGGGTGATTCTGGACCAGGACTTGATGTGAGCTCTCTGGATGATTATAATAATCATTAACCCAAATTTCAGTGACTTAACTGCAATATGTCCTGGAGCACCAGTTTTCATCCTTGTACCTTTTTTTTTGTTTCTGTTGAACACTCAACTCACTTCATTGGACAGGCAACTTGGCAGCTCAGTGTTTGGTGCAGCAATTTTGGTTCCACTGCCCTTGCCACCATGGCTCATTTCCTTGCATCAGACACTGACCACACAGAACTTTCTGACATTCAGGAGACATGTAACAAGCTTCTTGATGGGCTTGCCTTCTTATATCAAGATCTTGATGCCTCAAAGCCTGAAAATGCATATTGATCACAATTTCTATTACAACTCCTTGCCCACACACACTTACAGCCCTGCATTGGCTGCCCAGATGTGCCAAAACTTGACACTGGTGCTTTGAAAGAGCATGGTGTCAAAGGTGCTCTCACTCTTTGCTGTGCCACAGTAAGTAATATATTTAACCTAGTGGAAAGGTTGATTAATGAGTGATTTAGCTCAAATGTGCAATCTGTCTCTTCCAAAGGGGTGACCTCCTTGTCAATGACCAAATCAGTGCACATGGCAAGGCCACTGCAAGGACTCCCCTCAAGCTCAATAAGATGTCTGGGAAGGAATCATCAGCCATGTTGTCATTCTCTGAGCAGAATTGGGGGGCATGCACTCATCAGTATTTCATGTTAATCAACAAATGCAATAGTGCTACCTTGAAAGAGATTGTTTTATCAGCAAGTCTCTTGGTCATTCCTACCATGGATAGCCTGATGGCAGAGGATAGTAGCTTGCCTGATGATGCACTGACCAATGACTTGCTTGTGTCCACAAACCAGTGCATGAGTATTTGTACATATGGTGTCATTACCTGAGGACATACTCACAAGTTTGACAGGATACCCACTGAATCTACCAGCATTCCACCAGCCATATTGCAGCCTAGTCTGCAGCATATTTTTTCCATCATTTCCAAGTCTCACCCCCTCCCCAATTCACTCATTATGATTTTCTTTTGGCTAATCATGCTCCTTTGTGTTAGCAGATACTTTGTCACCACTTGTTTCATGCTATCACTACAATATGTCCACTTGTTTGTTTTCATTTTGCTATTTAATCATGACTGGGGTATTGCTTATTTCTCAGATGGGTGAAGTGTGAGCTATGAAAGGTAGGATTGTAGTCTAACTACAAGCATCAATAGTCTGAAAGGTATGACAGTGAGAAGTCACAATAGTGTAAATAGTTGGAAAAGTGGTTTGGATAGATGAAGGACCTACTTAAAAAAGTGTAACAGCTATCTGTACATCTTTGACTATCTGCAACTAAATAAGCATGAAAAGTACAAAATAGACATTGGCCAATTTACTGATGTACCATCCCCTCATGACATGAAATTGGCTGCCATTTGCTTCCAATGCTGCATTACAAACAACCACCCATCTTACCCATTTTTGGAAAGTAACTTTGGTTCAGACCCCAATGACCTGTATGCAAATTTCTCTGAAATGTGTGATGCCCAATGATGAGAAGCCAAATCACCTAAATTCATATGTCCAATGCATCTGATTTGTATTTCCCATCATGAAAACTACACCATTATGCCAATTTCATACATCCCCTTTAAAAATTGGTGCTTTGTTTTTACTTTTTTGTATTTTTGAACTTGGAGAAATTCCAAAAGTAAAGTGTGAATTTATAGATTTGAAGTTTTTAGCATGATGTTGTTGGGATGTTGGTTGTCACTTGTCAAACTTACAAGACATATATTGCACATAATGATTGACAGATATGGTTATTTAATTTTGATATATTGCTCCCTGCTGCAGATATAAGCTCATAGTTGTACTCTGTATTGACATCACATTTGCACCTGATTCACACCTGCCTGCTGCCATGATCCTCAGCCTGTGAATTCTAATGGAAGTGTGATATATGCACACTTGATTCTTCACACCTCTACTGCAGGCACTCACAGAGATCCATCCAGAAGTAGGTACATCAGTCTGAACCCAGTTACTATCTCGAGGAAGCATGGGTGCCGTGCACGAAACCAGATCAGGCTAGTGACTCCATCCGCTGTCTACTGCCCACCCGCATTTGGATCTTATCTCGGCGCATGACCATTATCGATCCATCAACGTAGTAAATTCCTATACGATAGCGACAAGATAGCATTGTA
The DNA here is from genome assembly GCA_024613145.1 of Pisolithus marmoratus. Lineage (NCBI taxonomy): Eukaryota > Fungi > Basidiomycota > Agaricomycetes > Boletales > Pisolithaceae > Pisolithus > Pisolithus marmoratus. The sequence continues at coordinate 265,947 of JANFAE010000023.1, forward strand.
AGCATGCATGAAATAGTTCATCCAAGAGTACAGATGTGCGAAGAAGTTTATCAGCATGAAAAAGGTAAGCTAAAGAAGAAAAAGATAGGAAAACCCGATCGCATAAATGCGGGGTCGTAGTGACAACGTACGTGTGTGTGTGGTCGTGAGTTTGTGATTTGTGTATGTATGAACGTATGGTGGGTCGGACAGAACGTCGGGCGTAGAATTGAACGACAGGGGTACACGGACAAGTGAAGTTGGCGGCGGAGGTTGCAACCACGACGATCAGCAGGAGGTGCAGAGAGCTAGGTACAGCGGAGAAGATACCAAGCGAGCGGGACAACGCATGGACCACGGCCATAAGTGGTGGGCGTGGACATTGGCGTAGGCGTAGAGGGGGGACGAAAATGCCATGACACATGGCATACGGGTGGCTGACTGGGACTTTCGTTTGGACCAGGAGATAGGGAACCATACCCAGATCACCCATCAACCTTAATCCAGTACCTCGAACCGGCCCCTCTTCACCTCTCTTATCCCATCTGACTCTTCTTCCAAACCCCTCTTCTCGCCCATGCCCATATCACTGCTCATCCCACCACTCATCTCTTCCACATTCACATCGACACCCATTCCAATACTTTCGTCTCCCATCATGTCAAAGCCAAATCCCTCCGGCACACCCACCCCGTTCAAGTTTTCCCCGCTGACGAGGTCTTTGAGGATCGCTTGATACCGTTCCTCGGTAAGACCCATCCCCGCAAGCGGATCGATCCGTATGTCAGTCCCAACGCCGCCCATGAACAACGGACCACTGCCGTCCCCATCAATACCCTCCGCGTTCGCCGATTGCGATGGTGGTCCAATCTCGTCACCGTCTGTTCCAGAGTAAGTGACCGTTGTGGCCGAAGAAGACGGAGAGGTAGTTGATGGAGTCGCAGAAGAGGTCGTTGAAGCGGGTACGAGTGCGTCCGTTAACGAATTTTCTGTGGACAGGCGGGGACCACATGGCATCCTTGGAACTCTTGACATCTCCTGGATGACTTTGAGGTGCCTGAGATGCTTCTGTACAAAATCATATTTTCGTGAGTAATCGTCCTACCATGAGACACGCAGCACAAACGGAAAACACAGTACGTAGGAAAGGAACCCACCTCCAACATATCCAACAACCCTTCCTTCGTGAACGGTTTCGGTAGTACGTCGTTCATGCCCGACGAGTAATACGTCATGATCTCGGCCGGACGCGAATTGCTTGTCATCGAGATAATAGGCGTGATGTGGTCAAATCGGCGAATCAACGATGTCGCAGATATACCATCCATCTTGGGCATTACAATGTCCTAAAGCCATCGCAATTGCAAGAAACACGTCAACAGCCGACCCCAGCACACACCACCATGTACAGTAGACAACTCACCATCAGCACCAGATCGTATTTCTCCAAATTCATTTTGTTCACTGCCCCTACTCCATCCACCGCCACGTCGATCGCGCACCCAAACACCTGCAAAAACTTGCTGCTCAGTCTCCGACTCACGGCATCGTCGTCGACGAGGAGCACGCGTGGTGGCACTGCCCACCCCGGAACGAAAGTCGACCTCCTGACTCGCAATTTCTGACCTCCACCGGATGAAGATGGCGCGGTGCCGGAGGTCCCTGATGAAGATTCCCGGACGCCGGGGTTCGTGGGCGTAGGCTGAACAACTTCTTCGGCACCTGGACTTTCCTCCTTCTCGAACCCTTCTCCTTCGCACACACCGATGCCATCCACACCATCGACATCAGCACTTCCATTCCCGTCAGGTATATCTCCACCATACGTCCAATTCCCATTCGCATCATCAAGCGCACTCCGCGGTAGTAAATGTCCCAACGTGAACACTTGCAATCCTTCATGACCTGTTTGCGCTGTCCCGTCCCAAGACGTATCTGGGGGAATCAAAAAGGGGGCATCACCACTTGTCATATCCGTCCCCTCCCCTCCCGTCCCATTTACCGAACCTGTACCAGTAGTACTCGCCATATCAGTAGCTGCCCCAGCCCTCCTCGACATCTCATTCATCTGTGCCAAACTCGCTCTCGCAATCGTGGTGGGATCTGGATACCGATGATCCCGAGCCAACCCAAGCACGCGATGGGCCTCATGGACAGGTAAAAACTGAACTTGCTGCATGGGTTCCATCATCTGGATAACTGAGGCCATCTGTTGCATCGACTGAGCCGCTTGCGGAAGGGAAGATATCGACTCTTGCATGGACGAACGGATAGATTGGATCGTTTGCGAAAGCGGGATCGCTTCTCGCATAGAAGGCATCTGTTCCTGCATAGATGGAATCGATTGAATCGATTGTATGGGCGGTTCAGCAGGTCCTTGCGCCTGACCTTGTGGTTGTGGTATCGACGGGGACGGGGTTTGTGTTTGTGCTTGCGCCTGTGCTTGTGCTTGAGCCTGACTTCGTGATAGTGCCCGAAAAAGTGCTGATGACGATGCAGACGACGTAGGTGGACCATGTGGGCCATGTCCATGTCCAAGCATGTGCTGCGAATGGGACGCAGTGAGTGGCTGCAAAAACGGGCTTGGCTGTGGTTGTTGCGAAGCCAGTAACGACGCTGACAATGCACCCGCCGTGGTCGACACTTTTGTCGGCACCCCAAACATGTACGGTGGCGGATGGGTATTAGGTGTCATACTGTGTCCTAGAGACGCTGCCATTGTTGGGGGAGGCATTGCAGGCGTGTGGGGTCCTTGTGCTTGCTGGAAGTTACTTGGAAGGCCTGACGTAGGTGGCGCTGGCCCGGGCGCGATAGATGTTGCGAGGAGGGAATCCTTGTGCTTCCCTGAGGAACAAAACGATAAGTATGTGAACAAGACGCAGACACAGAAATTAGGAAGTGAAAGGTCACTGGCGCGACTCGCAGACAAAATCAACACAAGGGTCTATTCCGACCTAATTCTCATGTTCTAGTAACCCTTGACAACACCTGCATTATAGGTAGTCCGACTGGTGACCTCCTAATGCCCAGAAGTCCTATCGATTTCCAAACCTCATGAAGCGCGGACGAACGGGGCAAAATCCAAACCAAAAAAGGTAAACAGACTCACCTCCTTCCGAACGTAGAAAATATTGCAGTAAGCTCTGCATCAAAGCATCCTGCTGTGCCAGATTCCTCTGGAAATGGACCATCTCGCCCAGCACGTCCTTGTAGTACCTTTCCAAACCTCTCACCCGATCTTCTGACCTACCCAGCTGTGTCCGTAAAGAGTCGTTCTGAGATTGCAGCGCTGTGACTTGCTGCCGTAACCCTGACGTTGCGCTCTGAAAACCAGATAGGGAGCTCTGTAGTCCTGATGTGACGGATTGCAGTGTTGCATTTTGAACATGCAACGCGTTGGTCTGGGATTGTAGGGTATTCATCTGGGACTGGAGTGCTGAATTTTGGTTCTGCAGTGTGCTCGTATGGGATGTGAGGGTGTTGGTTTGAGCTTGGAGAGCTTCCAATTCGCCACCTAGGGGTCCGGGTGAGCCAGCTGACCCGGAACGACCTAGCGTAGAGGGCCCGATGCCAGACCCTGATGGTGCCGATTTGCGTGCTGCAGGGACCTTGCGCTTTATGTTTTCCAAGGCATCACGACGATCCGCGTGAAAGTCGGGATGTTTGAATGTCCAGGAGTGTTCACCAAATTGAGTGTCGTCCGTATTTTTGACCTAGAGTAACATGTCAGAAAGGAAAATATTCCCAGAGTGCGCATATAGAGTGCACATGGAGAAGAGTAAGGCGGCATAGTAACCACGTCACCGTAAACAACACATATACCCCGCGTAGTCATCCAAAATATACCCACCTTGTGGAAGTCGTATTTGTTCAGTTGTCTGACAAATGAGGCAAAATTAGAGTGCTTAAACATGCGAGGGAGGATTGATTTCGTGAATTCGTTCATGTCCTATTGGAAGGGAGATGTAAGCAAGGGTATGGCGAGTTCGAAAACGGGGGAAGGAAGATCGCGCGATTGATTAGAGTGATGATGGATGATGAGAAATGATGAAGGGAGAAGAAAGAAGTAAGAAGACTGACCTTGACGACAAAGCAGTCGCCATTTGGGCCCCATGATACAACGTGAGAGAAGGATTGATCCTCCAGCATCCTAATTGAGAGTAAGCAGTACATCAGATAGGCGGCCACGGGGACGACGTACTTGTACAGTTTCTTGACGAAGTCGCTTGTCGCTGGCATGTTGTCATCGCTGTCTTTTTGAGTTTGTGGTGGAGCGGGCGGGGGTGGGGGCGGGGGAGGTGGCGGTGGTTGTTGCAGTTGTTCACGCTTGAATTGTCTTGGTTCAGATGTATTTTGGTGGACGGAAGGGTGAGATGAGGGAAGGATGTCTTCGCGGGAGCTGGAAGTGCGGTGGAGGGGTGTGGACCAGGATGACGGGGGAGGAGAGGAGTGGCGATAAGCAGACATGCGATTGGGCGGGTTGAGAGGGGGAAGGGTGTTGATGATGTTGGAGCGAGACGAGCTGACGGGGGGCAGATGCAGTTGGGAGGGCGGGGGGAGGTGAGGCGAGTGGAAGAGGTGTTGACGGACGTTGGAGTAGGGCGGGCCCTGTGATGGCGGCGGGTCCATAATGGCGGAGAGGCGCGGGCGAAGGGAAGGGAGAGCGAACGTCTGGGCGTGGCGTGGAATGGGCGAGGCAGCCACTGGCACTATGAGCTCTCTATGAAAAACAAACACGAACAAACTCGTCTCTCTTTCTGCGTTCTGTCTTCAAAAAACCAAAGCCACAACCCCGGCACGTTCCGGGGACACGCGCATACCCTCGAATCCATTTCAGCGGAATGGAGAGAGAGAAGGCTGGTTGTGATACGGACGAGCAAGACAGCAACCAGATCGACGTCACACGGAGCTATTTCAGTCAAAGTGATCCAGAGTCTAGACTCTGCCCCTCCCATCCCCTGGCGTTTGCTATCCGGACACCTGTTATGAAGGTGATCGCGACGTAGTAGCAACACCGATGCCACATTGGTCGTGGCCTTCACAAGACTTCCATAGGATCAATCGATACACCGATATAATGAAACATCCCGGATCGACGACCGGCCGATCCACCCTAGCCCCTGAGCTCGAGATGTACTAACTTCTCGTTGGATTGTCCACTTATCATATGTCGCCGATATATGGCGGTAGGCGATCGTCGTCGGCCTCGTAGTCATGAGCATCGGCTGTAGGATAGGAGAATCGTCCCCTAATGTGCGCGTACCACGACTTTGATGCTTTACAGTCGTTTACTAGCCTATTGGTGAGGAAACCCATGCTGTCCCTTGATAACTTCTAACCTGTTCAACGCTTGCGCTGTTGTTTACATATCGTGTACTAACATGGCTCCCGTTTTCACCAAAATTTCAGCTTTGGACAGTATATGGATTACCGTAAGTAATCGACGGAGATGTAGTGGCTGTGTTTCGGTGCCAATAAACCCCGCTAGATATCGACTGAACCCTAATATCGAGTCGTCTGATCGGCCGTAGACGCAATCTGCAACTAGGGTTCTACTAGATCAGAAAGACCATCCCGCCGAGCTTACTATATCAATACCCGCTCTGTCAAAGGGGACCCATATCCGGTTCAGGACCTCAGGTCCACCTCCCCCACAGCCCACAAACCATTCTACAACATGCAACACTGTTGTTACCCTTGTACAGGAACGAATGTTTTAAGTACCCATTGACCCCCCAAACACTCCCGCTCTCCCTGAAAAGTCACACATGAACTCGTCCGATGACATGCTTACGCTGTAGTCACAGGAGGACTGCGGTTTAGAACTAGCGATGATCGTGCTGTAAGCGAAGCCGGACAGGCAGCGTTGGTAGGATGCATATTGTGAGCGAGTTGTTCTTAAATGGACCCGGAGGATCAAAAGTGAGGGTCAAGGGCGGGCAAGGTGAACCCAAGATGATAATTTAGTCTCTAAGAGTCCCGTCCCCGTGATTACCATCCATCCTACTTTACCTGGTCAGTTCGATGATACCAATGCCATGCGTCGGGGATATGAGGTATTCCAACGTGGCGACGTCGATAGACTAGGCGTTGTGATCCACCATGCCGTCAAAGTCGACTCGGGCGACTCTCTCATCGTGCATAAAGTTCCGATCGAGAATGGTAAGTGGTCTAAGGTGGATGAGGAGCGGTTGCATGGGGAGATCATCGTGCAGGAAACGAGGGCATCGGGCAAAGTCAAACCGCCAGGATGAAATGAAATTGTGGAATACGGTCCCGAGTGAATGTATTTTACAGTATATATGGTAGACGGATACAATAGACTATCTGACCCTACATCACATGCTGTCCTTTCGCAAAACACGAACATTACAACCCCAATCAAAGAATAAGGTTCCGCACCTTGGTATGCTCAACCAGCATTTTTCAGAATGGAAACCGCATTTCAGACTCTATTCTATGATCAACACTTGGCCCCTTAGGGAACTCGTCACTAACAAAATCAATCATCAACACGACAATTCTTCGCAAGCAGGACTACGAGAGGAGACGTCAGTACCCACCTAAATGGAAGATCCTGGGCCGCAGTCATAGACGTCGATAGTGGATGTATCCGTGACACTCGGCGACTTGGTGGAGGGGTAAGCATCAAAAAGCGATGCGGAATTTCCTTTCCAAGTCCTGACCCCGACCCAGCTGTCCAATCGTCCACCGCCATCTCAGAGCCAAACGCCTGTGTCCTGTTCAGGGATCCGGGACGGATCTCCCCTAGTGGTTGCTGTGAGACATCCGCATCGCCCTTGGAGAATGGCTCGTTCTCCGGCCAGAAGCGCTCCAGGATTTTCGTACCCAGTGGCGGCTACACCAGATGCAAAAGTAAACGGTCAGAGATACACCAATCGCAACGCAAGAATCATTTACGTACCACTGAGAGAGGGGAAGTCTGTGGGCCCAAGGATGCCTCAGGAACATGGTACCCACCATCCTCCGAAGTAGGTGAGCTTGAAGACGACTCAGATGACCTCCATCCCAACTGTGACGACGAAATACGGTGTGCCGAATCCGACGACCTGGGAGAATCGGACACTTGTGTCTCTTGCTTGAATGTGCCCTGACTAGAGCGACACCGTCTGCCCAACCCAAAAGGCATTGAGGGTTTGGTTGTAAGCGTAGGCATGCTTAAGTTCGGAAAGCGTATGAATGAGGAAAACGTCGGTGTACGGGGGCGAGGCCTGAATTTCTCCACGCTCGTAGCGTCATCGCGTCCGGATTTGGGGTACGTAGATGTGGAAGATAGTCTATGTGGGGATATGACCTGAGCAGACATGTTGACGGTGTCCGTCGCGACGTGAGTGTGAGCACGACGAATATGTGTTGGGGTTTTAGAAATGAAGGCACTGGGATGAAGGTGCGCTGTAGGCTGTCAATGAATATGATACTGTGGATCCCACACAGAAGCTTTATAGTCCACAGCACCGCTTGCCAAAGTCAGGAAGTGGTAGAGCAAAAGAAGAGGAACGTTCCACCACCCTCCTCATCGCCCAACCAAGCTTTGAGATTGTGATATTGGTCACTATAGAAAGGTGAAGTGGGAGTGGCGAGATGAACAAAGGCGACCATCAACCATCGCATAAGACAGATGGTTGTCCACCTATCGTTTGTGGTCGTGATTAATTGTTTTCTGCCACGACAATGACATTGCGATTTACAAAGACCGCGATGCCGTGACAAACCCAGGGTAAGTGGCTCACCAAAGACGCTGACTTTTTTGTCTGTATGAATAGAGCGGCATGACCGGCTGAGTTGGTTGACAGCCAACGGATGGCCTGAAAGTGACCTAAGGTGGCTCAGCACTGCTAGTGTCATGTAGGGCCGCATATTCAGCAAGGGTGTGTTGTCCGTCGATGGCCAAATGAATACACTGCGCAAGTAAATTTACCATCTACGCGTATGGTCGTTGGCTGCGAATGAATGGCAGACGATGAACTCGAGAACGTTGGCAGCGAGGTGCTATGAGCGATCCGCAGCGTTTGACGGTCTTGGAGGTTAACCGGGGCACCAAGGCACCAATGATTTGGCTCCGAGCAAGTGACACAAAACACTTACCCCATACCTGTGTAGTGCGAATCATCGCGTCCATGCCGTGTGGGAAAAGTAGGCAATATGACCCTTCATGACACGTTCCCGGTCGCTACACAGCAGACGACCAATGATATACACGATGAGGTTATTCCTTCCAAGGACTCGTTTTGCACAGCTTGGCAAGGCATCCACTAGCCAACAATCGTCCTCAAACATATAGATGACATCCCAACTGAAAACGACCATGTCATGAAAAGTGCCTTTTGAGAACAATAGACTCGTCGACATCCTTCTGGGACGCCATTGGACTCTGTCCTCCTACTTTCCATACGGGCGCCCAACCCCTGCAACCTCTTCGAACCATTTCACTAATACCCCGACGTGCCGTACGGCTGCATCACTACAGCCCAAACGAAGGTCCGGCCGTAGTCGTGCGTCGGTACGGGCGGTTGACAGGGTTCGATAGCAGATCTGAGCGCGCGAAGGTGGGCGCATTGATGGAGAGGCGGTAAATGTGACATTGGGAGGGGATGGCTTGGATGTAGTGGCGACTGGTCCAGGTTTATAACGGGAATCGTGGGAGAAAGTTGCCAGGATGCCTACATTGGTATGCACGGTGAATTTAATTGCAGCGGTGTCCAGGCACAAGGGCGCGGCAATGTGTGCCAAGTATATGATTGATAATGGTAGTAGCGGTAATCCACGTCAGCAGGTTGACTCCAAGCAAGCAGAGATATAAGCCGCAGTCGATGACCATAAGACTTACTTTCAAAGTAAACGACATCCCCTCTTGCTAACGCAGGAGGTGAATCTGGGTCCATTCCATACCCGCCCCATACCTCCGCTGTGTCCCGCCAAGCGGTCAGTCGACACACACATCCCTCTTCGTCTCCAAGTATAAATTTGAGTATCGACACTTCTTGACCAGCACTCGGCCCAGTCTTCACCTTGACCGTGTCTGGACCCTCGACTTCGAGGACAACAACGAGGACATTGACCTTATGCGAGCTCCTTTGTCGCACTTGATCTTGTGCGTTAGCAGTGCTACGAAGCGACGAAAGGGAGGTGATGGTGTGCAGGCTAAACTGGAAGTTTGGGAACCGGGTAACAGCTGACGTATTCTCGTCGGAATACACTGTTTCTTGTGTTTGGTATGTGGCCTGTGGCTGAGACTGCGACGTGAGGAGGAAGGAGGGGAGACTTGTCGCATTTAGGCTTTTCTTCGAGGGCTGCGTGTCCGCTGGAGTTGGAGGCCACGTAAGGAACGTTGTCGCTCGTTCTGAGGGTCGAGGTGGCGTTTACTAAGTAGACCTCAGAGATGGGAGTATGTGTTAGCCTACCACCATCGTCCTGTGTCTCTCCGTCCGCTTCGACGGGCCTGCTATCATCAATCCGTTCCCCATCTTCGTCTGAATCCTTGAAAATTATATTCTGATACAGAAGAGATATCCGTCTACTAGCTTCGTCGAGTGTTGCAGTGGGATACACCAGGGTAGGATCGTGGAGCGGAGCGCAGGACAGCGGGGAGGATGCCGATGCCCTTTCTGTCGTTCGCCAGGCATACGAACCCAAATCTCTGCCGAGATCTGAAGCAGGAGGGGCACCTATGAAGACACGGTAGTGCACCATGATGATGCTTATCACGTGCTTCGTCATAAAATGACTTGTTGTTTAGTAAAAGTGCTGGAATTTACATAACATTACACAGTGGCATCTAAAGGGTTTGAATAGTCCTCTATAGAGCATGTGAAAACATTGAAATCACCACTGTAGAATCCACTGGGAACAAAAACCAATGTTTAGTAAATAAAACATTGCAAAAGCAGATACTATGTTTCAAAATACAAAGAGAACATGGTAAAATCATTCAATCTTCTTAAACATAGTATCTGTTTCTTCCATGTTTTTTCAATGATTGTGGCTCAAACATTAAATAATGCCTCCAGTGATCTGCATTTCCCTGACAGCACATGCCACTGCAGATTCTACAGTGGTGGTTTCAATGTTTTCACATGCTCTAAAAACTATTCAACCATCTATAGGGAAGATATTTAATGTCAATAACCTTACAGATACTCTTGAACCTTGTGTTGGAGTTTGAATCACCCCTGTGTGATACCTTAATTTGGTGTGAGTTTCATGTGATTACATAAGTGCTTAGAGCATACATAGTACTACACTTTTGGTACTATTCCCTCAGTAGTTGAGTCACAACTGAGGCTGCCTACAGCCCTTTTCTATACCTTGAAAATAGGGCTAAGTCTGCATATAGAAGGGAGAAAGCAATATATACTGTACTCATTCCTTGTAGTCAAATCCACTTGTCAAGTGGGTACCCACAAGTGGGCAGGCAAGTGTTGAGGAAGGTCTCCAGCTTCCCACAGAATCCCTCAAAGGCCCTGTCATCTTTGTGAATGGTCTCAACATCAGAAAGAGATGTAGGTTGCTGGGGTGTGCCAAGCTTCACATTCTCTTCTGAAACTTCACTGTCATCCCCATCCTTTTCATGGTCATCATTGTCATCAGCAGTGTAATTGGCATGCTCATTTTCTGTGTCAATGTGTGCCTGTATGAGCTTGGTTGCATGTCAATGGTGATCAACACAGAATCTGAGTGAAAGCAATCAGTGTTATATAAGTAGGGTCTCCTTAATACAAACTTGACAAGTAACATCCTTCCCATTAGAATGGTCCTGGTATACATCTTTGAGAGGGCCATGCATCTTCTCATTGGGATGGGCACTGTAATTATGAATGGCCCCTTTACCTCAAATGTCATGGGTAATGTGCTTCCAGAGGTGTCCCTTTGGAAAATTCCAATTATACTTAAGGTCAGTGCCTTCTGAATGACAAATGCAGTATTGGTATGCCTATCATAGAAAATCATTATATGAGAATAGACAATCAGAGGAGCTTAATACTGTACCTTTAGTTTGTCCCTAAAAACAAGAAGTTCATCTTCAATCATTCTGATGGTTTCCTCAGTGTGTATGTACATCAAGCCCAAATAAGAGTATCTAGTTTGAGGTAGCTGTGGATCATGCATAACAGCTGGTATCCAGCTTGAGATGTGGTGGATGTCAAAACATTGATGGCAGCATAGAAACATTGCTGTCCAGCAATGATGATTAATGATTAAACCACAATTTAAATTCATTGCAATTGACCCACCTTGGTGAGATCTTGCATTTTGTTTCTGTTGGAAAATGTGATGTGAATCATAGTATCAAAGTGTGCAAGGCCTCACCAGTGAGGAAAAGCAGAAACTCTGCATGACAGTTAGCTCATTTCACAGTTCAATAGGATTGCTTCACTGTTCTTCTAACCATGCCTCAAAGTCACAGCCAAGTTCATTGACAACAATCTTGAGTTCCTCATGCATGTGCTTGCCTCCCAAGCCCCCATGCAAGTAGTGACAAGGCTCAAAACTAGCAGCCTGTTTGGGCTCTGAATTCTCCACTGACCAGAAAGCATTCTATCATATTCTGTCAGTTGTGCATGTAGAATACACTTGGTAAAGCCCTACCTTGACAGGACATAACCCAAGGAATTTCAGCTTCTTCTCACCAGCAGATTTCTTGACATCATATATTGCCAGCACTTCTTTGTGCTGTTTGGCAGTATGCATTTCATGTGTCTTTGATAAGTCCCAAAGCTTCTCCAAATGGACCAGACAAAATGGGCAGGGACATTTGCATTTGGTGCCTTGTATAAGGGTCATCACACAGCTAGAAAGGTGAACTCACAAACACAATCAGCTTGCAGGCATACTGGTACATACAGTCCTTTGTAAACTGCAGAAAGGATAAAGACAAGCAGGAGCAACCATCAAAGGACCTTGTCATGGCATTTATGGAGGTAGCCAACCTTTGAGAGCTCAGCAACTTTCTCCAGGAGCTTGGAGAAGTCCTCATGCCAGACAGCACACTTTAAGTTTGCATAACCAGTCTTCCTCTCTTCTTTTGCAACTTCAGGAACCTGGTAAACACCTTGATTGTCTTGTCAGAGATAGTAAGACACAGTGCTCATGATCAGAAGCCAGCCTACAATGCACCCACCACATATCATTCACCATTATGGATATGAACTGGCAGGTTTGCACAATGCACCACCACAGGGTAGCCCTTGATAGTACCATAAGACAATAGCCTAGTTTTGTCAGCATAGATTATGAAGGCAAATGGGACAGCATTCTCAGCATGAGGGGGTAATTGCAGCTTTATTCAGACAACATGAAAAGAGACAGATGATAATTTACATGGCAGAGTGGCATGAAATAGCATTAATGACTATGCACTTGAATATCCCACCAATGGTCACCTGTCCAAGGTTCAGCATAGAATCATTCATACTTCTCACCATCATGTTTGAAGAGCCATTGGGCATCCCAGATGAAGTGCAGTGCAAGGGAAGGATTTTGCAACAGGTTGAGAGCCCATCCCCACAGAGGGTGGAGATGGACTAAGAATGCCATGTCATTACCCTTATAAGGCACAGTAATTTTGAACTTCAAGAACTGAGTGCCTGACAATTGAGGGGCTCATCAAAAGTATGCTGGAAACTAACAATTTACTGGTGTTAGCTGCAATGCTGCTCTACCCAAAGTGGCATGCAGCCCAGCATTGTTACATAATGTGATGTTTGCCATTCCTTGGCCCATATGGTGAACCAACCCAAGTAGTGAATCAACCTGAGTTGAGTTAAGTCCAGCTTCCACAGTGATTGAGGCAAAAATGTAGTCACCCTCTGAAGTGAAAGGGCACCAGAGATCAGGATCTGGAGCTATGTGTTCAGATTTTGCTGACCAAAGTCTTTGAAGGACTCATAAAGGGTTGGGCAGTTGCTACAGGGATGAAATTTGGTTTTGAAGTCTGAAGGATGGCCATGTGAGACATCAGGTGTAGTGAAGTTCACTGAGTGACCCACTGCAGATGCTGTCATTGACATGTCAGAGCCTATCATTGAGCACAATGGGGGGTGATGGTTTTGGTTGACACAACATGCATTCTAAACTTACCAGAGTCTGGAATGTCCCCACCATAAGGACTCATCATCCCTGTTAATGTGTCATCTTCATCCAGAGTAAAAGGAGTTGGTGATCCTGGCACACAATGCATGAGCATCAAGAGCTGGATGATGAAGTAATCTACATACCAGGAACAGGTTGTGAAGGTCCTGCTGACAGCCACCTGGGAGGCTCTAATATAACAGTAGCAGCAGAACCAGAAATTCTGGGACATGTAATGATGCAGCTGCAGCTGCAGCAGCTTCCTTGGTAATTTGGGCTAGTAAATGACACTTGTAAGCCAATGGTAGTTAATAAGATCCAAAAGAAGTCATCTTACTTTGACAAATGTCTTGAATATATGCTTTATTGTGCTTTCTCACTCCTTCTTGATCAAGGGAACCTTCATACACTGCTCTCATGCTTTTTGATCCCTTGGGGCAGATACAGATGGTCACAATACTTGCAGGGCCATTTAGTGGATGCATCTTTTGACCACTGGTAACTTCAATGTGGGGGCATGGTGGACAGTGAATGGGAGCAGTGAGCATGGAAATGGGAGGAGACATTCATAATGCATGATTTGGATTATTTTGCATCAGAAAATTGATAACCATCATGTGATATGTACTTGCAATGATTCATTTCAGCTTAAAGTGCACATTGAAATCCCAAATGGAGTATTGTTATGGCATGGATGTGATAAAACATGATAAGTCATCATTACATTGCCATCATTATGGTAATGAAGTGGGCATCTCAGTCACATGACAAGCTGCTGGGATTTTCATGGCACTTTACTCTTTTGCAACATTTGTGGCCAAACAAAGAGTCTGAAGCTGCAAAACAAGTCAGAAACATGCTGGATACTACCTAGGAGACACCCTGAGAATTCTGGGGGAGTCATTGTCCCATGAAATGTACTGGAAAGGCAGCAACAGCAGCAGCATAGCTGCAGGTATGAGCACAAGATGATGAAACAGCCACAGAGATGTGCATGGCCAAATCAGGTAATCATGCCACCACAACACATGACAATATTGCAAGCTCTCAAGTTGTGCATCACCCACTTACTTAATCAACCAGGATCTGTTTTATTTTCATATTTCTATCATTTTAATTTCTGCAGTTTATGGGGGAGTGTTGGAATATTAAACTGCCCTCTTAGTAGTACTTACTTTGGTGCGAAGGTTTGTTGCTTACATAAGCAAAAATGCGTACATACAGTAGGATAAATTTTCTCCCTTCTTCAGTAGCTTGGAGTTACTGAAGAGTAAGTTTCCTTTTCATATTTAGTCCTTATATTTACTAATCACTTGTAGTTAATTATCTGATAGGTACATACTAATATAGTAGCTTGGAGTTACTGCAGATTAATTATCTGACATCTTGATCATTTTTACTGCCATGTCTTCATGTATGTTTTTGTTTGCTTCCATGTATTATCAACTGAAAGAAAATTAACCATCTGAAGGCTCTGATTCCCAACCTCAAGGACAGCAGAGTAGTTGAAACAATCCTTCTCAAACTCATGGGCAATGATGCCCTATCATCAGTGCAAATGAATTCAGTACTAGTTCTGTTCCTTCATTCAAGCCTATCCCATACATTGGACCACCTTCTTCCAACATTCCTGGCATCTTCATGCACTCAGCCTCTGGGGCCTCTTCACAATCAGAATGCAATATCTACAATACCTATGTGGCAAGTAACCTGTCTGAGAGTTCACCTGCAACTGTGAACAAAAGGTTGAGGGCTGCATTGGGGATGATATCAGTAAGTTGCATCCATTGCCTATCTAGAGTAATATTTATGCTTACCTGATAGACCAGAGGAAAGGATGTTGATGTCCTACAACAATACCAAGGCAGCCAAGGCTCAAGAGCTCCATCCCAGGAGTGTCTCTGAGCATTTGGTGATGCATTATATGCCCAGGTATACACTTCACATCAATCATCATGCACTACCTTGCTTGCCAACTCAAGCCTAATCTCCCCTCAGTCTGATCATAGTGGCTTGCAAGTTCTCAGTCAGAAAAATACTAATTTATGGAGGTCATACTTGGCTGGAGACTGAGAAGTGCTGGGATGGACATGGCATCTGATGATATACAAAATGGTAACTAACATCAGATGGCCAGTGGTATCATTGGGTGAGACTGCTTGGAAGCTATGGAAGGACACCATACATGAGGTACTATTGCAGGCTTTAGTGATGATCCCAGGAGGTTTGTTGCTTTTTGTCACTGTACTATGTACACAGCTTAGCTCCTACTGCAGAGTTCCTTTTGCCTGCCAAAGGAATCAGATGCTTGGTGAGTAGCATTGATGCACTCATGTTCCAGTTTTCCTAATCAAGTCAACTAGCTTATGAGGATGCTTACTCTCTTGCTGACCTCACTAGCAAGGCTGCACCATATGCAAGGCAATTTCTTCTAAACCACAACCTGAAATCAAATTTGAATGAGGTCCTCTACTTACATTGGAAAGATGATAAATGTGCATGCATTATCAATGCATATGACATTTTGAGCTTCATGCATGAGCATGATGAGGAGGTAAACCAATCCACTTAGATACATGCTCAAGAGTTCTCTAAGTATTGTTGCCATTCATAAGGGCAAGATTATCCATTGGTTTGGAGACCAACACCTCAAGGATGTTCATATTAGTTTCTGGTACACCTGTGATCTGAGCCCAATGAAGGTTCAAGCAGCAAGAAATGTTCACTCAACACTGCTATGAATGTATACAATGTCAGCAGTTGCAGTAAATAAATTTTAAAAAATTGATGATTCAATTTGCTGGCAGTCTTTAGTTGTTCTACACTCTAAGTGTGAATCCAAGCATGTCAATGAGACACTACCCCACATGCTACTTATGAGGATGGAGTTTTCTCTTGTGTTTGAGGCATACTATGATTCTCTTCTTGACACTTAGTATGCAACATGCAGTCCTCAGTGTGAGGCTCAAGGGTTGCTTTGACTGGCTTCATTGTCAAGGATTGTAAGTTCATTGTGTCATGCAATGTGTGCCACTAACCAAACTCATTTTTTCAGGTGAAAAATGCAGCTGACTCAAACATCTCTCCTGTTGCCCCAGAAGCAGTGCAATCAAATTTGTATTCCTTCCACTGACAACATTGCAGCATATGAAGGCTGTCCTTCCATGTCCCAACCCCTTGAAATGCTGATGGGCCATGGCAATACTGTGGGCAGCATGACCAGCATGCTCAATGTGGAGGTTACATGTGGAGCCAGTATTCCTAATTATGAAAATTTCCTTAATGATTCTCATCCCCACAGGCTGATCAACAGCATTACTAGCACTGTGGGTGCATCAGGCAGTGGTGTTTCTAATGAACAACAACCAAGTTCATCTATGGGCTGGACCATGGACTTTCAGGGCTTCAGGCCCACTTACTATGATTATGATCTATGACCAACTGCCATAGTAATACAATTGTCAACAAGTTGCATCTACTCTAGAATATACCAGTTCTGATTAATCTCTAGAGCAAGTAACTCCAACAAATGTGACATGTGACATGTTACTTCCTAATTAGGTACTAATCCAAGGATGTTTGGAAATGTTGCCAGAACCTTCTGGACATTATAAGCCATCTCAGTCTCAACTAGATTTGGATCAACTGATCCTGCTTCACCATGCCACCAATGCTCTTCAAGCTTGTAGGCTTTACAGTATGGTGCAATCTACCCTTCACCCTTGAGATGCTTTACTATGGGAACATGACAGTCCTCTTCAAATTGCTTTTGCTTTTCCTGCAACATTGGCCCATTGCAAACCTCCCCCTTTTCCTCCATGTGCTGTACCCATAGGATAAGTGCCCAATCAACCTTGAGAGATGTTACTGCCTGAGGTCACTTTCTTGAAAGGGCATCTGGATGGCTCTGTACTCATACCTCCAAGCCTACCTCACTCTCCCTTAGTTTCTGAGAGAGGGTAGCCTGTGTGAACTTCAGCATGCCTTCTGAACATGAGTTAAAGTGTGCAACAACCTGCTCCTGGGTTAAGTCTGGGTGCTCATCAACATATGTGAACACAGTGAGCCAACCATGAAGTGTTAGGTTGTGACATTTACATAGTAGGCTGCACAAGGGCTGATGTTGCAGGAGCATCTTTCTCCTGCTGTGCCCTTGGCTTTTGGCTGTGGGGTGCTGCCTTTGGCCAAGTCATTGTTGAAAGCACAGATTCTGTGGGTGTGGAATACAGTGAGGCAGTCATGGGTAGTGGTTTTCCAGATATGAAGGATGCTGTGGATACAAATGATGCCATGGAGTATATTGACATGGACTGCTCCCAGTCTAGCTAATTTTTGCATTGTATACCCATTGTCCTAATATCATTCATTGCTGGAGTGTCATTGCATGTCAAACCTGTGAGAAATTGTCATTATATCAGTGGCTTTAGTATCCATCTGGATAATGCCTGTACAGCATACATCTACCCTGATCCATGGGAATATCTGAAGATTCCTTATCCAACAGCAATGTATTTCTGCAGGTATGTCTGCATGTCCATGATGATCTACCTACTGCCTCCACAATTTCTGCTACCAATGGCTGTTGAATCTTGGAAGATGACACCATCATGCACTGCAAGCATTTCACAATGTTTCTTCAGAAAATATGCTGAAAAAATGGAGGGAAGAGATACTCTTTTATTTGGCATAATTTGTCACAAAAAAGGTGAATAAAACTTTTTCTTCTCTGTGCAGAAATATAGATTAATGGTAATGTCCATTAGCATCTACACTAATTGGCATTAGCATCAATTCATGTTTTCTGAAAGAAAATAAAACATTATTTCTGCATTTTTTCTTTTGGAACATCTAGAATAAAAGAGTATCTCTTCTCTTTTTTCAGCATGTTTTCTGAAGAAACATTGTGAAATGCTTGCAGTGATGGGCTCTTACCCCAGCCATAGGTAGCAAGTATGTCACAATTAGTCAACCACACTGCATAAGCTGCTCTGTATCATATGTCTTTGTCCAACCCTGTCATAAATGTACATTCATATGTGTATGTGAGTTCAATTGAGAAC
This sequence comes from Pisolithus marmoratus, assembly GCA_024613145.1. NCBI lineage: Eukaryota > Fungi > Basidiomycota > Agaricomycetes > Boletales > Pisolithaceae > Pisolithus > Pisolithus marmoratus. Next base: position 284,075 of record JANFAE010000023.1, read on the forward strand.
CATTGCCTGTGTGAGTACAGTTGCTGCCACAGACATACATATGTATAGCTTCTATCTGTCCCAATGATCATTATTTTACTGTTAACACATATGTCACTCTACCAGCCATCTTGATTCATCCCCTAAACATATTAGTGTACCTGCAGGTGGCTACAAGTCATCAGTAAGTAGACAACTACTAAATATAAGTAGACTCACCCTCAGTAGTGCCTCAACTACTGAGGGAACAGTACTGAAACTGTACTCTATGTGTGCTCTAAGCACACATGTGAAGTCATTCAATCTCCAACAAAGAAGAATCAGAAGTGGGGTGCAATGAAGATGACAATGCCACTGTCAGGGTTTGAGGTATGAATGAACTGTGAGTTCACTATGAATATATTAGAAAGGTATTACCAATACACTACAAACCCACTATGAACAGAATGAGGAATGCATCAGTGGACTACAACTATTAATATTCTAAATACCCAAATCTGGGGGTAAGTTGAGGCACACCATGGAGATGATACCAGATGATGTGCTTGCCCCATGCTGTGTCATGCCTTTGGGGTTGAAAAAATCAAGATGAAAGGCAAAGGCATAATGTCCCTCATCACCTTGATCAATAAAATGTTTGCCAGTTTCAGGGCCACCACATGCATGCAGGAACTGGGCCTTAAGTGGGTTCTTGGCAAATCAGTGTGGTGGCAAAGAAGGGATTGTATGAGGTCATTGCATGCTTGATCCATCATCATCTCAATCTTCTTTCTTCCTATTAAGTTGGCAGGGTAGTTGTTGAAGTCATGGTATGAATATGTCTTCTTCAGCTGCTGCTCACCCTTGTGTAAAACATCCAAGAGTGCTTCACCACAAATGGTCTTCAGTGTTAAGTGATTTGTACAATGTGCAGGATAGCATGGAGATGGAGGTTAACCACAATGTGCAATCCTATCAAACCATTCCCTCCTAGATTTATCCTTCTTCTGGACCCCAAGTAGCAATACCCAGGTCAGACTGTGCCATATTCCCTAGGCAACATCAGTTGCAGGGAGGAGTGTACAGCATGATTTGGTCCTGACTGTGCTTGGAGAATAAGCCACTGGTTGCTTGTTCACAGTGAATCATGGTACTCACCATTGCTTGCATCCAAGTCTTGCCCTCCCTCATGGATGGCCAGGCTCTGACTTGGTCCTGAGTGTACTTGGCAAATAAGCAACTGGTTGCTTATTTGCAGTGAGTTATGGTACTTGATGAGGCAGCCTAATCTATACCAGGCATGTCATGATCAATATGCTAGCCCACCTGACTTGGTGATCTTTGCAATTTATTGAACCTTAGGTCTACATTAGCATCTAGTTGCCTCATGTGGGTACCCAGTGGTGCATACCTTTCAACTTATTGCCTGCACCTGTCACTGTTGATGGCTCTGATCATGTGAACCATTTGTGAGGGGCATGTTAGATGCCAAGTGGCATGGACATGCTCACCAGCAATAGCAGCACCACTCTGCTCTTGCTCCATCTGCTCCTCTTGCTCCATCTGCCTGTCAAATTCTTTGACACAGGATTGTCATCTGCCTCTTTCTGCTTCTGACACATTTGTTCCAGCTTGACTTGCAATTTGTCCCTGTTCTTGGCAACAAATAACTTGACCTTTTCCACCTCCATGCTCTCTTTGGTCTCTCTTCTCACCTCCTTGGCCCTCATTTGGTGCTCCACTCCAGCATTTACCTGTCAGTATACTTGAATTTGCCCAGATGCCTGAATGCATCCAGGCTTTCACTAGTTTGGGGACCCCAACACTCTGACACTTCCTCTTTGGAGGCCTTGGGTGGCAGTGTGGCACAATATGATGCCTGCACATTATCAGTGCAATCCATCTCCCTAATGTCAGAGCCAGGGATGGCAAGCCTTGTTACATGATGTTCAGATTCACATATCAGCAACTGGAAAAAAAAACCAACCAGTAGCTTATTTCAGAGGCCCTGTAAGACACTCACTATCAAGACCTTACTGGTCACATCCCACAAGTCAATCTCCACTTTTCCATTGCTCAGGAGACCCAGCTCTGGGGAAAACATGGTGTCAATTATGCTGGCCAACTTGTTTTTATTTTTGGCCTCCAAATTGTGCTCCATGGTGAGACAGAATTGTTGAGTGTTCCTCCTTGTCCATCCACTCCATGTCATTGTCTTCATCCAGGGGTTTCTCAACCTCTGGCTGAGTGTTGAAGCCATCCCACCATGTGTAAGGTTTCTTCACCCCAGAACATGACTCCATGATTTCACACAACTTCTGACACAAGCTCCACTCAATCTCTGTCCCCAACAGTTCTTCTCACCAGCTGACATTGAGAACCATTGGGGAAAGAGCCTTGATGAGTTGTTCAGTGCCTCTCACCTGGTCTGTGGGAAAGGCAGTGACATGCATCATAGATATACATAACACCTTCTGCAACTTGTTCCTGTCTCTTTCTGAGGTCAGCAAAGGACACTGACTTGTTGGGGGTGGGACAGAGGTATGGTATCAGTTTGGTGGCCCTTGCCCAGCTATCAACTTGTTCCTCATATTCCCCTGTGATCTTTTGGAGGCAGTTATAAATTTTCTTGTCCAATAATTCAGCTGGCAAGTCCTTCTGGGTAATGAATCATGTGGTTTCTTCATATAGGTGTGCAGCACCAGCAGCATGGGGCATTCTTTTATGAAGAAACCACCAAGTGTTCACTCTGAGTAGCCACCCCCTCAAGTCTCATGCAGTACCCACATGCCACTGCAAGGCAGTCTCCAGTGACTCAGCCTCTTGTCCATTTCCCCTGATGTCTGTGCCTTCAACCAAGGCCTCCTCTCTCCATTCCTCCATTTCAAGCAACCCTTTGGGCAACTTACCCTGAGAGGCCATGAACCCAAGCAGCTCCCCCTCCACATTTTGCATTCATATTGAGAGCCTCATCTCCAGCTTGTAGGTCAGCTTTGAAAGGTTCTCCTTGCCAGACAGCTTTGAGAGAGGGAATGCCTTGGAAGTTTGCTTTTTGTTTCTTCTGTGGTCAGAATGGACATGTTCAAGCACAGTGTAAGGGGATGCAGGATGGTGGGTGGTCATGTTGTGCTACCTACAGGCAAGGAGATCCCTGGTGAGGCACCTGGATACACCTTGTAGTGCATTTGGACTTCTGGGACCTGGCTTGTGCTCATGGTGCTTTGGAGAATCAGGTACCATCCCCTCCTTCATGTTTGCTGTTGCCTCAGTCCCCTTCCCCTGTTCAAGTTGACCTGGCTACTGTGAACAGATGAGCACCTTGCCATAGACCACCATTTGGCAATGATCACATACTGCTTCCATAATCTTAGCATACACTATTACCCCTCCACCCTCAAGTATGTTGCCTCATTCTCATTTATCATCTTAACTCTCACATATGTGCTCTCTCAAGTTTTGCTCTCCCCCTCCCCCCCTTACTCACTACTTTTAGTGTGTGTGTTTGGTCTGGCAGCTGTTTCCTCACTCTTCAGCTCCCACACTCAGAAAGCCATTGCATTGTTCTCTTCATTTCATGTCCCATTTCATGTCCTTCATTCCCAGCTCTCATTTCTCTATGTTCTCCCAATCTTGTGGCTCAGGTCATGATTGGCACCCTCAATTGTGGTACTTCTGGTTTGACTGCAGTGGGTAAATACCATGGTTAGATCATGCAAACACAGTGCACTTTCATAAGTGTTAATGCTCAAGTCATAGATGTGCAAGAGGATCCCCATGAAAACAGAGCAGAATCAGACATGCATCCAGCACAGCTATCAAATGTCTTCTCTGGATGACAGGGTTTGATGTATGAATGAACTATGGATTCACCACAAATATATTAGAAAGATATTACCACTACACTACAAACCCACTATGAATGGAATGAGGAATGTTGATCTGGGTGATAAGTCACATCTGTCACACATCCATATGTGATGTACAGAACCTTCTTGTGGAATCTGTTGACATTGTCTATATTGAATGTAATTGAGTGCAATCAGATGTTGCTGTGCATTTGTTTATCATCACCTGGTGATAGTAGCAATTGAATGGGTGCAATGTGATTGATATAAATTTACATAATTAGTTAGCTGCTGAATATCACACAATACATGTGAATATCTTCTCAATGCATCAAAATACATGTGCAGGCATTTTCATGAGTGATGTGTATGATTTAGTTGCACAGATATGACATGGGCTGAGGTATATTATCTGGATGTTACATCTTTGTGTGCAATCATCATTATTGATATGGGATGTATGACATCATATTTGAAGCATGATTTGAAAATTATAAAGCCCATCCATCTTTAGATACCACTTGCTATATATATATTCTTATTACATTTTCCATCTATGGTCATTCTGCACAAATCATGTCATCACCATATTTGAACAGATTGACTAGCAGCAGATGGACACCATACTATAACTCCAACCATGTTTAACAAAAACATATAGAGTGTATACAAATGCACAAACAGCAGATGGAAGACTTGCACAATGTGAGAGATCAAATGGAGTGGATGGATGATAGACATGCCAATATATCAATGCAAGTGGCATGATGTTGATAACATGTATCCTAGTCAAAGGCCTGTGTGTACTGATGAAAGGGGGCATATACCAAGGAGATGGTAGATTATGGATCAAATACAATGTATGTGCAAATGATTTGAGGTCATGACATTAGACATTCAGGATGAGTTGGAAATAACAAATGTGGCTGGAAGGGAGATTTATTATCATTACACAGTGAGATGGTATGAAGTGTGCATAGGAAGATAACTAAGATGGAGCAGAAGAACAGGGGCATATGAATTTGGAAGTGGAGAAGAGATGAACAGAAGATGGAATCTGAGAGCCATTCCCATTGATCATGAGGTTGACATGAATCAAATATCAACTGAATGGGATGGCAGTAGGAAGGGATAAGGAATGGGAATGGGCAGGGGTGGTATGATGAATGGGTTGAATGCCTAAGACAAAGGGAGAGTGTAAGGCAGGTGAGATGAAATAAAAAGTGCAGAGTGTGTACATTTGATGTATCTGACATCAATGAGAGAAGTGTGGTCAGACCAGGCAAGCTCATTTTCAGTGATGGTATGTACCAGACTGAAATGGTCATAAGCATGGTGTGATGGGGAGGAAGAAGGAACATGAAGAAAACTGAAAAATTACTTGGGGAAAATTGGCAAGAGATTGCTGCTGTGATACAACCATGCAACCAAGGCCCAAACAATCTAATTAGATGAGGGGATATGAGAGAAAGGGACAGAGCCAGGGATGATCAATGACAGACCATGGCCAAACATAGAGTCTGGATATGGAAGGACTTGATGGTTGTGAACCAATAAGACATTAAGATAGGGCCCCCCAGCAGTGTCAAATTCAAGACTGCAGTCAGGATAAATAGAAATGCTGTTTGTGGAGGTTTGTGGAGAGGGGAAAGTGAGCAAATGGAAGGAAAGAGAATAAGAAGAGGACCTATGAGTCTCCAGCAGTGAAATGCCTTGTTCCATGTTCACCAATGGAAGGATCAAGATCTCTGACACTGGAATGTGGTGAGAATAAAGGAAGATTTGTTTATGAATGAATGGGCAAACTTTCCAACTGAGAGTACTGCATCATGGAAGAGAGGGGAGGAGGCTGTGCCATGAGCTGGAGATGAGGGACATTGCTGCAAGAGAAGTTGTGTGAACAGACTGTCAACTGATGGAACAATGAGGGCATGGTGGGGGGATACAGTTGGAAGATTTAGGAGAATCCAAACATATGCACAATATATGTATATGTGAAGCTATCATGACATGACACATACTACTGCCCAATATTGGTATGTCCTAAGTAAATTCCAGATGGAGTGCACATATGGAAACCATGCAAATGGCCACAATGTTGAATGGCATGGACTGGACACATCAAATATTGGTCTATAATGATGGAAAGGGTTCATGATCCACCATTTCAGTAATGAGAAGCATGGTGAAATGTCCACATGACAAGAGACTTCAATATGGCACAAAAGGCCATATATGTGAAATGCATGATAAGCCAGCCATGTGTAATCTAACCATGGACTACACATATATACATGTATCAACTGCACACACCAATTTAATGCATGAGTATACAGGCACATGAGTGAGTGACTGGGATCACACATGACACATGGGTGAAATGCATGATATGGTATCCACAGAGGACATGTGCATTGACATAGCATCAATCAGGACATTATATTTCACAAACTGAAGTTAGATGTACATGGATTTAACAGAGATGAGAAATGGAGCCTGGACAGATCTATGATGTGTGACAAGGACTGATGACCATGTGATATGACCAGCATTTCCATTAGATTGGGATTCAGATCCTCCAGAGTTAATGATGTCCAGCTTGGGATAATGTTGCAAGACAAATGAAATGGAGGAATGGCTTGGACAATTTACCTTTATGAGAGCAACTGGACAGGAGTAGATGTCATCTGTGATAGCAGGTCAGTCTTGCAACATGGTGGTATTAGAAGTGTCCTTCCAAGCAATGTGCTGACTCCCTACAATGTTCACAATCTGCTAAACCTGGTTGGACTGGGTAGTGATGAGGGCATCAAATCTGAAATGGGCCATCTCCTCCAAGAGTGTGAAGGGTTTTCCAATGCTAGGGACTGCAGTAATGTTGTCCAGCCATACAAGATTGACACTGCAAGCATTTCACAATCTTTCTTGAGAAAATGTGCTGAAAAAATTGAAGGAAGTGATGCTCCTTTTTGATAGGTGTCTTGTTTTCTTTTCTTTACATGATATTCCATGGAACATTGATTACAGTAATACCAATTAGTGTAGATGCTAATCAGCATTACCATCAATTCATGTTTTTGCACAGAAAAGACAAAAGAAAACAAAATATTGTATTTGCATTTTTTGTGTGAACACACCCAAAATAAAAGAGTATCTCTTCCTTCAATTTTTTCAATGTATTTTGGCATGAAAAATTGCAAAGTGCTTGCAGTGTGATATGGTGCTTTGTGACCATCAAATTGTTCATCAGGGTGGTATGTTGTAGCTGACAAACATTGATGCAAACATGAAAGTTGGACATTGATTTGTCCATGAGACTATGCAGTGGCAGAGGCACTGGATGAAGCACTGGAAAGGAGGGACTTTTGATAATGCATGATGATTGAGTGTTTGGTGATGGATGCACAGACAAGAATGTAAAGGTTGTGAATTTGGGATAGACCTGAGACTGCCCCCTACTCCCATGTGTGCCAACAGAGAAGGGATTGTCCACAGAAGGAATTGAGGGGATTTTTGATGACAGGGTAGAAACACAGGTGGTTGGTGAGTATAATTCAAGATGGGGAATAGCTTTACCACATGCAAATGATGTCAGCCCACTCTTCACATGAATCAGCTGTGCCAGCAGGAAGACCCTTGTGCTTGTCTGGAATATTGTCAGATGGATCAATCTCACCATTGTCACCTTCATCATCTAAAATAAATTCACAATTGCCCCAGTCATTGTCATTATCCTCATCCTTCATCTTACAAGATGCCCTTGATTTTGCAGCAGAGGATGCACCCAACCCAAAAGTCCCTAATAAATCAGTCTGCTTGGTGATGCAAGGAGGAATGCCCATCTTTCTGAGAGACATTGCAAGATTGATGAACATTGGGTATTGCTTGAAGACAATCATCACTATCTGTGGATATATCAGAGTACATCAGTGGTACAATGAACAGAAGGGAATAGCAACAAACCTGATCACAGATGTTTGAATGCCTCTGGGGAATATAGAAGGAATGTGCCATGATGGTGTGGAACATATCAGTGGTTGCCAAACCAGGAGACCACTTGCAAGGGAATATGTTTGTGAAATATATGAATGGAGAGAGGTTAGATGTAGAACATTGAGCTGAGATGTGCTTACCAAGAGACAGTCTCATTTTACTGCTGAAAGCATTCACCAACATGCCTGATATGGAGACCCATATGCTCATGTAGAGGAGAATGGCAAGTTGTTCTTCAAGAGAGACAAACCAAGAGATTGTGTGACCAATCTCATGCAGATAGTCCACTAGTAGTGCAAAAACATAAGCATGGTACCAAGTTCACATCTGATCCATTCTGGATGACCAGTGAGTAGCTCAATCAGCCACTCTTCTCCAGTAAGTGCCAACATGTGATATGGTTCAGGTTCTTGTGCAGCATGTCCAATCATGCAGATACTGATGCTGGTAATGAGAGCAATGTATCAAACAGTATGCAATTGTCAGTGGACTTCTCCATAGTCAGTATCAATGTTGATGCCCCAACAGTGGACTGACTTCCTGAAAATGTGGTACAGTACCAAACAGCTGCTACATTACTAGCTCATAGCAACCCATAGCAGATTGGTCACAGCCACTCAACAAGGCAAGATATGTCACTGCACTCAATTTCAGATAAGCTGGTTAGATGTACATTATCACATCCATCTTATGGGAGATCACAGATAAGACAATCCTTGCACTGGGTTGCATGACATTGTAGTTTAGACAAGGAATACCCAGGTAGCAATATGTCAAAGCAGGAATTACATCATACATATAATGAGACTGGTTGGAGAAGTCATCAGTGAATCCACCCCATCCATGCTCCTGAGTCAAGGTACCAGTATCTGACATGACATGATGGTAAGTAAATGTAGATGTTGCATGTGGGAAGGAGGGCATTTCCCCTGAGCTGGATGGAGTGTCATGTGTTAGTGCAAGAGATGGCCCTGCTTCATAGGCTGCTACATCACTCACAGGGGGAATGAAAACAGGGGTGACTTTTTTGGGAGATCTGGGCAAATTTGGGTTGTTGGGGTGCCTTTTCCTACCATCAAACATTGTTTTCAAAAAGTTAGCTATGGATAGAATGGAGGGCCTTACATTCCTTGAACACTTAACCAATCTAAATGGCTGATGAAGGTGGGGCCAAGAATATTATGCTGCAAAACCTGTATGAGACCCTCATGGTACATGTCATATGTACAGGGTGCCACAGTCTGAGCCAGTGAAAGGGAGTGCTTGACCAGAATTGTGTGTTTGCCCTGTCACAGCATGCTCAAGACCACAAGTAAACTATGTAAAACAAGTTAGTTCCATTCTGTTGATAGGAGGAATGACTCACAGCTACAGTGGAGAGTGCATACATGGGAGTTGGCATCATCTTATAATTATTGGGAAAAAACTTGACTGGGGACACTGTTTGCATATACCAGAAGGTAAGATGGAACCCCTCAAATGCCATGCTCCCAAACCACCTAATAACTTGCCCCTAATGGCCTGTCAATTTTGGTGATGGGATATTTACCTTGTTGTTGTGCTCGTGCATAAAAAATGTAAGGGGATTTGTTTGATCCTTTAGTTTGGCCAATTTGTCCATTTTCCAGGCAGAATATGCCACAGGGTCTGCAAGAAGTCCATTGTCTTCTGTTATAAAAAATTGCACCACATACATCTCACTAAACTCCATGACCTTCAATGTACAAGGTGCAGGACCTTCAAGATCTGATAGGTGTGTCAGTCTGCATTGATCAATAATGAGGAATATAAAAACATACTACCATTCCAATCTCCTTGGTCATTTCCACATCTATAGTGTGATGTTTGGCTCAGAACTGACTGAGATATTGGGAGTAACTTACTGGTGTTGAATTCTGCATTCACCAGCATCAAACTCTCACAAACAGTCACCTTCCAAGCCATGTGAGATTTCTGGTCATGAAGCCATCCAAGATTGAGGATCATTTCATGTGCTAGTGCATGGTGTGCATACTTCAAGATTTCTTGAACCTCCTTGGGGTACCAGGCAAGGCAAAGCACATTGATAGTCTTCTTGTGAGTGCCACAAGGTGCACAACACTTGGGCACACCATCTACACTGTCCTCATCAAGTTGGCTTGTGCTGAAAGCAGACATGACTATTGAGGTGTCTCTTGATAGTGTTCTGAATGATGATGCTGGCTGCAAAGATAATGAATAGATGGACAATTCTGCAAAGGCCCAAAGTCAGTTCTGAGATGGCACTCTAGGCACTCTATGATGGTTTTGTTGGGTTGAAAGGACATCTGTTTCCTTTCCCATAACCTGGCAGGGAGAAATCATGAGAAAAAATCAATTTGATTATGGTAGATGGTACCTGTATCAATGCAGCAGCAGTCCTGAGTCTGCTTGCAGGGTCAGTGGGATTTAGTGATGAAGGTGGGTACAGGAGTGCCAGAGGCACAGGTAGGGTGGGCTGTAGTTGTGATTACTCCCCCATGTTTTGCAAAGGAGTAGGTGGGGGGGATCATCCATACTTGGACTGATTCCATAGGTATAAGCATCATAGGGTGCAGCATCAACTTGATTCTGATTCAGATGAACTTGAGCATGTAAACTAGTACCAATGGTGTTAAAGTAGGTGCCTTGATGGAAGAGGTCCTGTTCCCTGGATTCAATATTTGAGTTGACACTAGCAGTTGTGCTGTACAGTGTCAGTTGGAACAGTGGTAGCTGTTGCACTGGACCTGGGACATGCAATTGGCCAAATCGAACATTGACCCTCAAACAGTGCACAGGCAGGGAACATTGACAGCTTGAAAAGGTGCTACCTGTTATTTCTGCAGGGGCATTACCAGATGATGTTCTTTGTGCCATCTGTGCAATCACTGAGTTTATCTTTCTTAAACAGAGCATATATCACTACAATGAAATGCTATATGTGCTAACAGAAGCATATCCCTATTGCCTCTCCAATCACTGTGATTTCCACAGTCAGTGTTGTCATTTTCTTGATTGACAGGAAAAGCAGCAGTTTTTTCAGCTTTTCACCACACTCAAGACAGCAGGTGCACCTCTGATTAATGAGATGCTGCACAAAGCCATGGAGATGCAGATGCACTACCCAGAATTGACTTGGATTGCTAACATACTGTCAAGTGAACAGCATGTAAGCTCTGTCACACCCAAGAAGTCTATCCTCAACCATGCTCACTCTCATATTTCTTCTGACAACTCCACTGCATTTCTTGTCACCCTTAAGCCTCATTTTCCTGGTATTTCAGTTGATGAAGCAACTCTCCTTCCTTCAATAAATGATCTGTGACCTGCATTGGGAGATTTCTTCTCAGGCCAGTTGTACATGAATTGCAACAGTCATCATCTATTGTCCCCCCACTGCCATCTCCTTTTCTCTGACCTTCATGCCTGGGACAAGTTTCACATTCAACAGCACTCATCACAAGATCCCCACTCACTGTCACCACCTCAAACAATTCAAGTTATTCCCCCAAGCACCAGTATGCCATGGGGTTGGGCAAATACTGTTCTCATCCACCATGAAAGTGGTGACATGGTTTCAGCAGATCACATAGATGAACATACATTCTATGTTAATATATTTTACTCTGACAACTTTTTTCCAGGTTTTGTTGTTGCCCAGGTTCAAGCAATTCTACAACCTATCACTGTCCCTCCATCACCACTCCTCCTTTATGTCAAGTTCTTCAACTTCTCCAATGTTCACTTCACAGTGGTGGATGGTATACATGTTGTGCCCACTCCCAAGATTGAAATGTTTGTTGTCCAGTGGCATGTGTGAAGCAATGGCCAGTGGTTAGGAGACATGTTGGTTGTGAGCTTGATCATGAGAGTTGCAATAAGATATTAATTGTATTCTTTGCCCTATCTACTCAGGCTTTTATACTGTGTGTGAACAATATTCTAGAATAGTCTACTACAATAGAGATCATTCAACTACCTTTGAGTGACTTGTATGGGATGCTGGTATCTACTCTGTGATACCTTTTGAAGGATGTTTGCAGAGGTGATACTTTGTCAACCTAAGAGTGTGAACTACCCAAAGGATAAGTGAAAGCAGGCTATAGTATAGTAGGAACTACATTACCTCAGTCTTCAAGTCAGGACAAAGTCTGAGGTATAAGAAAAAGGAAGTGGCAGACAAGTATGGTAATATTATGTAAGCAGGTCTCGCTGTACTCAGAAGCACAAGGTTCCAACACACCCCCTCAGCAAGTTTCTGGTTGAAAAATAAATCATACCATGTTAGCCATCTTTGTTGTAGCTATAAAACAGACATAAAATTGCACTGGCAGTGACACTGGGGTGTGCCATTAAAGCATTGAGTAGCCTTGTTGATTTCCTCAGGTTTGTTGTTGTGCATGCATGATTTGTAAGCAGCCCATTGTTGACCATTGTGACATGACACCACAGCCTCATGATGGGCTCATTTTCCTCCTACCCCTGTCACCATGCCCCCTCCACTTGTGTCATCTCTTGTTCCATGACCATGGGTCCATAATGTTGCTCTGACACTGTTTCTTTCAGGATTGCAGTCATTTTGGCTGAGATAGAGAGACTTTTGCTGCTTGGGTGCTGTTTTTGACAGATAGGGCATTTGCAGGTGAGAGCTCAGTCATTTTGGGCATCATATCCATTCTCTGGATTCAGAGTGGGTGTGAGAATGTTCTGATGGACTGGTAGGTGAGTCTAGGACCACCATTTGTTCAGATTTCAAGGTGAGAGCCTCAAAATGTGCTGAGTGCTTCTCAGGCTCATTGGATGGCATTGGAGGCCAATCATAATTGATGAGTGGCTTGTTTGGGTGGTATTGGACATTCCTGTGTCCACCCTCAATGTTTCAAGTGCCCAATTTGAGATCTGAGCTTGTTTGGTCCATTTCTGTGTGCATACAGCCTGCATCTGCAGCTGCAGGGGTAACCAGTGAGTGTGCAGGCATCAGCTCTGCTTCACTGGTCATATCCTGAGTGTTCACAGGTGGTGCACTTGCTATCACTTGTACAGGGACTGTAGTATTGCTTTTTGGGACTCAGATACCAGGCACTAGGGTCAAAGTGTCCCAGTTTTGACTGTACACACATTTGAATGCATGCAAAGTCCTCATTAATGCAGTCTGTGTGTCCTTGAGTGATATGGCAGCAGTAGGGAATTGAGGTTTGGACATAGGTATGTGTGTGGAGTGTGTGATCATTTGCAAGTGGATCACTGACCATGTTTCTCCAGTAACAACCTCATTTGGCACTTGATCAATTGTTGAACTGTATTGTAGATGGTTTCAGGTTTGAGCTGTGTGTGTTATGTTGTGCCCCCAGAGCTTGTCAGGCAGAGCATACATGTGGGTGGTGCATTCAGCTACATTGCTTTGCATTCTTGCCTCAGGCTTCTCATAGTGGTTCCCCTTGTATGTGAGGTGGGTGTTTGACTCCATCGAGCCATATTCACCACTGCCTTTGGTAACAAGGAACCTAGGACCATCACTGGTGCTGATTTCAGCCTGGGAGAAAGCTTGTTCTGTTGGACCAGGCCTCTTGTCATTTAGCCAGCAGTGCATCCAAGATACTGCTTGTAGGTCTTTGCTCATAGCTGAGTAGGGCTGATTGAGCACATGGGAGTTGTCAGAATAGGATGTAGATGGGTTTGTCTCATTTGGTGGTTTCCCTTTGTAATTTGGTTGGCATGCTATGCTTGAACATTGTATGTGGGCCATGAGAGGGCTATATGATGTGTGCATGGCAGGCTGTTGAGTGTGCATTCTGGCAGTGAGCTTGTACAGAGTGTCATGCTGATAAGCAACTCTGACAGTTGTCTGTCCAGCAGTTAAACTGCACTTGTTCCATTCAAAGGTGGTCATTATTCCTTGGCTGGCAAGGCATGCAATTGAGAGCAGATTCAAGGTGAAGTTCAGCACATAGTAGACATCATGTAGGATGACATGGCCTTCTCCCTCATTCCCCAGTTCTGTACTGAGAACTATTTGGCCAACTCCAACTGCATACACAGTGTTTCTGTTTCCAACTGTGATTGGCTGTGTAGGTACAAGCTGTTTGTATGTGATGAACCAACTGTGTTGACAGCACATGTGTGCAGGGGCTCTGGAGTCTAGTATCCAGTGCATGTGAGGGATGTTGCTGTGTGTGTTTGCTATGAAGAGGCAAAGTGGCATGTTGTGCATGGAGGATGTGTGATTGAAGTTTGCTGAGTGTTCATCTTTCTCCTTATCTCCTGATTTTCCCTTGTGTTTGCATGTCATGTTAGTTCCAGCCTCATTGGCTTTCTTCTTATGACATTCATCTTCACCATGTCCCTTCTTTTTACAGTACCTGCATTTCAATTTTCTCTTGTCATCTTTTGCATTTGACTTTGGATGTGCAGATGTGCATGCAATGAGTGCACTTTGCCCACCAGAGGCAAGCTGTCATGACTTCTCCTCAATTAGCACTTGAGATATCATGGAGTCGATGGAAAGCTTGTCATTCAAGGACATCAAAGTGGTGTGGAGTGTTGCATAGGAAGGTGGTAAGGAGATTACCATGGCTATTGCTACAAGGGAGTTGTCAAGGGATTGACTGAGCAACTTTAGTATGTGTGCTTTTTGCCACATAGCATTTAGCTGGTTTTGCATTGGACTGTCCTCTGAGAGCATCCCATGGAAGAGCTTGCCTATGAGATAGGCTATGGTCTGCTTGCCATGCCCTTCATACTGCTGACATAACTTTTTCCAGATTTCTGCTGCTGTTGGTGCATGTAGAACTCCCATTAAGGGTTTGTCCTTCAGAGTCAGAATGATTTGGGCACATGCTTCCTTGTACTGATCATCCAGTCAGTGTGGCCAATGGGGTCAGTTTTCAGGTCTGGTGCAGTAGTCATGTTTCCTCCGATGACCTCCCATAGATCTTGTATGTCAAGAATCATACAGATCCTGACCTTCCATGTCTGAAAGTTCAAGCCATCATCTTCTAGTGATGAGATGTCATAGAGGTGACTTGAGGCCTGTTTTGCTTTCACTGACAAGACAGTAGAGGGTGTGGAAGTGGGTGCTGTAGAAGCTGATGGGTTGGACATCTCTGTAGGCTTAGACATTAACTGGTGTACTCTTGGTTTTTTAGTTATGCATGAGTGGGGCTCATAACCTTTTGAAGGATGTTTGCAGAGGTGATACTTTGTGAACCTAAGAGTGTGAACTCAGTCTTCAAGTCAGGACAAAGTCTTTGTTCTATTAACCAACCTAAGAGTGTGAACTACCCAAAGGATAAGTGAAAGCAGGCTATAGTATAGTAGGAACTACATTACCTCAGTCTTCGAGTCAGGACAAAGTCTGAGGTATAAGAAAAAGGAAGTGGCAGATGAGTATGGTAATATTATGTAAGCAGGTCTCGCTGTACTCAGAAGCACAAGGTTCCAACACTACCAACACTCCCCCTCAAGCAGGGTCATACCCATTTCCTTGGTATGCCTCCTGTGCTTGTCTTTAGGTAGTGCTTTAGTAAATATATCAGTCATTTGGTACCTGTCCAAACAATGACAAATTTCAACCTTCTTTTGGTTAATCTTCTCATGCATGTAATGATGAGATATGTTGAAGCATTTCATCCTGGCATGAGACTGGGGATTATTCATGCTCTGTCATTATTTTAGTTGGCTCTGTTTGTCTGTACCCCAGCTCTGCATATAGTTTTCATAGCCATATGCATTCTCAAGTACATTTAGCCAGCACAGCATATTCTGCCTTGGTTGTTGACAGCATGATTAAGGTTTGCTTCTTTGAGCCCCAAACAATGGCTCCCCCTTGAGCCAGGAACATGTAACCCATGACAGACACACAATTCTTGGTATTGGCAAAGCTTGCATCTATGTACCCTTGGAATATTTGGGTAGTAGCACTGCCTTTCTTTATGCTATACATTATACCATAGTCTTTTGTTCCTTGTAGGTACCTTAGTATTCATTTGGCTGCCACCCAATGTCTTAAATCTGGGTTTGCTGTGAATGAGGCCAATCTATTTACAGCATAGGTGATGTCAGGCTATGTGGCAACTGTGGCATACATCAAAGATCCAATCAGGGAAGCATACTTATTTTGGTTAGTTGCTTCTTCCCATTCCTGCTCTGGGAACATCTGAACCTTTGTATCCACTGGTGTCTTCACACTGTTTGCACTCTCTAGTCCCTGCACCTGTAGTATAGAATCAATATACTGTGTTTGCCCTATGAACAAAGTTCCTTTGGCCTGGTCTCATGTGATCTCTATACTGACTATTTTCTTCAGGTCACTGAGGTTGGTAACTTCAAAACATAGACTGTAGTTGCACTTTTAATGATGTCATAAGCCCCTGTCATGATGTGAACAGTAATAAATCATCTACCCATATGGTGATGATTTCTATTGCTTCTGCTGTCCATTGGACATGTGTGCAGGGATCTGACCATAGGCATTTGAATCTGCCTCACACTAACTGTCTATTAAGTTTGATGTTCCATTCTCTCCTGGACTGTTTCAACCTGTATAGTGTTTTTATTAGGTGGCACATGCATTGCATACCATCCTCAAAGCCTTTGGGCTGTTTCATATAGACCTCTTCTTTTAACATGCCATTTAGGTAAGCCCCCTTCATGTCCATTTGTTGTATTTCTCAGTTCTGGGGAACTGCTAATACTAATATTGCCCTGATTGTTTCTAGCCTCACCACCAGTGAGAATGTGTCCATATAATCATCCCCAGCATTTGTGAGTACCCTTTCACTACCAAGTGTGCCTTGTATTTTTCTAATTTGCCTTCTTTATTATACTTTCAAACAAGGACCCATTTATTAGATACTGGCATCCTACCCTTTGGTAAGTCTGTTAGTTCCCATGTCCCCCATTCAGTATAATTGTTCTATTTCTGCTTTGACAGCTTTTTCCCACTCCAGCCATTCAGGTGAGTCACATGCTTCCTTCAGCAATCTCAGGTTGACAGGTAAGGCATTACTTTCATTTAGCACTGCATTCACTAACACTGACTGCTCTGTAGGGTCTTCCTCAGGCTCTCCCTTGTCAGGGTCTTGTGGTGACTCTGGTAAGTCATCATCTTCACTATCTGACAACTCCAGTAGAGGATTGTTGAGTGCCTGGTAGTGCCTTACTACCTTGGGTCTACTGCTTTTCCTCTGGTGAGTGTCACTTTCATCATCTGTCCATTTTCATTTACTGATGCATTCTTGATCTGTTTTAGCCTCTATCCTATTGTTTTCAGTATCCTGCACATTCCCATCAGCCACACTCTCAGGCTCCAGCTCCCCCTCATGTGGCATACCATCTGACAAGGTGGGTGGAATGTTCAGCATACTGACTGGTCCTTTAGGAAATGAAAATTGTGGGAGGTCATCAATATTAATTAATATGAGGGATTGCACAATTAGATCCTCCTCTTCCCATGCTGCTATTTCAGCACTGTTGGTAGAGTTGTCCTTCAGTTTCAGGCAGCTTCCCTCAGCATATGTACTTAAAGACCTTGTGCAGGCATAGGATTTTCTGCATTTGAATTTGCCATGCATTGCCAATTATTATCTTTAAGCATATGTATGTACCTTGTGGGATGAGATAGCACCAAGGTTTCATACCCTACTACTGGCTCCACTAGCATTATTTGCATTTGTTGTTATGTTAACAAAGTCTTCAGCACTCCCCAACATAGTGATGTGAAGTTTTTATTAGATAGCATAAATTCAATAGAGGTTTTGTTTATAGCAGTGAGCCAGGGCTCATAACCTGTTGGTTGTGAGCTTGGTCATGAGAGTTGCAATAAGATATTGATTGTATTCCTTGCCCTATCTACTTGGGCTTTGATACTGTGTGTGAACAATATTCTAGAGTAGTCTACTACAATAGAGATCATTCAACTACCTTAGAGTGCCTTGTACAGGATGCCAGTATCTATTCCATGATACCAACAAGACATCATATGCTTAGATGATGTTCATGCTCATTCAGCTTGTCCCCAAGTTCAGTGCATACATACCACCTGAAATGACCTGTGACAACTGTTTGGAGGTTGGGCAAGAGTTCTATGTGAATAGCTTTGCAGGTAAAGAGGTTTTCCACACCATTCTTAGTTACCAATGCACTGGGGACAAAAACCAATGTTTTGTAAATAAGACATTGAAAAAGCAGATACTATGTTTCAAAATACAAGGAGAACAAGGTAAAATCATTCAATCTTTGTAACATAGTATCTGTTTCTTTCATGTTCTTTCAATGTTTGCAACTCAAAAAGTAGATAATGCCTCCAGTGAGTAGCCATAGCATGATCACTTCACTGGTGCTCTCTTGGGTCTTACATTGATATAAGTTGTATCATCACAAGCAGATAATCACAAGTCAATGATCACTCCCTCAAGGACTGATGACCCATGTATATGATAGATATATCTGAAGAGAACTAGCATGACATCACTGGTGTATTTAAATCTGGCAATGTGTTACTGCCTGCTACAAGGTGCTACAACTCGCTACAAACCTCTAGCTCAGCAGTGAATTGCTACAAGCCATTACCTCGGTTAACTGTTTTACTGATAGTCAAGGTAAGTTCAGACTCAGCTGGTGGCAATCTCCGCTGCCATACAATGGAAAAAAACACACAAACATTGAAGTAAGTGTTCGTTTCAGCAAAATGCTGATGTGGTTCCTCTTGGTTGTAGTTCCCTCACTGTTGTTTTCTCCCGACCACCCACTTCCAGAAAACAAATCCAACCTGGCGGGCGCAACCTCTGTGTAGTATGTACTGTCACACTCTGATGGGAAAAAAAGCACAATATCGATAAGGTTTCTGTCATCACTGATGTATTCGGTGATCTCGGTGACCATTACAGGTGTTTTTTCTCATCGGTAATTACAGGTACAGCTGCGCAATGCCGCAATGTGTATGTATTCTGGATCTCGGGGGAAGATTGAGGCCGACGGGTCTATTGGAGCTTTGCGGAGCCATCTCCCCGGTCAGCGGACGCCGCGATCATTGACAGTACGTCGTCGACGAGATGCCCGGGGAAGTATGCAAGGGATGCCCCCCATAGGTCCAGACGATTCGAACAGCGTGAGGACGTGTTGGTTCGGTGCGCCCACTGACTGGTCCAGTACATACATCCGTGCGCAGTTGGAGGTGGGGACTCATCGATCATCACGTGGCGCTTCTTCGGTGAAAAAGAATCATTTTTCAGGAACGAGAAAATAATGCTTCCCGCACGCGATTGGCAGATTCGGATCCTCCCCGGCGGATCTCGCAGGGTTGATGCTGTGGTTCTCACATCTTGTACGTCATCGTATTCGCCCAACCCAAACCCTTGATGTCCATGAAGGCTTGGTAATTCTAACGGTGAAAAAAAGCAGAGAACATGAACACGGAATGCGCGCAGGTGAGCTCTGGATATGTGGATGATGAAATCACATGCCGGCAAGCTCGGCCAAAGAAAACCACCACTTACTCTGCCTTCACACTCATCGGTCCCCACTCGCCGCGGTCATCAGACACCTCGAAGTAGCGCCAGGGCCTACGTGGGGGCAAAACTAATTCCATCGACTCTTGATAAGTATAGTACTGGCGAGGTGTTTACATGATCAGTGCGCTGGATCTGAGCTTTCGTCGAAACAGCCTAGATCTAGGTCTTTCCGTGTTTTCAACTAGTCTGTTTCTCGGGTGGCCATATCCATATTTGCACAGTAGTATTATGTTGACTGTCAATTAGCAGGTACCGTCGGCAGCAGAGACGTCTGGGGTAATCACTTACCCCGCGCAGTCGAAACGATCGGTCAGACTAGCATCTTACATTTATCATCATCTTGCATGCGTGACTACTGCAGAGCTGTGATATTGTCACGTCACCCTTACTAGGTCGTTTTCAGATTGGTCCACGTTGAGTGTACAGGTGTCGATGGGAATGCAAACGGAGGGGGATCGAGCGCTACAAGACTGCGGAACGTGGAGTAGGCACAGTTGCTGTATTACAGTAAGCACGGAGGATGGTGGAATCTATACATCTCCACATGAGACGCGTGTAAGATACACCGAGAAACACAGTTTAGCTATTGGCACGACAATTTCGAGGTACACAGTAAAATTGAACGCCTGGCTCACCACAATAACTGATACACCCAGTACACCCCAGGCCATAGGCCCAGGATTCCTGGTAATGAGCCGAGGGTACATAGGAAGTATCGTTTTTATGTAGTACACAATCGTATAATGCACACCGATCAAAGCGAGACAGAACCGAAAACGAACGAGAATGTATACAGTGGCGGTCAGCTATAGTAGTTATCGATGGAAAAAGAGGATCGCTGATGCACAACAAGAGTCTGGCAACGCATAAATAAGGCAGACAACACGGCAGGAAGTTGAGTCGGATGGCGGATAAGACGAAGGAGGGTGAAGTGCACATCGCGGCTTCGACAGGCAGACGGAAGGTGAAAGAGGGGGGAAGTTCCAGAGTAGGGTAATGTATGTGGGTAGGCACGATTCGAAAAGTCGAGCAGGGGGCGACATCATCAAGCAAACGCTCCAACAAGAGTGAATCAAAAAAACTCCACCAAGGAACTAAAAAGAATATCAAACGATCTCCTTGCTTCACATTATCCCCCCAACATATCCCCCAACCATCCCCTGTTTCATCATTCCCATGCCCATCGCCATGCCTAGACCCATATTCACACCCGCAGGACCCATCCCCATCCTGTCATATCGCACCTGCCCTTCGTAATTCCCAGGTGAATCGTACATCACGGGCGACGAAGAAGAGCCATGACTGGGTGGAGAGGTGTACCCGGTTGACGTACTTGCACTCCTAGCCCTCATCTCTCGTTCACTTCCGCTTCGGCTCGACGCCACCGATGCAGTGTCATCAGCGTCCACGGGAGGGAAGGAAAGCTGCCGTTGAGACTGCTGATGTTGATGCATAGCCAAGAACTGTTGTTGCTGCCTCCTCAAACTATCGAGAATTTGTGCATGTTCGGCGGCCGATGACGGCGCATGCACAGGGGAACAGATCATCGTACGCTGTTGCATTTGTTGCTGGAATGGGGTAGTAGTGTTTGGAAATGTAGCGGTCCACCCAGGTACCTTGTCGTTATCCAGTGGTTGCTGCGGGTACTGCTGACTGAAAAACTGGCCTCCGAAAGTCTGCGGCTCGTAGGTTGCCGGCATAACCGGATTCTCAAACGACACTGATGGAGGCATCTGGACAACGATCGGGCCTGGACCACCACCGTGGGAGATCATAGGAGGCTGCGACACTCCCCCACTGGAGGCATTGCCACCTCCATTTGCAAAAGTTGGACTGGCTGCAATGGCTGTAGCATTATTGAGAGTCGCTGCGGCATGTCCCGGCATCGCGTCGTCGGTGTCGTCCATTGGCGCGGCGGGTTGAGCTCCGAAGTCATCATCAGCGTCGTCGAAACCGTCAAAGGGACTATCATCTTCGTCGAATGCACTACCTGGAGCATTCAAGGCGATGATTTCGACTTCGCCGTTTAAAACCACTCCAAAGCCTTCGCTACGGACAGGTTCTTCGACACGGGGAAGTCCCGCACGATCACGCCAATCATTAAGCTCTCTGCGAAGAGCATCAGCTTCGGACTTCAAAATACGGAGTTCGCGAGATGCAAGGAGGCGGTGACGGCGCGAGGCGTGAACGTGAGCAATAGACGAGTTAACGATGGCCGATTTGGAGGGCCGTCGGATCTGAGTAAGGTTGGGAAGGAGAGCGGCAAGGTCCTGTTATTGCACATGTGATAAGTGGCAGAGGAAAAAGAGCGGCACGACGATGAACATACCAGAAAACGACTGTTAAGCGTTTCCCTTCGCGCTCTTTCCACGGCGTTGTGGGTTGCTCGGCGTTCGGCTGTGTTGGCTCGGCGGCTCGGTTTCTTCTTGGGTGGAGCGGTCCCTTGAGGCTGTGTACCGGGCGGCGCGGTCTCAGCATTGTTGTTAGTGTTACTTGTATTGATATTGTTGGTGGTAGTGTTGGAAAAATTTTGAAGCTCCGAACGGAGCGCCTGCGTATTATTAGAGGGTGAGTTTGGCGTGTGAGCTAACGCGGATCCATCGTCGGAAGCAGGAGAGGTCCTATCGTCAGAGGAGGCCTGGGCAGTGAGTGTCAGGGCCATTGCGGGACGAGTGGCAGGCGAGACGTTGAGGAGAGTCGAGTGCGACACGGCAAGTAATATACGGGTGAAAATGAGGTGGGTACGAAAACGCCGGTGACGAGTGGACACAGATTAGAGAGATGGATACAATGAACGGTTTTGTAAGCGGATAGAGTCACTGCGCGGAATGGAGGAGCGAATGAGTAAAGGTACGCGAACGGTGGTTCAGCGGAGGCCCTTTAGCTCAAAACGTGGTGCAAGGTGTGTTGGTTTGGTATAGCGATGAAAGAGCAGCGAGCTAGGCTCAAGCGTACTCTTTGGACGGTAGTGCGTTGGGGGGTGAGGGCGGGTAGTGAGAAGCCGGCAAGGGTCGCGAGATCTGTAGACCATGAAGCCAATAAGCTTGAGGAGAAGGAAGACTAAAAGAACGTACCACAAGCGGTATCCTTGTTGGCGGCGAGGCGAGGTCGGGACGGAAGGGGGGGGAGGAGGGAGTGGAAGGGGAAGGGAAGTTCTCTCTGCTCAGATTCCTCTCAGAAGACCATACAAAAAGGAGGATGAAGCAACGAAAAACACTGGATTCCCTCTTTGAGCGGAAGAAGAACCAAACAGTAGCAAACAGGGGATCTCGGCTAGCTCACACCCAAAAAGAGAAAGAGAACCATGTCAGGGAAAGAAGTGTTTGGTCGCTGTTTGGTCGTGTTATCTCAACGCACCTGCCTCCCCACGGCCAGGTCATGTATGTAAAATAAATCACCGACCCTCTCCGCCGATCAACTGCGCTTCCTGGTATCTTTGTACGACGCTTCTTTGTCACCACTAATGTCCCAAAAAACATGCGCCACGGTTCTATCTTTTCATCTCGTCTGAATAGGTCAGTTCTGCTTTCCTTGTAGGTTGACAGGGTATTATACCACATCAGTCCATCACGACATGACGGCTGCGTAATAATGTAGCGCCATGAACACTTTCGTTAAACCTCAAAGGAGTACAACCTGATTACCACCGTCGCGATAGCGACAGACGTAGGTAAGTTTGCCGTCCCTTCCCAGTTGCAATCTGTCCGATACTTATTATACAATTGTATCTCGACTCGATCAGGCACTAAGTGCAACCAAAATGTCACCCGCCAGAGAAATTATACTTCCGATGAGTCGCTACAGATACTAGATCGCGCCATCAACTTTATTCCAAGTGTTGCGATAGTGAAGGAGACCAACCGTGTGGTTAAGGTCCTATGTTGGTATGTACATAATATCATACTAGCGTGCGTAGCCACGATGATGGGTCTAACGTACAACACCCGCGATCTTCATATTGACGAGCCACATCTAAAAGTTACAAGCACCCACTCGCCGCACATGAGTATAATTAGCTGCTCACACACGACTTCCTTTCTCGTTCGTTCCTACCGGTGCCGTCGACATCACTCACCTCCCTACGTGGGTAGACCGTTGTTAGATAGGTGGTGATATGCCGCACGTACACCCCTTGATTCCTTGTCAATTATCATTGCGCTTAAGGTGTGGTCCACTCGGTCGGACCCTCCAGCCACCTTTCGACGTAGGACCCCCTCACGACGCCAGCTATGGCCCTCTTGCCACCAATTACATACACCCTCACTTTCAATGAAATCAATGTGACGAACCAGTGCTTTAGTATCCCGCAAGATTCAAATGCTTGTAAGTTCTGACGACAGGATTCGACCAATACCTCTTCCCTGTTCTCCACCGTCGGGAGGGAGTTTTTCTTCATTCTCATGGAAACGTCCGACACGGGACCCGTGAGGAGACTATGTACATACGTGCGTACCGTACCTTACCCAGGTTCGTGGTGCTTTATATCTTCTTTTCGTTGTTCCGCGTTGTGTTACCTTCAGCAGCCCAGAGCTACACGAGGGTGGCTCAGAGATCGACAGTGTGTGTAAATGTCGATGGACTACGTGCCTTGCACAGAACCATCTTCCCCTTCCGCGAGGCGGGAGTCATCGGCCCTCGGACTGGAAGGGAAAGGACGAAAATAGATCTTACCACGTCGAGTCCGACGCACGGCCGAGGTACGTAGTTGTGGTTGTTTCTTAAATTACGGGGTGACTACAGTAACATGACAATCTCAAGCGTTCCTGGATTCATTGATGCCAGAAACGCGTACGCATGAAATAAACGTAGCCTGGGGTGCAGGCACAGTCCAGGATCGACGTTTTAATATGAGAAGATGATTGTCCCCGAATCAACAGTTTCGCCAAGTTCGAGTCAAGGTGGACAAATGCATGGCATATACGTCCAGTCGGTGCGCGGGTGTCTTCGAACCTACTCTCTTGACAGCCGCCCAGCGTGCCTCCGCTGGAGCAGATGAAGTAGATTGATTATCTGATTGTAGCGAATGAGCGGACAACACCCTCACGCTCATCACCTGGGTCGATTTCGACTGGTTCGATGCACTCCAGTACAATGGCACCATGTACCATGTTCTTTTGAACAACATATAGTGTTTGTGGTTCCACCGATCATAACTATTACGAACCACCGCGTCTGAGCGCCGTTCACGGAACCGGTAAAGGCAAATATTGATATCACGTCTCGTTTACCTTTCCAGAACGTTTTGTTTTGTTTCATATACGGTTTAGGACGCCTCGGAGCATCGCCAACCTCCACGCGCGAAAACTGGGTGTCGATCGGCATCATTTTCACGAGATCTTTCCTTGTGTGTTTTAGGGAGGTTTTCGCCACCGTCAATCAGCTAATCGATGGAGGCACTGCCTCGACGATGCGCACGCACGTGTTTTGCGATAGGCTTGCATGAGCTCCAATGAAGAAGAATGTCGGCCTTCACGATGTGGCATAGCGTGGTTACTTGTCATATGCAAGTGTATTCCAGGTTCACCTCTCGCCGAATGAGGTGGGCAAGAACTACGATTGGCATGGTGGTATGGTTGTTGGGCGCCGAAGGTGCCAAAACACAACGCGGCGAGCAGAATTTAAACTGGGAGTAAATGTAGTGGGAAATGTGAATAGGAAATCTTAAGTTTAATCCGACATCTGTGTGTTGACACAATTTGAAGTATTTGCAGTGGAAAGAATGTTGGTGACAACTTGATAAGTTGGCGGTGGTATTGCTTGCGTGTGAATGCTGTCCCAAATGGGAAGTATCAGCGTCGAAAGTACGGTCGTCGAAACTTCGTATACTGACGAACAATAGAAAACAGAGCCTAAATTTGAAGTATAAATTCATTTACAAAATGTAGTACTTAACTTCAAGTAATAGCTTTGAAATCCACATAGTGCATGAAATTGAGTACTACATTTTTGTAAATGAATTTATACTTTGAATTTTGGCCCTGTTTTCTATTGTTCGTCAGTATATGAAGTTTCGACGACCATACTTTCGACGCTGATACTTCCTATTTGGGACAGCATTCACACGCAAGCAATACCACCGCCAACTTATCAAGTTGTCACCAACATTCTTTCCACCGCAAATACTTCAAATCGTGTCAACACACAGATGTCGGATTAAACTTAAGATTTCCTATTCACATTTCCCACTACATTTACTCCCAGTTTAAATTCTGCTCGCCGCGTTGTGAAAGCTGCAACGCCCTATGTGTACGTAAACATAGTGGTCACCAACGCCAAAGCGGGCCGACAAATTTTTCTTCAAATTTTTCTTCTGGACAATGCACGCGCAAATGTTGTGAGAAAAGCGTGTATAGCACGACTTGCTTCAATTGATCATTTTATTGAACGGTCTGACGATGCAACGAGGATGCATGCACTTCCCATTTGGCGCTCATTGGCACTACATACATGGTTCATCGGTCAGCAGTGGCGTGCAATGGGGTGTAAACCAGTACTGATGTGGATGACCATATCGGGTTCCGCAACGTTACATTAAATAGCGAACTGATGCGGGCGAGCCGGATAACTGGTTCAGCTATTCCCTCCGCCGAGAACGGGTTCCTGGAGGGCAGTAGGGCGGCTGATGGAGGAGCCACCATCACTCTGACGCAGAAAAAACGAGCAAACGAACCATCGTTTGAGTGGAAGCGGAGTGACACGTATGGAATTGAATCACCCTGGAGGAGCACAAAATTTAGTGCTAATTCCGGGAAGTGCGTCATTGCGATCCCAAGTGTCGAGTATAGGTACACCCCGGAACGTGTCGAGCCGCACGTCGTCCTCATCGAGCAAGCGACGTAACACATCCGTGTGTGGATCCTGGGCCAATTTATCGCGGGAGATGCTTGCGGGCCATAAAGACGTTCAAGAGCGGAATTAGGGGCAATCACGTGGAAATGGTGCGTTGTAGGTCTCGCTTTGAAAGCACACGTACTTGCCGGAAGAATGAAAAGGGTGCTTGGCGCAAGAAATTGGGGGGCAAGCACTGTCGATGAAGAAGCCCGTTCTAGACAACGTTTCAAGCCCTGCCCACTTCTTCGGCGCAATGAAAGCTGGTACCGACCCTGTGTGTGATAATGTTGAAACCACCTTGATAAGCATTCATACCGCACCAAGTGGGTGTTGCTCGGCCTGATACGAGACAACAGATACAATTTGAGGCTCGCAGACGCCACCACTCCATCCACAACCCACTTGGTGGAGAGGAAGTCGAGTGTCTGGCTGGATCGGGATGAAGAGAAGCCAAGTGATAAGGAGTAACCATTCGAATGGTGTAATATGAATGTATATCGGCCCGTGAGCCTAAACGTTGATTATCCGTGATTCACGGGAGGAAGCTTTCCCGCAAATGTATGAGTACGTCCCTCTTGGAGGGGTAGAAAGGCGGATGCAGGCGTCTCCATCCATTACTGATATCAGTCGATGCTTTGAAACTAAGGAACAAATTTGAGACCGATCGCGATGATCGAGCGTATCTCGAAACATACAGTGAAGCATACTATGATCTGGTGGTGGAACCACAGCGGCACTTCTCATTGACTTCCGAAAGTACTTTCCACGTGGAACATCATCAACATGGGGGCTGAGCAAAGCTTGATATTCTTGCGAAGTAAAGATACTTACGGCGGCCTTGATAGGCTGGGATACGTCGAGTTCATCGCCTTTGTTGCCATCATCCCTTCGGTTCGGAGCACAGAATTGATCCTTAAGGTTTGTGTTGAAAGGAGATCTCGCTTTGGCAGGAAGGGGAGATTGGGGGCGTGAGGAAACAGGAGATCTCCGTTCAACTGACGGAAATGGCTTAGTCGATATTCTAAAATTTGGCCAAGTACTGTGGGAGTGCTGTGTGTTGGAGGTGCGCTTTGACCTTGGGGGGGAGCCTGCCTCTCACACTACCTGCGTTAAAGTTATGTATACAGCCTTATTTCGCTTGGTCCCGAAAATAAACATCTGCACTTGGATATACCTGTGCGCTGTCATCTCGAGGTTGCGACCTCCAGTGCAGGTCGGATTTTTGACTGAAATCGTTATTTGTTTGTTGCAAACAGTCAATTTCGGCACTTCCCGAAGAGCTACGCATACATACTTGAAATATTTCTTCTGTGGTAGCGGGATGCGGAGCTTGGCTTGCACTGAATCTGGTGGCATGCCATGGCGATATGCATAATTGAATAGGGTGGTAGCACTGAAGGTGAGTTTCAATGCCCATGACAGATGCCAATTAGCACTGCGGGCCACACGAGGACACCGCAATTCACTATCAAGCTTTTTCTATCCATACAAGTTCCCTAGCACATGAATTCTTTGTAAGTCACGAGTAATGCCAATAGACATTAATCACGCTCTGCACGTTACACAGTGGAGCTGTACAACTCGCACGGTGTCCCCATTGACACTATGTAAATTCAAAACGTTCTTTCCAATCCCTGGATTGGTCGCTAGGGCCACAACTACAGCTCGAAGACCCTTACAGCCACAGCCTCCACGTCACTCGCCATTTATGTTGTGGGAATGAAGGTGTGTGCTCTACCCTTGGTTTGACACTGACGTATCAGCTAAGTATGGAATATGTTCTCTGGATGGCATGTCCCTAGTCTTACACCCTGTCACGATTGTCGTAGTTTCAGAGGCACCAGGCCAATCGTATATGTATAATTTCCACGGTTCATTGCATGGAAAAGGCAGGGTCATACTTGTCCTTCCTGTGCATTGCTGGGGAGTGAGTGTTGTCTCTCAGTCAGTCGTCGATAGATGATGGCACTAACTAGTATGAGCTCCAAAAAATTTCACCCAGACGATGGTGTCAGTTTGAGCTGATTTACTTGAATGGTCTCATTACTCAATCAGAGCGGTTTAGATGTCCATACCACATGCATTCGAATGCTGTATATGCCAACCATAACGTAACTGGATAAGGGTACACATATTGGTATATTCAACAGCAGGGCTTGGTTGGCTGCATGGATCATGACTAACATGACTTTTTGGTGACCTGGAGTTGATGCATACGGCGCTCCGTTTACCACATTTATGGCACATGTGTCTCCCTCGGGTAATGCCACACGTGCTCCAAAGGGGAACTATTTACATCCACCAATTGGTGACGCGGAAGAAAGGGGGTTCGAATTGATCATCACAAATTGGTATGTTACCTACCATATTGTTGTGTAAGAATTTGAGTGTGCCCTTACCCATGCTCATATATGAGGGAGATCGAACTGCGGCGCCCTCATTCTGCCTTAACGAAGCCCGGGGTTGGATACAAGACCTCACCTGCAGTTTCTGAGAGGGAGAAACGGGGCGTTGTTGTGCCAGGTCGCAAATCGAATATGATGCCTTATTCCCCTGAATTGGTCGGTGTGTTCTAACCTCAGAACGCAGTGGGCGTGGCATCATGTAAATAACTGGCCAATCGGGGACACTCCCTGGGTGTCGGGCTTGAATAATCAAGTTAGTGCTCAGAGCGACAGTACACAGACGGAGGGCACCTAAATGTAGCGTTCTTCGCAAACACAACGACAACGTGCTCATTGAAGAGCATGAACTTCATGGCAGCCTTTATATTAGGGTGAAGATTGCTCCGCGAGGCGATAAATGTATGGTTGTGACTGATTGTTGTATGACTGACTTCTAATCACTTTTAGAATTTGGAGATGGCGGACAACGCAGGCCGTCACTCTCCTATTGCTTGAAATCTCTCTAATGTTGACAAATTCAATCATGACTTTTATTACTGGTGTCAGCACCTCGCCAGTAGGAGGATCTCGCCACAAAAAAGAACTACGAATCACCGGGAGCCGATATGTAAGTGCCCTATATCCCCGCAGTGCTCATTAACCTTCATGTTTCAGGTACGAGGGTGGCATTCACGGATGATGACAGGTAAGTGCGGCAGTTGAGGATTGAGGTGGAGACGGCGAATGTCACATTTGCTCGGCATAGGAACCATTTGCCTGACTCATCTAAATATAATGCAGTAACAGGAGAGGACGGAAAAGCCTCATATGGGTGCCGCAGATATTAGTTGGAAACAGAATTCTGCACTGATCATTTTGTAAAACCACTGGGCTCTAGGCATTCGGAATTCTGTGAGAATGATAATGGGTATGTTGCATTGTGAACGTCATTCTTGAATAGCTATCAAAGGGACAGTAGGGGAAAACGAAAGAAACAGTTACCTTGCTTGCAAGGTTTCTGTCCGAGCATAATTCAAATGTTCACCGAACATTAAGGTTTACCGTGCGAATTCACTGTTGTATTCAGCACCTCCATGTAAGGGGAATATATCCGGCCTACGAAGGAAACAGATAAGTCCGTCTACATTCACCTGCAAGAAGCTGTAAAATATGTAACATTATCCCAGACAAGCGTGATTTGGATGACCTCAAACACTTAAGGCAGTCCGATCCGGAGCAGCACCGGGCTGGGGGGTAAGGTTTTCAGTAGTACGGTGGGGATGTCGGTGCGTAGTACTGAGGATTAGACAGTCCGTTGTACAGAAACTGACCCAAGTAGTCATCTGTGGGAGCGACATCCGTCCGCTCTACAAGGCTAGAAACTAATCACCACGGCACTACTACTACTACTTCTGAGCCCGTAATTCTGAAGGCTCTTTCAGAATCACCACTCCATGTTGCGTTGACACACACTTACAAAGCATTGAGCTTTGGCTGTAAGTTTGGTACCGGACGAGACGTACTATATCCATTTGGGGGATATGCTGTGGGCCGACGAAGTTGCGATTAGATGAGAACATGGTGAAGGCATACCTGCTGGCCCTGAATCGTGGGAGGGGCATAAGTACGTAGAATTGGACCCAGACCCAACGCGTAAGCGACAATTTATCTTACTGACTTCATGAAAATGTGGCTTCTCGCCAAGTGCCAGTGTGCTCATGCCTATCGAGTCATGTGATCGTTTACGCAATACGAGGCCGAAGTCGAAAAGTTAGGGTTCGGTTTCGTACGGAACCCCGTGGCTCCGAGTCGGACGGTGGTGAATGGGCTTTCAGGATCGTGATCACCATGGTCAATCAGAGGCATGATAGCACGATGAGCAAGTCAGTGAGTTAGAGTCTGTCCCGGATTATGTTCTAGTAATTGATTTACTTTTCATCCGGTCGCCTGTGTCTTGCGGCCATGAAGGCGTGTCGGAATTCCGCCGCCGTGCAAGTATGAAAAAATCGAGCCCCTTTATTGGCCTGCTGGCCTATTTTGGGTAATCGGGAAAGTGCATCTACCAGTCATCCTAAGATGAGGGAAGATTCTAGCGTTATTTCACGACATGACTAACAAAGCCGAAGCTATGTTCATATACTGTGGCCGAGGTTCTTCCTTCCCGCTCTCATGGCACCCTATGTCACTGATCACCTAGTCCAGTTAGTGGGTATGCGGTAAGTACGACAAATTTCAAGGTTCCTCGGAGAGATTCTTTCTGGAAAACGTTCCATATGGAATACCTTGTTTATTAGGTGCAAGTAATATGTAGGTAGTCGACTACCGTGCAACATAGCAGCTAGCGGTTGACGGACCTCGAGGCGATCCATTGTGGTCCTGATATTATTTATCCAATCGCGGTTACTTCCCGTTCTGGAGTGAAGCACACGCGCTCGGTGCTTCGGGGCTATGGGCATACACTACTCCCACCTATAAATTCTTCTGGTAAAGACATGGCAGTATCCACTCCAGCTGGTACCCTCATCTCCTTTTCTCTCTTCAGTCTGTTATTGGACTGGCACTCGGTGGATTGGTCAGTATTGGAGAAGCAGACGGAATCATGTTAGAAGAGAAGACCCTCGTCTCTCCGGACGTTGGACTTGGCGTGACTGCTCTAGAGCCCGATAACTTAGGAGAAGATCAGAGCCTGTATGAAGCAACATCTCAAGAAATTAATACCAAATCCGCCGGTGAGGCCCCTGATGGAGGTTTCAAAGCCTGGTCGGTTATCGCGGCGTACGTGATTTTAGTGCTCTGCCGCGTTCTTCGCCTTGATGAGTATATGCAGGTCGATGCTGACGACGTTTTGCACGTAAGTGTATTCCTCCATATGTTTACTGTTGGCATCTGTCGCATCCGGAGCTCACTCTCGTTCAGCCTTGGATATGTCAATAGTACTTGGGGTGTGGGTACCACCCCCGTCAATTCTCTACTACCTTGCTGCTTATTAGATTGCAGGTCTTTCAGGACTATTACGAGCGAGTTCTTTTATCCGATAAAAGTCCATCTGCTATGTGAGGTCCTCATTTGCATCGATGTCTTCATCGCAAGTGACTCTGCACCCAGAGCGTGGATAGGATCAGTTCAGGCAGGTCTCGTTTCATCTCTGTTCTTGGTACCGTCTCCGCTGTTCTCTCATCCTATTGTGGTAACACCAGGTTGCATTCGTGTGCCTGCCTGGACTTGTGACTGGGCGACTTTTCGACTTGGGACATTTTAGGGTTCCTTATTTCATGGCTAGTTGCGGGCTTATAGTGTGCACGTTCCTCACAGCAGAGTGCGCGCAGTATTGGCAGTTCTTCCTCGCGCAGAGTCTTTTCACGGGTGTGAGTGCCTCACCTTCCACGTGGCTATCCACTGCACGGCTAGCTTCATAACTGCTGTTGACAGTTGTTCAGTGGGATCCTCTATGGACAAGCCATCAGCGTCGTATCGCATTGGTTTACCAAGAAAAGGGGGACAGCCCTCGGAATCGTATCCATTGGCTCATCACTCGGGGGAACATTGTTTCCCATTGCAGCCCAAAACCTTATACCCCATGTAGGGTGTGTTTTCACCTTGCCTCACCTGGATATGTTTGGTTAATGGCACTTCTCAGGTTCAAATGGACAGTCCGTGCGTTCGGCTTTATCATGCTTGTTGCGCTCGGCATCGCCAATCTTGTGAATGATAAGCACTCATTGAGTTGTTTCTTCGGCCGCGCTGATGCGGGAAATCTAGGCTATTGATAGACGGCTACCTCCTGTGGACGTCAAGGGTGGACTCCTCAACTTGTCTGCATTTCGAAACCCAGCCTACACCCTCTATTGCGTTTCTGGAATCGTTTGTTCCCTTGGACTATTTACCAGTGAGTCATACCTTTCCACACTTTCACAGGAGCACAACATGAGGATGACTGGCTAATTACAACTACAGTGTTGACTTACTTACCCGTCAGTGCTGCGGCGGTGGGTGTGTCAACCAACTTTTCCTTCTACCTCGTCGCGATAGCGAACGCAGCATCCGGGTTCGGGCGGTTATCTGCTGGCAAGCTCGCTGATCACATCGGTAAGTAATGCGCACTCCATTGTAGTCTAGGTCTGACTACGAAATGCAGGTCCTCTCAATGCCATGATACCATTTGTCAGTCTGGCTGGTATTCTCACCTTTATTTGGCCATATGTTTCGAGCCAAGAGGCGTTGATTGGCATATCGCTGATGTATGGGTACGTGCCGGCAAGAACACATTACTCATGTTTAATGTATATTATCGCAGCTTTGCTTCTGGGACATTTATCTCCCTCGTCGCTGCTCCTCCTATGGCGATGGGTGATGTAGGTGACGTGGGACGGCGCGTCGGGATGTGTTTCACTGTCTCGGCGCTGGGTTCGTTGGTGGGTACACCGATATCAGGCCTGATCAATGCTCGGACCGAGGGTTACAAAGGTCCAGGGTTATACGCAGGTAAATATCCCCCTCCCCATTATCTCTTCCTGTTCGTTGTTTTTCTGAGTGTTCTACTTGCCGTTCCTGTTCATTTTTGGAGAATGCCAATGCTCAGTGTGATGTTTGGTTGTCTATTGCAGGTGGAGTTGTCATATTTGCAACCTTGCTACTCTTTGTGGTACGATATCTCCAACTCGGTCGGCTATACGGGAAGTGTTAGCGTCTTAGCGGCCCCGCGAGCAAGACTGTCGTGACATCGCTCAAGGTTCAGGCCTCAGGCCAAGAGATACCCATACTATATCCGCTTCCACAGCTGCCAGGCTTGTACATTGCGTTCTCCATTACCAGAGTATGTCAAAAAAATCGTATTGAGTGATGTGTTTGACTACCTCCCGTTACGCGGAACATGGAACATGCCGATTGTGCAATCACAAAGCGTGCACGGGAAGGAGAACATAAGGAGAGTCCGTGAAGATTAATCCAAGTCCAGACTTCGAATCCCCATCTCCCCTTATCGAAGCACTGAAAAGAAGACAAAATACCAAATCTTGACACCAAACCGAGAGCATCAGCACAAACGCAACGTATATACGTGAAATGGCGTACCGCGGTCGTCCGGTGACGGGTAGGTTAATGAGGTGCACAGTACTCAAGCGACGCATCACAAATTCGGTTTAGGGAGTGTATACCGTACATCCACAGCTGACAACTTACGGAGCTGTTGGCTCGGGAAAACGCACCGTGTCTGAAGCACAATAATGGTTGAAAGGAATCAGTCAATCCGTTCAACAGTTCTTGCGTGAGAGTATGCGGTATATCTATTACACTTAGAAAGACAGTTTGAGTAGAAAGGGTAGCACTGGCAGGCACCGTGCGAGCATGTGCATGAGAACATCTAGAACAAGTAGCCCAGCGCTCATTCTTGTGAAATGCCTGGACATGAGAGGACAGCTCTATGCCTCCGTTGATGCTGTACTTGATGAACAACTCATTAGTCCTCAGCTGTAAGCGGGTTTGAGGCCACCGGAACGTGGATGTCCTATTCTCGTTCAGACACGAGTTCGATTATAGCTCCGGAATCGCCAACCACGTCCGTGGTATATATATATATTCCATGACCAACCATACGTTGAGTCTGCTCAATCGTTGTATCTCCCTTGTCATCTGCATCTACGTATGTTTTCGACATTCAGGCTAGTGTCGTCGCATAAGGGTACTCTGGATGGGGCGAGAATGTCGACGGCATGGAGCTGTTTGATGCTCCCTCTCGGGACACAATGCCAGTCTCTTTGGGATGATCAGAGTTTTACCCGATACTCATTAATAATGAGCACTGCGCCCATGCCGAACGCGGGGCATATTGTTCGCCAACCACGAACTGAGGAAGGGAGTTCATCTGCGGTGTTCTCTGTGCCTTGGGGCCAGTTGTGGCAAGCGCATGCTATGTGTGACAGAGTTGCTTTTTGATATATATAGCCTATGGAGGCACTCAGTGGAGGAGAGTAGTAAGTCCGGGATGTACATACAATGTTGGAAGGTCGAAGGGCACAGTTGGCCGGTGGCGACTGCGACATCGATTGATCATTTGGTAGCCCACCGCCCATCGAACATACTGTCCATCCGAGCCTGCGGTTGTGAAAGTTTATAATTTCCGAGTTCGACTGCTCTTTTGGCAAATAAAAACTCGATTGCTGGGCCTACCACAGATGATGTCGGTAAGAACTTGGTTGTCGATACGTCGGTAACTGGGCTAGTAGTATACCCGCTCTACCATTTTCCTGCAGATGCTTGCAGGTGGCGAGAGGAGATTGCGCTGAGATGAGCAAAGGTGACCTTCGTAGGTTCCGTTTGAGTGTGGCGGAAGAAAGGCCTCAGCCTCCGCGGACAACGTGTCATCTTCGGTATTACAGAGGCCTACCATATGTCAAATTTCAAACTCGCCACTTCTTTGAACCGCAAACTTACACGGCACCACCAACCCCAGAGCAGCTTCGGTTGAAACTCCGCCCCCGGGTTCTATTACGGCTCCGTGTCGCACGGCGGGCGAGACTAATATATCTACATGGCACCAAACCAAACTGGAATTAACCGTTAAAAATCGTCACAGGTAAGACTCATTGTTTAATGTTTACTCCCCAAGCTTATTGGATTTGGTTTGGAGTTCGCTCATAAAAGCGAGAAAAACTTCAAGGGCTGACCTCGGACTATATACTAGTACTTTATTCCACGTTCCTTTGCTCGCCTGCGACTCGCGATCAAGTCGCATCGGAATTCAGCCACAGGAGAGTCCGACAAAGTATCGACCAATTGGATTGCTTTTATCAGCCCGCCCAGCTACTTTGGGCAATCGCATTGAAGTGCGAAGGTTCTTCTATCAGTTGAGTTGGGGTATTGAATGTCGCATCCCAATGTGAGGGAAGGTTCTAGCGTTGTTTCACCACATGACTGACAAATCTAGACCATACTCATACTGTGGCCGAGCGCATCTCTCTGCGGCCTGCTCGTCTCATGGCACCTAATGTCACTGATATGAGGAAAGTACTATGTTCATTTGATTGGTACGTGGTGACTACGACAAGTTTACAGGCCTTTCGGCGAGGATCTTTAGGGAAAATGGCCCATGAGCAATACTCCTTACACCAGAGACACATGTAACACGGTTCGTCGATGACTATTACGCAACGTAGCAGTCAACGGCTGACGGACCTCGAGCCGACCCATTGTGATCGTGACATTGTTTATTCAATTACTGTTATCCCCGCTGAAAATTGAAGCATACATGCTCAGCGCTCTACGACAATGGGAATATGTTACCCCCACTTATAAATTGTTCTGGTACAGATATGGTAGTCTCCACTCCAGCGAGTGACCTCATCCCCTTTCCTCTCTTCAGTCTGTTGCTGGACATATCGATCGGTCAGCATTGCCAAATCATGACGGAGAAGAGTCCTGTCTCTTCGGACATTGAACTTGGCGTGACCTGCCTGGAGCCCGATGCCGTTGGAGACGACCAGAGGCTGACTGAAAAAACATCTCAAGACATCAATGACGAGTACGCCGGATATGCTGGCGAAGCGCCTGATGGTGGGTTTAAAGCCTGGTCAGTTATTGTGGCGTATGTGTTTTCAGCGCTCTGCTGTGTCCTTGGCTTTGATGCATATACGTAGATCGATGTTGACGACGTTTTGCTCGTGTGTACTCCACCACATGATTACTGTTGGTGTCTGTCGCATCGGGAGCTAACCATCACTCAGCCTTGGGTATGTCAATAGCACATGGGGTGTGAGTATCGCACCCTGTCAATTATCCACAACCTTGTTGCTTATCGGTTCGCAGGTTTTTCAAGATTATTACGAGCAGGTCCTTTTACCTGACGAGAATCCGTCTACTATGTGAGGTCATTCGTTTCATGGATACTCTCATCGAGCCAACTAACCTGCACCCAGAGCATGGATAGGATCGGTTCAGGCAAGTCCCGTTTCATATCTGTCCTCGGCACCGTCTCTGCTCATGTTTCTCATCTTATTGCATAACACTAGGTCGCGTTCATATTTCTCCCTGGACTTGTGACAGGACGACTTTTCGACTTGGGACATTTCGAGTGTTCCTTACTTCATCGCCAGTTGCGGGCTTGTAGCATGCACTTTCCTCACAGCAGAGTGCGCGCAGTATTGGCAGTTTTTCCTCGCGCAGGATCTTTTCACGGGTGTGAGTGCCTCACCTTCCACGTGGCTATCCACTGCACGGCTAGCTTCATAACTGCTGTTGACAGTTGTTCAGTGGGATCATCTACGGACAAGCCATTAGCGTCGTATCGCATTGGTTTTCCAAGAAAAAGGGGATGGCACTTGGCGTCGTATCCATTGGCTCGTCGCTCGGGGGAACATTGTTCCCCATTGCAGCCCAAAACCTTATACCCCGTGTAGGGTGTGTTTTTCTCTTGTCTCACCTGGGATACGTTTGGTTAATGACAGTTCTCAGGTTCAAGTGGACGGTCCGCGCGTGTGGGTTTGTGATTCTCATCGCCCTCGGGATAGCCAATCTTGTGAATGGGACACGTCGAGCTGTTCCTGCTGCTCTGCTGATGCAGGATACCTAGACTATAGATAGACGACTGCCTCCTGTGAACTTCAAGGGTGGACTCCTCAATCTCTCTGTGTTTCGAAACCCGGCGTATACCATCTATTGCATTTCTGGCATCGCTTGCTTCCTTGGACTATATACCAGTGAGTCGTACCTTTGCGCACCTTCGCAGAGGTTGTGACTGACTAACTTCTTCTATAGTGTTGACCTACTTGTCCGTCAGTGCTATGGCGGTGGGCGTGTCCGCCAATTTTTCGTTCTACCTCGTTGCGGTCGCGAACGCGGCATCCGGGTTCGGGCGGTTATCTGCTGGCAAGCTTGCCGATCGTATCGGTAAGTGTTGCATGCTTCTTCGCAATCTAGGTCTGACCACAAAATGCAGGTCCTCTCAACACCATGATACTATTTACTAGTCTGGCTGGCATTCTCACTTTTGTTTGGCCATACGCTTCGAGCCAAGGATTATTGATTGGCGTATCGGTCCTCTACGGGTATGTTCCCCGCAGAGCATGTCATGTCATCTTTAACGTACACCCTCACAGCTTCGCTTCTGGGACATACGTCTCCCTCTTCGTCGCTCCCCCTATGGCAATGGGTGGTGTGGGTGACGTGGGACGACGCATGGGGATGTTTTTAACCATTGCAGCACTGGGTACGTTGGGCACGCCGATATCGGGCGCGATCAACGCTCGGACCGGGGATTTTACAGATCCCGGGTTCTGCGCAGGTGAGGGTCCGCCTTCCAAGTATCTTACCTTTCTTTTTTTTTTTCTCGTTCTCATTTCATCCCCGCTCCACTCATTCTTCCTGTTTTTGGGCGCATTTCAATGCTTACTGTGATGTTTCTTTAACTACTATAGGTGGTGTTGTCATATTTTCGGCCTTGCTGCTCTTTGTGGTACGATATCTCCGGCTCGGACGGCTGTACGGCAAGTGTTAGTGTCCTAGTGGTGGCGCCGTAAGCAAAACTGTCTTGAAAAACTCTCTCGGCGCCGTTCAGCTCCGCGTATTTACTGAGTAATGCGGTCTTCCTCAAATTCAAAGAGTTCTTCGAGCCTTCATCTAAAACCAAAACAATGCAAAGGAGTTCTTGTATGCACCGGGATGGGATTTTATGTGATGACGAAGCGGTGCAAGAAATAGTGCGCCTAACACGCGAACTCTGTATTCTGAAACAACTTTGGACTAAAATAGGTTGATATAAAACGATCGGGTGATAGTTGGTGCTGAGCGTTGGTTCCCGCAAGATCTTTCAGATGCGTGTGTCCCAGCGAACGTCCCAGACGTTCTTCGTGGGGTGCGTACAGCGAGTCGGAATGTCGTTTGGCTCTTGCGCTGTTCGCTCTCTTCCAGTGACTATGCATTGTGGAAAAGAACCGAATATGTCTTACATTATGACTCAGGTACAATTATGCTTCCATGCTACCCTTCGGCATACCTACAAAGTCTACATCACCCTTTTAACACATATCTGGGAAGTAAACTCGACATTCGACCTTACGATTTGTCCATCGAAATACTGACGCCTGAGTTATCCGACTATGTGGAAAACTTAGTCACCAAAATTTTACCCCTCACACCTCAGAAATCACCAGCTGCGACGTCTTGGAAAGACCTGGAAATATGTCTCATGCCACCGCTGTTCTTTAGGCAGTACAGAACGAAGATAATCCTGGATTCTCAACTAGGTATCACCCAACATGGATCGTGCATGCGGTGGTTATTTCCGGCACTCCGGGGAGAAACATGCGTTGAACTAATCGACGATACCGGTAATGGTAATACCTTGACAACAATGGTTCTTGTGAAGTAAATCTGCATGCGCGAAGCGTCTCGTGTAAGTTGGGATATGATAGACTCTATGAACGGGTGCGGGCAGAAGAGCCCCAACATCCAATCATAGTCATCGGCAAACTCTCCAACGGGAGCGCATGCTTCGGAGAAACTTGGGAAGGCAGAGGGAGATTTTCAGAAGCACCACCAGAGACAGCACCAAATATCTTCGACTTGAGGAAGGACATCTGAAATGTGAAGGATTTCAATTGATTGACAAGATGGTCAAGTTCTGTGATCCCTTGTCGAAAGGAATCCCCGCGCGTTCTTCCATGCCTATGTACTACAACCAGAAGGTGGCGTTCTGGATACGAGAGCAGAGATGTTATCGATTCTGCGACCTAAGTAAGAATGGTAATCGATTTTAGGCACAGGAAGAGACAGTTTGTATAGCAGTGTGCCGCACCCATGTATTCGATTAGAACGCCGGATGCTGACTTGACGAGTTATGACTCTGGTAGAAATAGCATTATAGACAGTTGAATCCCAACTACCCGAGGTCATGGCACAGCCAGACTCAGCACATAACTGACAAATTGATTGCCAGAATCTCGTTGGTTGACTGATCAAGTTGTGTTTAAAGTTTCAGTAACCGAACTACCATAAGTATATCGTAGGTCACGGACGGCAAAGTCACGATCACATGACCTCCGACGAGAAACGCGTGGGTTCGTCGACGGCGGTTGGTGTTCAGACTGTAAATTTGCCCTTTCGTGAGCAGGCCTCCACCGACAACGAGTACCTTCTTCACAACCCTCCTATATCCCGCGCTCTCACGCGAGCCAGGTGACAAATTCCACCATGAGCAATTTTCTAGAGCTATATGAGCCGCTCGATATCATTGGTAATGGCTCATTCGGAATTATTCGTAAAGTAAGGCGGAAAACAGACGGCACGGTAAGCCTTGAATTCAAAGTTCAAATGCGCACGTATCACAACACCTCATCCAACTGCCTATAACCATCCGTATCTCTGAACCCGAACAGGAACTAACGAATCTTTCTCTGAACTTCGCAGATATTCGCTCGCAAGGAGCTCAATTTCGAGCGCATGTCAGAACGCGATAGGAAACAGATTGTAGCGGAAGTGTGCGTTCACTGCTTAGCTCATTGCATTCGACGTCACTAACTTGTACCTCTACCCATCTGTCGGCAACTGTCGGTAACACATAGAAACATCCTCAAAGACCTTGACCACGAACACATTGTACGCTATCATGACCGACACGTCGACAGAGATGGTGGTATCCTTTATATCCTCATGGAGTATTGCGGAGGTGGAGACCTCTCCTCCATCATCAAACAAGCGCAGAAGCATAACAGATTCGTTCCGGAAGACACTGTTTGGCACTATTTCATGCAGATCTTACTGGCCCTTCAACATTGTCATCATCCACCAAGTCAATCCAAGGATGACCGGCGTCCCCAGATCTTACACCGGGATTTGAAACCAGACAATGGTGCCTTCTCTTCCCAGCATTATTTCGGTCACGACTGACAATGTCCATATCAGTCTTCCTTGATGAGTCCAATAACGTTAAACTTGGTGACTTTGGGTTATCCAAGGCGCTCGCGCAGGCGAGCTTTGCAAATACCTACGTCGGGGTGCGCCAGTTCAATCACGAGCAGCATGTCCCGTTCTGATACGGCCCTCTAGACACCCTATTACATGTCACCCGAGTTAATGCAGGAAAAAGCTTACGACTCCAAATCGGACATTTGGTCTCTCGGATGTCTCATTTACGAACTTTGCGCACTCAAGCCCCCCTTCCACGAAGCGAAGACCCATGCCGAACTTAGCATATTTATTAGGCAAGTTCTCTGCTTCATTCATGGTGCACGACAATATTGGTTGGACCTTGATAGGAACGGGCGCATACCTCCTTTACCGAGAGGATACAGCCAGGCGTTGTCTAGCGTAATAAAAGCAATGCTAAACTTGAACGTGAGCACGGCGAAATATGGTTCGTGATGCGATAACCCAAATTCTCAATAGCCCGCAATGAGGCCGTCGGCGACGCAACTGCTCCAGCACGAACGACTGGTACTTATTTCCAAGGTTGTGGAAGCAGAAAAGATGTAGGATATCCTGCCTTTTTACTAGATATGGTACGCTAATGGCACCAACTCCACTTCCACAGGCTCGCGACGGTGAAAACCCACAAATCCAGCGTTGTCGCCAAAGAACGTGAACTATCCGCGCGTGAAGCTACTCTGGCTGAGCGCGAAGCGAGGCTTACAGCGCTTGTAGCTGAGAAGGATGCTGAGATTTTGCGCCTGCACCAGTTGATTTCGACGGCCGAGTCACGGGTCGACGTACGGATTCGCGAGGCAATAGGGAAACGTGAGGAGGAACTGCGTCTGGCGGTGATGAAGCGCGAGCAGGAGGTCGCCGCCGCCATGGCGAGGCGAGAGGAGGAAATAATGAACGCCGTCCGACAAAGGGAGCGGGAAATCTTCGAGGCGTGGAGTGCTAGAGAGGAGCAGATCCGAGCAGAATCAAACTCGGCGGTCGAAGAGAAAATGAAGCAGATTGCGGCCCGGGAGGCAGACTTAGAGGCGGAGCAGACGAGGCTGGATGCGGTTCAAAAGGAGCTGGAGGTCAAACTAGCTGTATTGTCAAACCAGGAGGCTAAAGGTAAGACTTCTACGCACATCTATTCTTGGATGACTATATCATTAGCCAGGCCGGAAAGAGAATACGCCCTTAGACGAGGTGAAGCATTTGCTTGCTCCTCTGGTACAAATTACCGAGGAACATAGTCGGATCCGGGAAAAGCGCCAGTCACGAGACTGGAAGAGCGTGGAGACGCCGATCAACCGTAACAGCGGTCGGGTATCAGAATGTATGCCCTCAGCGATGAAGGGTGTCATCCTCACCCAGACCGGTCAACCACTCGCAACACCTACTCCGACAGAACTCGCCAGCCTCTTCGTCAACTCGCCGAAAGTTGGACTTGACTTCGCTAAAATTTTCGATTTCGATTCTGAGACTGAGGACGATGGCGAGCCAGAGGAGGAAACATTGCCACCTTCTCCGTCGAAGCGCGAACGACACAGTTCCGAGTCAAGCCAAGGGTCAAGTTCAACAACGGGAGAGCCTTCGTCCGTGGTTACCACTGCCCCTCCTACGCGTTTACGCAAACCATCAATCCGGACCTCGTACCGGCCTCCGCTCCGTAAAACGTCCACCATACCCACGTCCTCGTCTGATCTGACAGGATTTAACTCCTTGTCGGCAGGGACCGCTGTTGTGGGGGTCGCCAAGTCCACATCGAGTATCAAAACAGATCACGGGGTTTCATCATCAAAACCGGCTCCGGCGATAATAGCTCACGCCGCTGGGTATGATTTGTCTGACGAGGAGAATTTGCCTAGTCCGTTTCTTAAGCGCGTTGAGAGAGAGCGCATCGAGGCGTTTAAAACAGGCACCACGCGCCCGAAGCGCCCTA
Source organism: Pisolithus marmoratus (assembly GCA_024613145.1). Classification (NCBI taxonomy): domain Eukaryota; kingdom Fungi; phylum Basidiomycota; class Agaricomycetes; order Boletales; family Pisolithaceae; genus Pisolithus; species Pisolithus marmoratus. The sequence goes on from JANFAE010000023.1 coordinate 326,427, forward strand.
GTACTGGTAATCTATTGCGGGCCGTCGCAGCGGCCAATGCGGCATCTGCAAGACCAGCGAGTGCAGGCAAGGGATCGATTAAGCTTCCGTCATCGGTCGTTGGGCGGACATCAACAGCGAGCTTTCGGAAGGCTGCAGGGGAACGTACGAAGGGACTCTCTCAGTCGTGACACCATTTGTCGAGCGAAGTCAGGGACCGCTTCGATAAGGACTCTTGCGCCGTGAGTTGCGCCGTTGGATTATGGCATGATGTTCGCCTATGTAATATGTCATCTATAATATTATATGTTGTGCAGAGGGTCTGAGGTAACCTGTTGTATATATATATAGCTCACGACATGGTGCTCTGACCTGCCAAGTCGAGGGGTCTTTCAAGTCGAATTTCGGAGCCCTCCCACTGGAGGCATTATCTAATTTTTGAGTTGCAAACATTGAAAGAACATGAAGGAAACAGATACTATGTTACAAAGATTGAATGATTTTACCATGTTCTCTTTGTATTTTGAAACATAGTATCTGCTTTCTCAATGTCTTATTTACAAAACATTGGTTTTTGTCCCCAGTGTCCGTTACTTGGGTTGCTTATGTAAGCCTGTTGTGGAAAGTTGAGGCAAAGGATTTCTACATACTGATAACGGAGAGCATTTGAATCCCAAAGTGAGGGGTCCAGAGATGTTCGATGACAGTTGACACGATTCTTTACAGGTGACAGCGGCCCCTAAAGCCATAACCTGACAAAGCCAAGGCTATGCTTGTATAGGGAGGGGACATCTTTCTGCCGGGTCTTGTGGCGCTTGTGTCACCTTTTAATGGGTACCCGCGGATGAGTATGACGAAGTGTCACTAAGATAGGATGTACGTCAGTCGTTCAATGCCTGTCAGAGTGGCTTTTGGGAAAAGTTCCATGGAGAATAACAGGAGCTCCGCGTACGAGAGTTGACAAATAATATGGTTCATGGTGGATGACTCACCCAACATTTTTGCCAACAGCTGACCTCGAGCCAATTCAATGCCGTGACATAACTTATCCAGTCACCTGTGATCAGTTCCCACTCTGGAGTGAAGCGCAACTGTCGGGCTATGGGAAATCCTCCTCGCTCCTATAAATTGGCCTGGTAAAGATATGGTTACTCTATCCTCATTTGCTTTTCCCTCTGTTAGACACTCCCTCTGTGGACCTCGACGAACAGAGGCAATAATGTTGGAAAAAGGGGCACCTTTTTCACAGGACATTGAACTTGGCTTGCCCCCGCCAGAGCCTGATACCATTCGAGACGACCTGACGTTACAAGAAAAACCATCTCAAGACATTACTCACAAGTACTCCAAATATGCCGGCGAGGCCCCCGATGGTGGGCTGAAAGCCTGGTCGGTTATCGCGGCGTATGTGTTTTAGTGCCCTGCCGCGTTCTTTGTCTTGATGTGTGTATGTAGATCGATGCTGACGACGTTTTGCACGTAAGTGTTCTCCTTCACTTGATTATCATTGGCGTCTGGCGCGTTCAGAGCGCACCGTCTCTCAGCTTTGGATATGTCAATACTTGGGGAGTGAGTACCCCACTGCTGGTCATCTATTGCTTTGTAGTTTATTGATGCGTAGATCTTTCAAGATTATTACGAGCGGGTTCTTTTACCCGACGAAAGCCCATCTACTATGTGAGGACACTTTTCCCACCGATGTCTTCATCGTGCCAAATAACTGTCGTTCAGAGCATGGATAGGATCAGTTCAGGCAGGTCCCGTTCCGCATCTCTCGACATCTCACCACTCATCTCCCCCCTCTTATTGTAACAACTCCAGTACACATTTATCTTTGTCCCTGGACTTGTGACGGGACGACTGTTCGACTTGGGTCACTTCAAGGTTCCTTATTTCATCGCCAGTTGCGGGCTTATAGCATGCACGTTCCTCACTGCAGAGTGCAAGCAATATTGGCAATTTTTCCTTGCGCAGGGTTTTTTCACGGGTGTGAGTGCTTCTCCATCTACAAGGCCGTCTATAACTAGCTTCATATCCACTGTTGACAGTTATTCAGCGGGATCATTTTCTCACCAGCAATCAGTGTCGTATCTCATTGGTTTTCCAAGAGGAAAGGGGTTGCTCTTGGTATTACTGCTGTTGGCTCGTCGCTCGGGGGAACGTTGTTCCCCGTTGTAGGTCAAAACCTTATACCCCTAGTAGGGTGCGGTTTTCGTCTTGTCTCACTCGGGATAGGTTTGGATAATGGAAATTCTCAGGTTCAAGTGGACCGTCCGTGTGTTCGGATTCATAACGCTCGTCACCCTCGGGATCACCAATCTTGTGAATCAGATGTACTCACTGAGTTGTCTTTACTCTCTTGCTGACACGGGAATTCTAGGCTATAGATAGACGACTGCCTCCTGTGAATGTCAAAGGTGGACTGTTCAACTTGTCCGCGTTTCGAAACCCAGCATATACCATCTATTGCATTTCCGGCATTACTTGTTTGCTCGGACTATATACTGGTAGATCATACCTCCTTGACAGGGGCGTAGCATGATCGTGACTACTAACTAACTTCGTTTGCAGCGTTAACTTATTTACCCGTCAGTGCTACAGCGGTGGGCGTGTCGACCGACTTTTCGTTCTACTTCGTCGCCATCGCTAACGCAGCATCCGGGTTTGGCCGGCTGTCTGCCGGCTTGCTCGCCGATCGCATCGGTACGTACCATGCACCTCGCTGCAATCTGAATCTGATTATGGGATGCAGGCCCTCTCAATGTCATGATACCGTTTACAGGTCTGGCAGGTATTCTCACCTTCGCTTGGCCATATGCTTCGAACCAAGGGGCATTGATTGGCGTGTCGGTTATTTATGGGTACGTACCCCCCCACTAGAACGCGCTGTGTCATATTTTACGTATATCCTCGCAGCTTTGCTTCTGGGACATATGTCTCCCTCATCGCCGCTCCCCCCATGGCAATGGGCGACGTGGGTGACGTGGGACGACGCGTTGGGATGTTTTTCACTATTGCGGCATTGGGTACGCTAGTGGGTACGCCGATATCGGGCGCGATCAATGCTCGGACCGGGGGTTTCAAAGATCCAGGGTTCTACGCAGGTGGGTCTCTGCCTCTCCATCTTATTTCCCTTGTCCGTTGTTTTTCTCGTTCCCATTGCTGGCACGCGGGCTTTACTTATTTTTGGAGGTACACTAATGTTCACTGCGATATTTTAACCCGCTGCAGGTGGTGTTGTCATGTTTTCAGTCTTGCTGCTCCTTGTGGTACGATATTTCCAACTTGGACGGTTATACGGGAGGTGTTAGTTTTCCAGAGGCGCTGCAAGCTCTCGCGTCGAGCTCATACGGGACAACTAGGTGTGACCGTCACACACGACTTGTGCACGGCACGGTATGCTGACACAGGTGTCTTGGGGCGGAGAAGAATGAATACCTACTATGTACTGTTGTGCACAGGACTGTGTTCTGATGGAATTAGACAATGTAGTGCTACATAGGTACACAGGCGCACGTCATTGGATGGCTGCCTAACACCAGCACTATATATGATCATGTACATGAATGAAACCCAATGTCTATCCCTGTTATCAGGTTTTACACAGTTGGGTCCTGGGTGATTGATAAGAAAGTCAAAGTGAGTTTGTGACAGCCCTCAGATTGAATCTTGGATGTACACATAAGCTTTTTGTTACTTCTTTATAAACTATGCTGTCCCTGGCTTGAAAAGAGCAGACAAACCAAGCACTTTGATGATTCCTAACAGTGTCCTGTGTCTCTCAATGTCTTCTCCATTCCAAGGAACATGAAATGGCAGGTTCTGTCACTGTTTCAGCCATTGAGTGAGTAAGAGGCAGAAACCACCCAAGCCAATCCCCTGGGTGTATTTAAAGTACTTTGCTCAACTAGCCTGGTGCCATATATTAGCTTTTGACATGGTTTACAAATGACACTCACAATGGACAAGTTGTGAGCAGCAAGTGTTGGTACTAAACATAACAGTAATGGCCTGCTTTGAGTCTTGTTTCTAGGCCTAAGAGGCTTGTTGGAGATTGAATCACCTCTGTGTGATACAGTTTTGGGTGCAATGATTACATACTTACATAAGTGCTTAGAGTGTGCTTAGTAAGGTAGTGGTCACCACCACTCTACAATAGTCACATGACAAAGTGTGACAAGCACTCTATTGCAGATAAGGAGATAACAAAGAACTGGATAACTGGGTTCATGCAACACTGTAGAATAGTATGGAATGTACTATTCATATAATGGTCATGTGATGCCATTACCAGTTCAATAATTTCTTACTTGTATGCTCAGTTCATTGTCTGTTAAGGGGATGGCAAGTAGTATTGAATCTGGCCAAGTACATGATAAGTGTTGTAACTTGCACTTGCTGCATGGTACATCTTTTCCCTTCCTGTCTGTTTCCCTCTGTTTGTCTTGTTCTATGACTTTCCTTTCTGTCCCTCTGACTCATGCCTTGGCCCAGCCAATGGCAGTATCTTCTCTTGACACATCATGATGTTCAACATATGTGGGACACTGGCCAATAGCCTTTTTTCCTTAGTTACATGAGGGCACCTTGAGGCCTCTCTCTCAGTATTATAAATAGTCAACTCTAGTCCTAAGGGGTCCCTTAGACTAGAGCTGCCCAATATACAGGCTTAGCTCCTCAGAACTACAAACTTGAGCCTTCCAGCTCTCATTCAGAACTATGATAAATCCTTCAGACAGAAGGTCACAACTGTTGTGTAGAAGACTATTTGGGCTTGACCTACATTACAGACTTCAGTCCTAGCATAACAATAAGTAGCAGGTAAGTACTCAAACTACAAACCACTCTTTTTGGCCCAGTGGTCACAACACACCACAGCATGCCACAGTTCAGCCACAGTGTGACAGTCTCCCAGGACTCAGTGACCACAGCCACAAAAACTGTGTGACATTAACCCACAATAACCCACAGTGCCACAGCCACACAGCCACACAGTATCACAGTGGTACAGTCCACCAGTCAATTAGGATTTGATTAGTAAGAGTGTAGCCTTTATTGGTATTTTAGTAGTAAAGTGTTTTGTACACTTTTGACTACCAACTAAGTGTAGAGTTTACTAGTGTTTGATTAGTGAACTGTTGATTATCAAAAGTGTAGTGTTATGATTGCCCTGTCTCCCTAACCACATACAATGTGTTCCATCTTTTGAGCCTGGCTTTTGGTCAGCTATCACTTTCCCACATGATGATGCATTTTACCTCTTCAGTTTGTTTATGACATTGGTAGTGCTCACCATTGTCTTCTCAGTATGGGATGTTGTCCATGCTGTGTGCAGCAACACTGCCTAGGATGAGGGAGCTCTGGATAAGCTGACAGATTTAAACTCCAAGGACACTGCCTTTACCATTGATGCCTATGTTTTCCTTTCTTGTACTGTAGTCAACATCACAGATGAGAGGCTGTGATCATTCACTGTCCACTTTCCTTCTTTGTAGTTGATGGATCTTGATTGTTAGCTCTTACTTAGATTGCCTCAGTTCCTCTCACATTCTTTCTGGTCTGGTTCTTGGAGATGTTCATCATACTTGGATCTTAGTACTGTAAGGCTTACTGTATATAAGCAAGTAGAGCATAGTGATACTCCAGTTTGAATCTACTCATAGTAACCTCATAATATTCTTCACCTCACTGTCTTAGTGTGTGTCTTAGAATTCCCATGCCCTCACTGTTTTAGTGGGTGTTGCACATGAAGGTTCTATCAAATGACAAGTCTATTACACATTTGGAGTACACTACAGAATCCTGCTGTCTTAGGGTGTGCTTCTGCCTAGTTCTGCTTGTGCTCACCTTTGCCTGTCTTAGGAATTTTGGTTCACCAGGTGTAACATGTAGTGTGGTTCACATTTTGACTACCTAATGAGTGTAGTGCTTATTAGTGTTTGATTAGTGTAGTGTCATGTACACATTTGATTATGAATAGTGTAGTTTGCATTTTTGATCACCTAATGAGTGTAGTGTTGTATATATATTTGATTACCAAAAGTGTAGTGTGACCAGTAAATCTATGGTAAGGTGTGGTTAGCAAAAGAGCATAGTGCTCATTAGGTTGTTGCTTAATGGGGCACAGCCACTAATCACTTGAAATCTGTTGGTCTGAAAAATAGCCCACATTGCAACATAGTGGACAGAAATACCCACACTCTCCCACAAACTGTCAAACCTGACCAAAGACATGTCTTTTCCTACTGAGGCTGAAAGAAGCACCCAGGGGTCAGGATAGCCTAATTAGGCAAGTCCAATGATGGGCTGATGCAATAGGGGCTAGGCCAACACAATGGTCTGTAGGATGACAGATATCTGACTAGTGGAGCAGAGGGGCAGAAAAGGGTGTTGGGTTCAGCTCATGTGCTTCCCCCTTGTACAAGCTTGGCCCTCATATTTCAGAGGTAAGCAAAGTATTGGACCTTAGAGAGAGGGAGACTCAGGGTATCCTGCTTGATATTCATACTGAAAACCTACAGAGGTATAGAAATTTTCCAGGAGCACAGATGCCAGAAAACTTCAGAATGGAGAGAGACACTGATAGTGGGGAACAGAAGGGAACAAGGATATTATCTACAAATGGAAAGTTGCTCATGTACTCAGGGTGGAGCACTCACCAACAGTCAATCTGTAGTGAAGCCAAAGCCTAAAAATAATGCTCAGCCCTTTAGGGGCACCCTGCTGCATAGGAACTAGGCCATGCCTAAATGGAATGTATCCTCCTAACCTTGACACTGGGGTGACATGACCCATATAGCACTGGCCTGACCAGAGCCAAGAGTGGTCATGTGACAAGTCTGACAGTGGCCAACAGTGAAGAATGTGTACATTGGTTGGTCAAGTGATCTATGGGCTTAATAAGTGTTGGACTCAGTTAGGAATGGGTCAGAGGGTGTTTGTGAGGTGGATAGGGGTGTTGGAGGTGGTGCAGGAGTGCAGGAACAACATGATCAAGTGGACTAGTGACTATTAGGACAAATTGGTAATGGTTGGGTTTGCTAATAAGGGGTAGGGGTACTATTAGCTAGTGCTTAGTGCATTAGCTCAAAGGCAAGTAGTAGTTAGTAGGGCAATGTCCAGTTTATGGAGTAGCAGGTTGGTAGTTCTAATTAGTGTCAGAGTAGTGGTTGTAAGTAGGTAGTAGCATCTTGTACGTACATGTCTGATTAGCACAGTGTAGTAGGGCTATAGATTTGCAATACACAGGTGTTAGCTATCTTTTGGTTGTTGAGTAACTGGCCTACTAAAGTGACTCCAAACACCCTTTCCATGTTAGACCTATTGGCTGTGCATGCAGTGCACTGCCGAACACATGGAGAATCACACTAAGCTTTGGTGGAATCATAAATAGTAATATTCTTGGCTGCAATTTGGCTCCTAGATCATGTGATTTCATTCACACAGTCCAGGGATGTGGCCATTTTAACATGGTATGTCCACAGAAAGGGTTTTTTCACTTTTGAATTTACAAGGGTATTTGGATATTATCAGTACTTGGTATATCCAACTTTTGCTCTAAGCACTGCCTCAACCCTTCTAGGCATGCTTTCAATTAGTTTCTGATACTTCTCCACTGAAATCCTCTCCCACTCCACCTGAACTCTCCCCTATAGCTCATGAATCCCATTAGGGGGGGTTCATACCTTGCAAGCCTTTTTTTCAGGCAACCCCAGATATGTTCAATGGGATTAAAGTCAGGAGATTGCACAGGCCATACCATGGTCCCAAACTCCTGCTCTTTTAGCCAATCCTTAACCTTTTTGCAAGTATGCTTGGGATTATTGTCTCCTGAAAGATTGTATCAGATAGACTGAGACCATAATGCTCCAATGTTCATTGAAGCTCATCCTTCAAAATCTGAAGGTAAAGGTCCCATCCATCTTACCATCAATCTTGGCAGCATAGCCAATACCCTCCCAAGTCATTCACCCTGACATCAAGGAACCCCCTCCAAACTTGGGAGTTCCTTGTACCAGCCTATCATTAAATCCCTCCTTGGCCTTTTTCCAAGCCTACTTGTGGCCATTTAAGCCTAGGCAATTGATTTTGGTCTCACCAGACCATACAACCCTCTTCTGGTCCTTTATAGTCAGTCCTTGTAGGTATAAGTGAAATCCAAGCAAGCCTTGCAATGTCTAGCTGAGAGAAATAGGAAGTTTGGTCTTCACTACAGACTTCATACCAGATTTTTTTGAGTGAAGATGAACAGTATTAGCAGAGAGGCTGGTTGATGGTATTGCCAAGGGCTTTGGTGACTTGAACTGCATTTTCAGTCTTGCCAGAGGTGATAAGATGTTGAGCATGGCAAAAATTGGCAGGGGAAAGCTCAGAAGGATGCCCTACAAGGGCCTTAGGAAGGGTAGAACACCTATTAGAGCAAAGTTTGGATTAGAGGGGCTTGCACCAATTTTCTTGGCAACAGCTTCACCAGAATGGCCAGATTGAAGCAAAGAGAGAATGGTGCTTTGTTGAGTAAGAGAGAGGGGTCTGACCATAATGGTGGTTGGGAACAAAGAGGTATTTGAACATATTTGAACTCAGTCATATTGTATCTTTGTTTGTATCACCAAACAATAGCAATTATTGAATACTTTGAATAAGATCTTACATAGTTACCAATTCAAAAGTGAAAAAACCCTTTCCATGGACATGTTGTTTAAAAATGGCCATGACCATATCTCTGGACTGTGTGAATGAAATCACATGACCTAGGAGCCAAATTGCAGCCAAGAATATGTACTGTACTATTTATGACTCCACCAAAGCTTAGTGTGATTCTCCATGTGTTTGGCAGTGCTAGGCAGGTAGGTGGGGTGGACCAGCAGCCAGGTAGGCAGGTGGCCAGGTGGGAGGGACTGGTCAGCCAGGTGGTAGGAGTGGAAGCAGGGCATGCAGGGGGGTGCATGGGCAGGTGGGTGTGCAGCTGGGTGGGAGCACAGGTGGGTCAGTGTGCAGGCAGGTAGACATGCAAGCTTATGCATACATAGGCAGGGGGATGCACAGGTGGGTGAGGCAGTAAGCAGTAGGGGCAGGCTTAGGGAGTGGGCATGATCAGCTGATCTGTGGGAAATAAACAAACAAAATCCAGTGAACAACTGAACAAAACTCTCAGGGGGTCAATGCCACAAAGTCATCTCAGACTACTGATGGAACACCATGTAAGCATATCCTTTCCTCCCAATGCCTATACCTGACCAGGTGGAAGAAAATGCAGACAGGAGGCACTCTGCCCACCTTGCACACAAGATTTGATGAGTTTGCCAATGAACATTATCTGAATTATGACTGGGGGCTGTGTCCCCTGATGATTTGAAGACCTACTTACAAATGATGGGTGCTGAGGAGCTCAATCTTGAAGAGTATGTCCATGACAATAACCACAGCTGGGGTGAGCTAGTCAATGACAACTTCAATGTGGTTGGTGTGTATTCTTCCCCATTACCACCCAGTGGAAAGCATTAATGATGCTTCTTTTCAAACCAGAAAAAACCATACCCTGGGGATGATCAGACCCTGCTCATCTCCCACATCCCCACTCCCAATGTGCTTTTCACATCTGGTCAGTGGGAATGGAACAATTCCACCAATTCTATCTAGACTCCTATGACTTAGCAACAGGTAATTCTGTGAACATGCCCTATGGCTTTGAGCTGTGGGATGTTCCATGACTGGTACATATCCACATATTTGGGGGGAAATTATTTACATGGGAGGAGGCATTTGGCCTATTAAACATCCCACCTGGTGAAGAGAAGTACAGTGTCCTGGAGGGGTCAAGACTTTCCCTCAAGTGCCCAGGGGAGCCTACATTCTACTTTGAAATTCCTGTGATGCCAGTGGAAAATTGTATTCCATTTGCTCACATGGTCCCACAACACTCTATAGGAAGCAGAATCTCTTTTTCCTTAGATGTTATTTCTCTTTCATATGTAAGTAAGGACTTGAGGTGTTGGACTACTACTAGTAAGTGAGTTATCAGGTCATGAGGTAGTAGTATTGCTTGCTATGGAGTGTAGTGTCTGTATAGTGTTGTCTAGCTGGATACAGAGTGTAGGGGCTGTATGGTAGCTTTGGTAAAGGTAAGTTATCCATGGGATTCTGCTGTTTCATTTCCTTAGATGTATTAGCTCTAAGCTGAGGGCAACATATGCATGTGAGCCTGCTGGTGCTGAAGAGAATTGAAAAGAGTGTGAGAGTCCTCTGGTAGTGAGATGGTGGTCAGTTCAACCCAAGGAGCTCTGATGCTAGGAAATCAAAATCCCCTGTGAGTACAGGAGAAATGGGTGAAAACAAGTGAAAATGCCTTGCTGTGACCCTAAGAACTTGAGAGAAGACATCCAAAGGTGGCCTGAGGAAGCCTAAATAGTCTAACAAGACTTCCAGACTTCATTGTCTGTCTTTCTGCATCTGTGGTAAATCATCTATTATTTCAACATCTATTGTAGCCTAATTACAAATATTTGACTTGCAAGTGGTTTATATCAGCCACTACAGAGCCAAACACAAAGTCAAAAGCTCTAAATAAAAGTTATAGTAACAAATAAAAATCAAAAACCAAGTAAAATAAAGACAATAAATAGAATCTTATGCTAGGGATAATATTTCCCCTACCACACTCAGACAGGTGCCAACAATGATTCACTGCCCATTATCTTTCATAACACATCTAACCCATCAGGTGGAGATTCATCAACTTCATTTCATTTACTATCCTGTCAAAAGAAGAGGTGGAGAATCTAGAGCATACAAAAATGGCTGTTGATGCTGATAGTATGTAAGTCTCTCTTTATGTGTCTTATCATCCATTCCACTTCTAACCACATTCAGATGCAACCCATACTGACTCACACAGTTCTAATCCTACCTCCCAACTTCATTTATTTGACCTGACTGTGTGAGTTGGATATGCTGAAAGCCAATGATCACAAATGGGTGATGCACTGAATGATGGGCCCACATCTGGAACAATGTCACAGTTGATGAGTGGCAATTTAGACATTGAGTGTGTCAGTGTCAGTATCAAAATGTCAGATGTTGGTGGGGATGAAGATGCCATAGTCCTGTTCATTGTACTTTCAGATAGTATGCAGGTGAGCTCTTACACTGCAGGTACATATGAACCTTCCAATGAACTATGATAATCAAAGTGGAAAGACTTCAGGTATGAATGGACTACAAATGCATGCATTATAAATTTATTGCTCATGTATTACCAATGGACACACATCAGCACAGCCAAACCTGAAAGTGGCTGTTGGTGACAGAAAGATGATGCATCAGCAAACTAGCCATCACCTGGCCAGAGCTGGCCAGAGTTCCCAGACTTCCAAAAAGGTCCCCCCTGGCCAGGACTGGCCAGATAGAGTTCCAGAGTTCCCAGAATCCCAACCCCCCATCTGTCTAGGCTGGGCAGGCTGGATGGACTGGCCAGGTCCCCAGAGTCCCAGAGTATCCCAGCCAGCTACTAACTACTACATGTTTCCTAATCAACACTACTAGATAAACTACTAGACTTGCACTTATCCTAATCAGCACCACTAAATAAACTACTAGACTCACACCTCTACCAATTTCCTAATCACCACTACTAGATAAACTACTAGACCTGCACCACTACCAATTCCCTAATCAACACTACTAGATTAACTACTAGACCCACATTATTACATTTTGCCTAATCACACTACTACACTACTAGTAAGGGATGAGGTAGGGACTACCTTCCCATTTAGTAGGAAAGGGCTGTTGTTTGGTTGAACTTGGCCCATTGAGTGAAAGGAGTGGGTTCTGGTGTCCACTATGTTGCATTGTAGGGTATATTTGTGACTTAGCCAAACCTTGAGGCTGTAGTTTGATTAGTCAACACTAATGAAACACTAATAAACACTACACTTGTTATTAGTCAAAAATGCAAACTATACACACCAAATCACTAATCAAACACTAATCAACACTATGCTTAGCCAGTAGTCAAAAATATGAACTTTATTGCACTTTTGGTAACCAGTAGTGTACACAACACAATGCTAATCAAATACTGATAAATGCTACACTTAGTTGGTAGAAAATGTGAAATTTACTACATTGTTTTGGTAATGAAAAGTGTGCACAACACATCACTAATCAAATACTAATAAACACTACACTTAGATATCAGTCAAAAATGCAAACTACTCTATGCTTTTGGTAATCAACAGTGCACACAACAAATCACTAATCAATGACTAGTCAACACCACACTTAGTTAATAGTCAAAAAAGTGAACCTGATTACACTTTTTGGTAATCAAAAGTGTACACAACACAATGCTAATCAAGTACTAATAAACACTACACTTTCTTGGCAGTCAAATGTGTACACAACACAACACTAATCAAACCTAATCAGCACTACACTTTTGGTAGTCAAATGTGTACACAGCACAACACTAATCAAATAGCAATCAACACTACACTAATCAAATCCTAGTCAACACTACACTTAGTTGGCAGTAGTCAAATGCAAACTTTCCTTCACTTGCAGTAATCAGATTTCATTTGCTTGTATCTCATCCAAAAATGGATATATTGATTATGTAAGGACACCCCCATGCCTCTGATATCACCCACTATAACTTTTGTTATGACATCATAGCTGTACAACCACTTTTTGTTTTTTATGCACCACATCCAAAAGTAAACCCTGCCAATCTCACACCCAGAAAATGAGATATTGCTAAGGTAAGCATATTCCCAGGGTACCATGATCAAGCACTATGACTTTTGTTATGACATTGTGGCTGTACAACAACTATATATGGCACACTTGTAGATAACATCTTTCACAGTCTGGAATGTCTGGAATGTCTGGAATAGTCTGGAATGTCTGGAATAGTCTGGACTAGAAGCCTGGGATGGTCTGGAAATTCTGGAACTCTGACATGATCTGGACAAATCATCTGGGAAGGTCTGGGCTGCTCAAATGCTGGGATAGGAATGGCTAGTTTGCTGATGACCACTGTGATCATGTCTGATAGGCTGATCTATCAACTTAGTGATCATTTGAATAGGTGGGAGAGACAACTCAAATTTGTTGCCCTCAACATGAATTGCATGTAGCCCTACCAGCAACACCCCAAGTACCACCTTCAGTGATTTGCCATACCCCCTTACTTCTGCTGTCACCACTTCAACTGCACCTCCCCCTGTTTCCACTGCTATTGCATCCCCTCCTACTGCATTAGCTGCGCTGTTGAAAGTAGAAATGAAGCTGGTGCTGGCAAGGGCATGTGAAAACATTTATCAGCACATGGTTGTGGAGGGTGTGGTGCATGCAGATAGGGAGCAAGACAATATGATTGCAAGTGCCATTAGTGCAGTGATGCAATTTGTTGCTGGTGGTGCAGCAGTTAGACAACCAAAGTCAGCCATGAAGAGTATGATTGATGTGATGGCTGTGATGAACATGCATTCAAACAATATGCTTTTTGTCACATCCATAGTGAGTTTGGGCTTCACCTGGGGCTGGAAGGTCTTGAAGGCTTGGAGATCATGCATCAGGTGACCAGGGTACAAGGTCTATTGATGGATTTTAGTTTTCTTCAAGATCTACACCACCCAGAGTCTCAGCTCTTTTCATCTTTGTTTCTTTCAAAATTTTATGCTTGATATGTTTTTTTTAAAAAACTCTGATGGATTTGTGGAAGTATGTTCCATCTGATAGCCAGCTCAATACAGTATTCACACTCAGTGGAGCTGCACTTTCTGCTGCACTGAAAGACTTCACCCAAGGTTACTACAAACTACTTGATTATAGTGTCAAGGCATGGCAGGCAGAATCCTTGCATTAATCTCTCATCTGTGGGCTAACCCAGTGACAAGGGTCTGGTTGGTAGCATTCCAGCAATATCTGATGACATGGGGATGTGCAGGACTTCCCCCAACCTTTAGATTTGTTTAGCTTATATCCACACAAATTGTGATTATCTAGTAATGATTCATACAAGAACTAATGACACCAGCCCTTTTTTGTTGCTCTGGATAGTGGTGAGGTGACATTAGCTAAGGATATGTGACCAAAATGAGCATGGATGACCTAGTCCTCTTTCAGTGGTGGATATAGCCTTGCATAACTTCAGCAAGGGCCAGTCAACTTTGTGATGAATGATTTATTATAGTTGGGAAGACTGTAGCAAGGAGGGTGTTGTATCTGAATCACAACATCTCCACCCACACCATAAAGGATTTAGCAGTGTCATGAACAGCAGGAATATCATCTGGCTACAATAGACTGATATTTTTCTTCTTGACCATCAAGTCATTGTTAAGCATAGTCTGCTGAGGTGGCAAGACATTGATGCAAATGTGTAACTTGGATGTCAATTCATCCTATAGATTATGAAGTGTGGGGATGTAGCATCAGAAAGAAGGGCCTTACAACAGTGTAAATATGATTGAGTGTTCAGCAACTGATATGCAAGCAAAAATGCATAGGTTACAAACCTCAGAAGACTCTGACACTGCTCCTCAGTCCCAAGTATGCCAATGAAGAAGTGTCTGCCCTCAGAATGAATTGAGGGTAATGTTCCATGAAGGTGCAGAGGCACAGTCAGTATATTACTTCATGCTGAATGCCATTGTATAGATCTAAGTCAGTGGTATAAGTCTACTGAAGTAAAAGAGCGGGGGTATTATAACAGTGGGGATATGTATATTCTGTTACACTGGGACAAAAGTCTGCAACATAGGTAGAGCCCAAGTGGTTTGTTCTACATGCTGCAAATACAGGAGAGTTTATGACAGATCCCTTTGGTGATGTCTGGTTCTGCTTCATGCCTTTGATAGTATGGATGGCTGACCTACCAGAGCAACAGCTAATTGCATCAGGGACATGAAATGCATCCCCAGTCACTCTGGCAACTCTTGAGAAGTTTGGAGACTCAACATGTCAATCCTCCACACAAAAAACCATACCCTTGATCTCATTCATGCAATTAGTGGTGATGCAGAACTACAGTTACTAGATCATTACCAGAAGTTGGCAAAGGCTAACTACCTCCCTGGAGTCCACCTTCCATTCTTTCAAAACTGGAAAAATAGCAATCCTTGCTGTTTCTTGTGCCCAAAGTCCTTCATTTCCTTCACAAATTTTTCTGGGATCATGTCCTGAAGTGTTGTAAGGAAATCATTGGGATTGATGAACTTGATGCTTGCTACAAAGACCACCACAAACATGTTGGTGTATGCCACTTCACTTCTGGGATATCTCATGCAATATGACAGGCCATGAATATCATGACATACAATGCTCCATCATTCCTCTGATTGCAGGTGCAGCCCCTCCTGCAGTGGTTCAGTCTATCCATGCCCTCCTCAATTTCATCTATTGTCAATGTGGACTCATGTGTTGCCCTTGATGAACAGTGCTAACAGGTTTCAAGTCTCCACACTCCACTTGCAATCCATTCACAAAGGGTCTCCTGTCCAATGGGGCTGCAGCTGCACTATCTGTCAGTCTCTCCCAATCACTCCAAACTCCAGTTTGCTGACATTGGCAACATTTTTGCATTTCCTGACTTTGCTGCAAGGCTTAAGGAATACATTGCATGCCATGTGGAGAGTACTGCATTCACCTGGCAGACATTTGATGAAGTCAGAGTATGGCATAAATTCTGTATTCAACAGTACTTGACCTGCACTGGGCCCATGGTGATCTTACCCAGTCAAGTGGTCCAAGCTCAGCCTCCATCATCTGACTTCCCCCTCAGCAACTGTGATGCCATTCTTCTCAATGTTAATAGACAGAGACAAGACAATCCTGGCTGTAAGTAAATTAATGTACATTCTTGGACAGCTAATATACTGACTATTCAGACAGATCACATTGCAGAAGTATGAGTTGTATTTCAGTTGATTCACTCCCATTGTTCTCAAGACCCAATTCCTGATTCTCTATCTAAGCCCCACATTTATGTTTGGTCATTCCATGTCATCTCCACACCAGAAAATCAGCCTGATATGCATCTCTGGGTCCTTGAATGAGTATACAGTCCACCTTTACCCCACACTGCAAGCATTTCACAATTTTTCACACCAAAATACCTTGAAAAAATTGAAGGAAGATATACTCTTTTATTTGGCATGTTTTCAAGCCAAAAATGCAAATATAATGTTCTGTCTTCTTTGTGTTTTCTGTCCAAAAACATGAATTAAATGGTAATGCTGATTAGCTTCTACACTCATGGGTATTACCATCAATCAATGTTTTGTGAAAAATCATGAGAAGAAAAAAAGTGTTACTTTTTACCTTTCCTCTTGGAAAACACCTGTCAAAAAAGAGTATCTCTTCCTTCAATTTTTTCAGCATGTTTTTTCAAGAAAAATTGTGAAGTGCTTGCAGTGCCATGCTCCACCCTTTTGCATTGGTTTTATTCTTCCTTTAACTGAGTCACACATGTGGCAGACTTAGTACCTGTTTTTGGGGAGAAAGTGGACCATACTCTAACAATGGCTACCTCACAGGAAAAGTACAATCATTTCTACCTTAATCCCTATGCTACTGAGGAGGACTTTGATACCTTGTATACACCCAAGCAGATATAGTTGTACTGTTGAAGTAGAGCTGTGGACAAGCAAACATGGTAACTTTGGTAAAATGTCCCCATATCATTTTTACAAAAATCTGAAGCCATATTTGAACTCAGAAACTCAAAATACATCAGGAAACAGTATTCCCATATTTTTCTCACAGATTTTTGAGTTGACCAAATTTTTGGACCAGAAAAATCAAACCTTATGCTACTAAATAAGGACATTTCAACCACCTTGGCTGTGGGCTTGCATCACAAAAACTTGAAAACTACTTGCTAGGAGGCTACTACAATCACTGACAACACAGTACATGTTGAATGGAGATGTGCCCTAGCATTCCAATAACTTGCCATGTACACTAATTTCCATGAAATTCTCGGTGTCAATTACAATGAATGAGTTAGAGTTTCAGTGGCTGGTTCAATGTTCAATGTTTGAGACAAAATACAGCCAAGATCTTATGGAGCAAGTTCTCTAGAGAGTCCACCAGGACTTCAAGCAGGACCCACCCAGCCACACCAGCCAAGTGACACAGGGATGTTGGGAAGGTCTGCGTACTAGTGGTTACTAATTACACCCACACCTAACCAGCCACTGGAAGGGTCAACCTACCAACCAGGAGTACCATGACAATTTTAGCTCTGGATTCTGGAAGCTCAAAGTACTCAAGTGATCATTGGTGACTTGACAAATGGTATGTAATTTTTTTTACCTGTTTGCAATCCAATTCAATCCAAAAAAGGTTATTTTGAGGTGCAAAGCCCCAAACCTTTGTCCAAACATGAACCTTCCTCATTTTTTTCATTACTTACTAGCAATGTTCTGACATTTCTGCCAGTACTATCATAACTGCATTTGGGAATACTACATATAATTTTTTTTTCAGAATTTTTGCAAACTGTTTTGGGGGTGGCCAAAATTTCAGGGTCAAATTTTAAAAAGTCACCACAGCAAAAATTGGCTTGTGCCAATCTGATTATTAGATGTTAGATACACTACTTGTACAGTTTTTTGCCTCATCAAGTGATGTGACGAGGTGGGAAAATTTGAGCAAAAAAATTACCATGTTTGCTTGTCTGCAACTAGTGTTGTCCAGGCCCGGCTCGGCTCGAAAGCCGCAGCTTGGGCTCGGCTTTTGAAGGCTCACGGCCCAAGAAATCCCAGGCCGAGCCGTGAGCCGGGCCAGGCCCTATAGACGGCTCGGCCCGGCCTGAAGCCGCGGCCTCAGCAGCAGATAACAGATAGTACATAGTAACAAAAATCATGCATCTACCCAATGTGTCAACCTTAGAGAACGGATCCAAAATGAGGTTGCTACCACCATGCAAAAAACCGAAAGGCCCGGCGTGAAAACGGGCGAGATCCACCGTCCTGACTGCCCAACCCTGTTCAAACACAAAAACTCAAATAACTCTGGAACTGTGAATGCGCGCACAACGTCTCAATATCATCTGGTAGGTTTCATTTAGTAGAGTCACCTCTAAAAAAAGCGAGCGATTCGGACCAGAATTGCCTGAGTTACACCCTAAACAGGGTAGGGGGTAGGAGGAAGGGTATGTGCCGACGAATAACGGCTCAGCGCAGTGGCACAAAGTGGAGGGGAACACTCAAGGGGAGTGGGGAGAGCCTGGAGAACAAGGAATTGAGGGAATACGTGCACCCAATCCTGAGATATTTGCAAATTAGTGCAACAGCTCCTGCATCCATAAAAATACCTATATCCCCGGAATGGCGGCAGCGACAGTGATGCGAAAGGCACCGTTCGAAAGATCTCGGCGAGGAGAGTCAGGATCCCCATTTGCGAGAGGGTAGACGCGTCGGGGGACGAGATATCGTGTGTTCAGTGTCGAGGGGGAGGGGGAAGTAGACCTGGACACGGAAAAGTGGATATCTCAAGAACAACTGAGCGCGTCACCATAAACAAGGTATCACTGGTTAGCCGTAAACAAGTAGTGACACCATGCAAAAAATGAAGAGGCCCGGTGCAGAAATGAGCAAGATATGCCAACCCGACCTTCCCACCTTGCTCAGAAACAAAAACTCAAATAACTCCGGAATGGTGAAAGTGTGCGCAACGTCTCATATATCGTCCGGTAGGTTTCGTCCAGTAGATTCACATCTGAAAAAAGCAAATGATTCGGTCCAGAATTGCTTGAGTTACACCCCAAACACGAGAGAGGGTAGGAGGGAGGGCATGTGCTGACAAACAACGCACTCTGCAGCACAGCCACAGAGCCGCGGCCTGAGCCCACGGCTCACGGCTTTTGAGAAGTCAGGCCGGGCCCTGAGCCCCCACAGGCCGTCCCCACGGCTCGGCTCGGCCCGGCCTAGGAGGGCCCGGCCCGGCTCGGCTCAGGGCTTGAGGCCGGGCCCAGCACAACACTATCTGCAACTGTAGCTCAATCTCAATTATACAGACTTGCAGCCACAATTAAAAAACCAAATATTCTGTGATGGATTGGATTCCCAAAAGTGGAGATATGTAAGATACAAGAGCATACTAACAAGACTAATTAATGGCCATCATTTAATAATTATAAAAAAAAGAAAAAGAAAAAAAGAAAGGAAAAAGGACACCAGCCAATCAGCGGTCACCGTTGGGGACTACGTAACGCACCTGTTACCTGCCAGGGTCCTGCTTGCTAAGCATCCATTCCAGCAAAGTGCTGATAGGCTATGACATATTGACTTCAGCAAAACCCGCTCGGCGCCGGAATTGTTCTGGCTTTCCATATAAAGAAACCCACGACGAGACCGAATATCATGCCAGTGGACAAGCTTGTGGAGCGAACACAACCACACGCCGCGCTCGTGCAAGTTACAAACTCATCCCCCGGCGTACGAGTACCGATAACTGACCGGGAACAAGTGTGAGTCGGAGTCCTTGGATCCATACTCTTCTGCCTTTCCTCCGCTTGTTGGGTCCTCCTGTACAACATCAACCATCCTTAGTACAACGAGCACCGTCGCGTATGTGACACAAGTTGTATGATCTTGGGTGGCGAAAAATTGACACCTGCACCACAGAATCCGTTCACGGCGATCTGGGTACTGCCGATAGACAACCCACAAGACCATGTTATTCTCGTCGACAGCTCGTGGAGACATGAAAAGTTGAGGCCGTCCACCACACCTTTTCTGGTATTTTGTCATTGGCTGCATGTGCAACTGGACGGTAACTCTGTCTGTATGCTGCAGGATATAGTACTGGTGAATGCGAGATCACACTACCTTTCAGGGCGCGCTTCAGTCTTGTTAGGCTTGGGTCGCATTCTTTCAAGCCCTGTCTTCACACACACTGTGGGAAGATGCCATACACATGAGCGAGATCTTCGCAGGTCTCCTGACCACTCCCAGATCCTCTATCGATGTCGACTTGGTTTTGGACAAGTGCTAAGGCATAAACAACTACTACACTACGGCATGACGAACTATCGTACTACCGTATGCCATCTCTTTCCCCGCCTCCTTCCTCCATTCTTACTGCATATTGGGGACGAATTAAAAATGGTCCTGGTTATCATTGTGTGTATGAATGGCTTTTTTACGCGTATAACTTCCTTCCATAACATCTTTGTTCATCTTTTTGGACTGTCAAGTCGATAAAGTCCAATATAAGTATACTTTTCTTGGACCTTGTTAGGCAGGTAAATTGCTTTCGTGAACAACAAAGTGAGTGAGGTATGTCGATTTAATGTCATTGGATCCCAGCCATGAAATAAATACTGGTGTTATTGACACTCTTACTCATCGTTTGAATAGAAACTCGGTATATACAAGACCATTCCAGTTAATATTGGTGGATGTTAGTACCAAACAGGGGTACAAAGTGGAGGAATTTGTCACCACCTTGCCGAATGCAGGCGATTAAGGAACATCAGGCACCCTAGGCCGATGCAGGATGCACCCGTGTAGATCGCAAGGCGTGTGGGAAAGGAGCTGGCATCAAGGAATGGGTATGGAACTGGGCGGTGCACCGGTTAGTCACCAGGAGAGAGAAAAGTTGGGAGGAAGAATGACAGAAAGGACTGAAACACATACAGAACCCGCTCTGCGACGCAAAGTACTCGACTGCTGTTGCATACAACACCGCATAAGCGATCATTATGACGGGGGCGATGGCCATTTGCCTAGCAGAGAACTTGGGCTCGAAGAAGACAAAGTCGGTGAGCAGGGAGAGCATGGGGGTGAGGTGCATTGCAATGTCTGCTAGAAGGGGTAATTTGACGAGGCCGTGCACCGGGGTCGGGGATGTGGGAGATATTTCAGCGGGGAAGAGGATGAGTGAGGGAGCGAATAAGCGAAGGGACCAGTACACGCTCGACACGACAAAGCCCATCTAGTGAGTGTCGCATGAGTGCTTGTAAGGCATAGTTGAGGTCGACGTACCGGGAGGAAAACCATCGATAGTACTCGCTTCAGTGGATGTAAGTCTGTGCAGTCAAACTCATGTTAGCAACGGCGCAGCCAGCGCCAACGCATGCAACACGTACACCGGCGCGTCGTTGGAAACATGTCCTGTATGAGACTGAGCACTATATATGCCCAGGAAGCTACCAGTCTACTCGCAAAGAATGTGAGGGTGATCCGGGGACAAATAGGAGCGTGCGTACGCTTGGATGCTGAGGTACAGTGTGAGGACGCTCTTGTGTTCAGATATTCTATTGGCGATCGTCTTATCGATGGGGTTCCTTTCAGTGTACATGAGCCCATGGCCCATCACACAGGCCGACAGGATGTGCACAAGGAATGCCCGTCCTCGTCGTCGTGACATGGTTGTTGTCAACAAGTGGGTGGATCACCGGCGTCTCCGTTAGATGAAACGCGGAGTCAAAACTTTATATTCTCTCCGAGATACACAGCAAACTTGTCCGCAACGCTCTGCTCACTCCAATCTACCACACCCTTCTCCGTCGTACCCAGCGTAATCGCTTTCTTATGCAACGTCACAAATTGTCTCTTCAACCTCTGTAGCTCCGACAGCGTCACATTACGCGGGGGAAGAGTTATGCGGACTTTCAGTGTGGAGAGAGCAATGGTGGTCGTGCCGCCGAGCGAGCCGGAGTTGGCCTGCTCGGAGACGAGAGCGGTGACGATCGAGGCGGTGGTGTGTTCAAGCATACGCAGGGCGTCGGTGGGAGCTTTTGCAACCTGTAACAGACCAATATTAGAATCCACGATTGTGTACAGCATGGTGGTCGACAAACAGCTTGGGTTCCCGTGTTGGGAGGCTTCACCATTCCTTCAGTTATCGCTCTCCAAATGTCGTCTGCTGGTACGTCCTCGTCTGTCCATGACACGGTAAAGAGAGGCGAGTCCCATCGAACCATCGAAGAAGGCTCTTCATAGCGCTGCAGCAAGTTCGCGAGGCTAGTGACGTGAGTCGGTCTGCAACGTGAAAAAAGGTCCACGACGCACGTGTCAGGAGCATGTGCTTTTCCGTCTGTGCGTTCGCAGTTCCATTGCTTGCATAGATCGGGCGTAGCAAGCACGTACACCTACGCCTACCTCAGTCAGCCGCAGTAGGACGTGCAACGAGGATGCATTGGGGGGAATACTAGGGATAAGGACACTCACCGTACATACCCGGACCTTGATCTCTCTGGCTGCACAATACATCTGATACCGAAATCCCTTGATATAGTTCAACGAGTCGACGATGACAATCGTGTTCTGGGCCAGGTTACGTTGGACAGCTGTGAACAGCGTTCCACGAGCTGGTTTTTCCGATCTCGAATCTGGCATATGAAATCTGTTTTTTCATTCTCGGTAGACGACGTCGAAGTGTTGCCTACCATTGTAAGACGATCGGTCGATGTTGAGGGTGTCGTCGGAGAGCAGAACGACGGACAGCGATGGTCCTGTATACGACGGGTCTGCCAGCCGAGACTCGAGGTGTCGTTTGAGCTGAGCTGCCCGTTGTGATTTTCCAGAGCATGGATAGCCAGATATCGTGATGAGGGCCATCTTCAAAGAGTCCAATGACGTCAAAACCGGTGTCGACAATGCTCGTGTTGAACACTTCACGGACCCTCAGAATTGTCGCTGTCGCTGTACGTCGACCAGACATGGTGCAAACACGCCGGGCAACTCAGGCAGCTACAGCATCCCAGCACCAATCTACATCTTCAGACGTCCCCACAAAACCACCCACTAAATCCGAAGCACGGGCCAGCGTCGATGACAGACCTGCCAAGCGGCGACGGACGACAAAAGCAGATGATACACACTCGGTTTTCCCTACTCGTGTATCCAGCCCATGGAAAGTCGGCCCACACGTATCTGCCGCAGGAGGCGTCGAGAACGCCATCCTCAACGCTGCTCGTATCGGGTACGTTCATTGTCGTCCCTCGCGTTCGTTCATGACTGCCAACTACACGCAGTGCCAATGCATTCGGCCTCTTCGTCAAATCCCAGCGTAAATGGGTATCTCCACCTCTCACCGACTCCAACGTTTCCACTTTCAAAGCTCGTATGACTGAGTTCGGGTATTCACCTTCCCACGTACTCGTGCATGGAAGCTACCTCATGAATCTCGGTAATCCCGACGAGTGCGTCTCTTCTCTTGTTTCTCTTCTCCGGTTCGAACGGGACAGCTCACGGCGGGTTTCACACGCTGGCGGAACATCTGTAGTGGCAAACGGGAGAAGTCTTATGAGTGCTTCCTGGATGAAATACAGCGATGTGAACAGCTAGGACTTGAATTGTACAATTTCCAGCAAGTTCATTTGATATTTACGTGTGCTCATACTCACTCGTATTTGTGTACCAGCCCTGGATCGGCAGTTGGCCAAACCACGAAAGAACACTCCGTCGCACTAATCGCGGAATGTATAAATCGAGCACATAAAGCCACAGCTAACCTCACCATCGTCATCGAGAACATGGCAAGTATCCACGTTCTTTGCATATTATAGACTATTCCACTGCTGACCTATCCCACGGTCCAGGCAGGCGCAGGGAATGTCATAGGCTCTCAGTTTTCAGAGTTGCGTGGCATCATCGATCGCGTCGAGAACAAGGACCGGGTTGGAGTATGTCTTGACACGTGTATGCGCGTATTTTATCGGGTAGTTTCAAATCCTCACGGACGCGCCAGGTCATTTATACGCAGCTGTATGTGTCTCGGGCTATGGGAGACGGCGCACGAATTAATGCTTCCATGATAGGGTTATGATATCTCCACGCAAGCGGGATGGGAGTACGTCTGTTTTCTCACTCACGTTCGCCTAACTGCTTGCTAATTGGCTTCCCCATGCAGCGCGACGAGTGAGTTCACGCGTGCTCTATGGTTACACTGCTCATTCCATGAAATACAGTATCCGAGTACGACAACCTAGTGGGGCTGTCCTACCTTCGGGGCCTGCATCTCAACGATGCACGTACGACGCTTGGATCCAAAAAGGACAGACACGAAAATATCGGGCTGTACGCTACCCTCCGTTCTTTGCAACATTACACGGTACTAATTCTACCCAAAGCGGCCCCCTTTCCCTCACATTTCGTGCTGTACTGACCGATCCCCGTATGCGCAATCTTCCCCTCATCCTTGAAACACCAACGTACGGGTCGGAAGCAGACCAAGACGGCGTGTGGGCCGCGGAGATCAGCGTGTTATATAGGATGGCGGAGATCCGGGCGGGCGTGACCGAGACTGCAGCTGAGACCATTACTAATGAACGGGTTACGGACCGGGATGAAGATGAGGACGTAGTGAAAGCATTGACGGAGAAGGTGCGTTTGGCGGTGGCGGCGGCTAAACAGAAGAATGGTGGTCAGGCAAAAGGGGGTGGAAAGCGACCCCGGGCAGGGAAGGGTAGAGGGAAGAAGGCGCGAGATGTCGGATTGGATGAAGATGACGGGGAGGGTTCTGAGGAGGTGAGTCGAAGCGAATAAGCGCGGATTCTGCCAGGCCGCCGGCTATACTTATACACTACGCCCGAGCTCGTTCTAATTCTAATCTGCAGACAATACCATTATAAGTACTCAAGTAAGGTTATCCCCGAGAATTTACACGCGGTGTTAGGCTCCCCGATACACCCGCGGGTTCGTACACGTGGTCAGACCCTTGATGAATACGTGTCTTCTCGGGTATGGGCACGGGTTGAGGGTTTAGCCCTACTCGCCACTCCGACTATCAATAGCTGTTGCTTCCTGCTGTGGAGTAAAGCACACATTCAGTGCCCCACGGCTTTGGAAACACGCCGCCCCCACCTATAAATTGTTCTCGTAAAGATATGGTAGGGTTGACTCTGGCGGCTAGCCTCATCTGTTTCCTCTCCTCCGTCTGTTGTTAGACGCACCCTCGGTGGATCGGTCAGTATTAGAATAGGATGTTAGAGGAGAAGACACCCGTTTCTCCGGACGTTGCAGTTGCCTCGACCCCTCCAGGGTCCGATACCATACGAGACGATCAGAAGCTACATGAAAAGACGTCTCCAGACCGTACTGACAAGTACGCCAAGTATGCCGGCGAGGCCCCTGATGGTGGGTTCAAAGCTTGGTCAGTCATCGTCGCGTATGTGCTTTTAGCACTTTGCCGTGTTCTTCACCTTGACGCGTATATATAGATCGATGTTGACAACGTTTTGCACGTAAGTGTACCCCGCCGCACCTGATTATCGTTGGCGTCGGTCGTATTCGGAGCTCATTATTACTCAGCTTTGGGTATGTCAACAGTTCGTGGGGCGTGAGTACTACACCTCGTCAGTCATCTACTGCCTTATTGCTTATCTACTCGCAGGTCTTTCAAGATTATTATGAGAAAGTTCTTTTATCCGACAAAAGTCCATCTACAATGTGGGGTCACCTTTTTCATCGATGTTTTCATTCCGCCAACTAACTCTGCACCCAGAGCATGGATCGGATCAGTTCAGGCAAGTCCTGACTCACATCTCTCAACATTCCACCACTCACGTGCCCCATCTTATCGCGGTAACTACAGTACACATTCATCTATCTGCCCGGACTGGCGACGGGAAGAATGTTCGACTTGGGATATTTCAGGATTCCTTATTTCGTCGCGAGTTGCGGGCTTATATTGTGCACGTTCCTCACAGCGGAGTGCAAACAGTATTGGCAATTTTTACTCGTACAGGGTCTTTTTACCGGTGTGGGTGCTTCTCCCCTTCTAGAAGATTATCCATAAGTGGCTTCATGATCGCTGTTGACAGTTGTTCAGTGGGATCATCTACGCACTCGCCATTAGCGTCGTGTCGCATTGGTTTTCCAAGAAAAAGGGGATGGTCCTTGGTATCGTATCCATCGGCACGTCGCTCGGGGGAACGTTGTTCCCTATCGCAGGCCAAAAGCTTATACCCCTTGTTGGGTGAGTTTTGATCTTGTCTCACCGGAGATGTGCCTGGTTAACGCTACCCTCAGATTCCAGTGGACGGTTCGTACGTTCGGATTTATGGTGTTGGTCGCCCTCGGGATTGCCAATCTTGTGAATTAGATATACTCATGGAATCATTTCTGTTACCATGCTGACGCGAGAAACCCAGGTTATAGATAGACGTTTGCCCCCTGTGAACGTCAAGGGTGGACTGCTTAATTTGTCTGCGTTTCGAAATCCAGCCTATACCCTCTATTGTGTTTCCGGGATCGCTTGCCTCCTCGGACTATATACCAGTGAGTCATACCTTTGCACACTTCCCAGAGGTGCAACATGATCGTGTCTGGCTAATTTGCATCTACAGTGTTGACTTACTTACCCGTCAGTGCTGCGGCGGTGGGGATGTCGAGCAACATTCTGTTCTACTTTGTTGCAATGGCAAACGCAGCATCCGTGTTGGGCCGGTTGTCCGCCGGCTGGCTCGCCGATCTTATCGGTAAGCACTGCGCACTTTGTTGCAATCGAAACTCGATCACGGTATACAGGTCCTCTCAATGTCATGATCCCGTTTACGGGTCTAGCTGGTATTCTCACCTTCGCTTGGCCATATGCTTCGAGCCAAGGGGCGTTGATTGGCGTATCCGTCCTTTATGGGTACTTGTCCCGCTAGGCACATCACGTCATATTTAACGCATATCCTCTCAGATTTGCTTCCGGGACATATATTGCCCTTCTCGTCGCTCCCCCTATGGCAATGGGCGATATAGGTGACGTGGGACGACGTGTGGGAATGTTTTTGACTATTGCGGCACTGGGTGCGTTACTGGGTACGCCGATATCGGGCGCGCTGAATGCCCGGACGGGAGGTTTCAAAGAGCCAGGGTTCTATGCGGGTGAGTCTCTCATCTCTGTTTTTTTCTTGTTCCGTGCTCTACGGCGTCCTTCCTGTTTATGTTCGGAGGTACATGAATGCTCATTGTGGCGTTTTGTTGACTGTTGCAGGTGCCATGGTCATGTTTTCAGTTCTGCTGCTCTTTGTGGTACGATATCTCCACCTCGGACGGCTACATGGGAAGTGTTAATGTCCTATGAGCGCTGCAAGCAAAGCTGTCATGGGGTCCTCCCAGTAACCATGCATTTCCGTGTATTTGCCGAGTAATGCGACCTGGCTCGAATACCAAGTTTCTCCCATCTTTCATCCATGGCGCAAATAATGCAAAGGAGTCCTTGTTGGGATATTAAACTGCCCTTAGTAGTACTTACCTTGGTGCGAAGATTAGTTGCTTACATAAGCAGAAAAGCGGACTACAGTAGAGTAAATTTTCTCCTAGTCTCCTCAGTAGCTTGTTGATACTGAGGAGTAAGTCACCTTTTATTTAGCCCCTACTTTTACTGACCACCTGTAGATTAACTATCTGACAGGTACATATGAATACAGTAGCTTGTTGATACTGAGGAATTAACTATCTGACAGTCCTTGTAGCCATTGGCATGGTATGTCATGTGAAGATGAAGTAGTAATGTGCAAGCTCTGGATTTTGTAATAATGTTGAACTGAACCATGCTGATGTAAAATGGTTGGGTGTGTTTGAGCTGAACATTGGTAGTTGGTCAAAGCATAAAAGAAAACTCCACAATTGTATTGATGATGGATAGAAGATAATTCAGAAAGTGATTGTAAAATATTATGTGAATTATTATTCTGAGGTGGGTCTGAAATGTGTTTGCAACACAATATTTCACAAGTGTGTTCTGAATTATTTAGGGGCCAGATTGGCAGTTGCACATATCCAGCCAGTGGAAATTAAAATTTCAATATTTTGGCATGTGTAGAAAATAATTCAGAGTACAATTATAAAAAGCTACTAGCAGCTACCCATGGCTTTGCCACTCCTGAAAAGAAAGGAGCAAAGATTGAGTTTGAGTTGGTGTCAGAGTTGGAGTTGGGACTTGCTATGCTCACCCACTCCTCCTCCTCCTCCCAAGTGGCTAGCATGCACCTGAAGCTAGGGCTTACCATCTGCAAACCACTGTTTTTGGCCCAGTGGTCACATTGTGCCACAGCATGCCACAGTTCAGCCACAGTGTGACAGTGTGACAGCCTCCCAGGACTCAGTGACCACAGCCACAAAAACTGTGTGACAGTGATCCACAGCAACCCACAGTGCCACAGCCACACAGTGTCACAGTGGTACAGTCTTGTGGAATCTTGAGTCTTTGAGATGACAAAGCATGATGATGTCATAGCAAAAGTTGTCAGGTCTGATCCAAGGATCCTGGAAATATGTTTATCATATCAATATACCAAGAAATGGGTGGGAAAAAATGCAAAATACTTGCAAAAACCCAAGAGGGTGAGGAGAGCCACTGAATGAGTCACTAGTTGGCATAACTCATTGATGAATTGTGCTGGACAGACAATCAGCATTCACAGGCATTGTGCATAACTCATTAATGAGTTGTGCTGGACAGACATACAATATCCACAGGTGTTGTGCATAACTCATTGATGAGTTGTGGTGCATAGCATTGATTTTGACATTCCAAGTTGATAAGACCATGGGAAAGTATTATGTCATTATTTGTATATAAATGATAGTGGGTAGTGGCTGTGTCAATTCTCTTCTTGAACTTGAACCACCACCATCTCCCTTTGAGCCAACACTCAACAAATCCAAACAAACCACAAATACATACCAATGGCTGTGAGTAGTTTACATAAGCATGGCTTACATAAATAATGACAAATGCCCAGAGCAACAACAACACAGCTGTAAGTGTTTTTTTTTTTTTTTTGGCTTTGAGTTATGCTGGACCAGAACACCATCAACCAGGTATGTAGAATTATTTTTTGTTCCCTGAGTTATGCAGAACACCATCACCCAGGTATGCATATATTTTTTTGCCCCCTGCACAACTCATTGATGAACCATGCTGGACCATTAGGGTACTAGCAATGCCATGCAGGTATGTCATAATACATGTTGAGCACTATAAGCAGCTGAGCAATCAACAGGTCACTGATATGGGCCCAGCAAAATATCAGCCTGGCTGAGGTGAGTGTTGCATAACTCATTGATGAGTTATGCAGGCTAACAAAAACATAGGATACTGGGGAATCCTCCAACATGAACCTGGTAAGCCTCACTTGCATAACTCATCAATGAGTTGTGCAGACTAACCATGGAATAAAAAGGATTCTGCTGCACCCATGGAGACTGAGGGAAGGGGAGGTGACCCCAATGCTGAACCAAAGATGATGGTAAGGTCAACCCAGCTCTTTGATATGATGCAATGATTGATTATGTGGTTTCAATATAGGAGATCACCAGGGAAGGTGATGCCAACACCAACAATGAGGTGAGTCTGAATTTGCACAACTCATGATGAGTTATGCAGACTGATGGCTCAGAACCAACAGGTGGAGAGAAAACTGCTCCCAAGAAGTCAAGTAAAGCCAAAGGCAAGCAAAAGGCCACTAGCAAAGATGGGGAGGGTGACATCAGTGGGTCTAAGAGGAGAGTCACAGAAAAGAAAATGGTGAGTAAAAGATGATTATTGGCAGTGACACACATTCTGATAGACTTTGCTCATTCAGACTCATGCCATTAAGGAGGTCAAAAAGACCTCTATACAAGAGTCTATAAAGCATATGCAGGGTGTCATCAACCAGGCAACTCTAGGCTATACCATTATAACAGTCATACATGACAACAACTTGGGCATTAGGCCCACTATTCAATGTTGCCAAGTTAATATTCATCTGATTGACCCCACATTCTTAGAAGAATTTTCCAAGGGTATGAGTGAGCATGGACTCCATAATACATGGCAGGAACATGCCATGGATATTGGTGTACACAGAAGAGATATCAATAAGTAAGATGGCAGGAAGGGGCAAGAGATTCCACTGCCATACTCTATAATAGAAACCATTGCTTCATGTACATGCATGAAAAATCAGCTCATTCTATACCCTACCTCCAATACTTAAAAGCCAAGGAAGAGCTTTGCAAATCAAGCTCTGCCCAAATATATGATGCCTTTAAAGAGGCAATGCAAGTGGCTCAGAAGGTGGTGAGGGATGGAGGCATCTGGCTCATAAGATTTTTTGACCTGGGTGAGTGAACTCAGCATAACTCATCAATGAGTTATACCAACCCAAGCTGACCAGTTCCCATTGCAGATTTTATTGATGGTCATAAGGACAGGGCTCTAATTGAGTCTCACCTGGCAACAAATCCCATCGTGCCTGTCCACCAGGACAGTGAGCATGATTCACTTCAAATGATCATGAATGTCCTGCTGTATAATCAAAACCCTGATGCCAGGGAACAATACATCAAAAATTTCCTTGAAAAAACTGCCAGCACAGCAACTTCCCAGCTTGGAAAAATTCTCAGAGACTGGGCACTCTTTGATGCTGTTTTCAACCTTTTCCAGTATGAACATTTCTGTTCCTGGGACAATACTGGGACTGGCCTCAGTATTCACAATATTTCCAAGTGGCTCCCAACCATTGGGGGGACAAGTAGAGTATTTAATCATGATAGCAAGCATGGCTGACTAGATGCATAGGCTATGATATATATTTCACAATGCTGCAGTCAAATACTGCACTTCCTTGCCACACCCATAGAATTTATGGATGTGGACCCAGAGACCCCAGACAACCAACTAGATGATGCCTTCCTAACAAAGTTTAATTTGGTGAAGGCTGAATTTGAAAAGTCACTTCCACTGTCTGCCTGTCAAGTTCTTGACAAGAGATATTTCAAGGATTGGACAGACATCTATGTCAAGATGGTGGGGTCTTCAGAGAAAGAAGACCAGCTAGCCCCCATAGAATTTTTTGGGTCCATGCAAGAGGATGAGGCCCAAAAGTACTCCAGATACATGTCAAAATACTGGAATGCTATGGTGGTCCATGCTGAAAGGGAGCAGGACTCCACCATTTATGTACCAAGGGATGTGAGCACACATCTCATAAAGAATTCCATGCCCATCAAACTCAAGGCTCTATGTCATGGACTCATGGGGAAATTTTTGGGGGACAAGTTTGCTGATCAGTTCCCAGTCCCCACCAAAGTCCTTATGTATACTCTGGGTGAGCAACTGAGGAGCATAGAGCCTGCTATCAGAGAAGTAAGTGCCATCAACATTGAGCTGAGCTTCAATTGATGCCAATCTTTACCAACAGGTTGTGGCATGGATTGAACCACTAGCTGGTTTTGGTTTGGACCAAAGGCCACCAATGTGGTGAGACCATCTAAGGGCTATGGAGCACTTCATGGCCAAAAAGTTACAGAAGGGACTGGCATTCAAGGTGAGTCTATCTGCATAACCCATCAATGAGTTATGCCACAATGCTGACCCATCTACATTACACCCAGGTTTACAGATACTTCTTTTCTATGTGGTAAAGCAAATATCTGGGGCTCAAGAATTATATCCCCCTTGCCCAAAACTCCACAAGTGACTTGGATGAGAAGAGATTCACTGTTGGGGCCCTGGGGCAAATCCTAGACACTTATGTGAAAGCATGCCATACATGTGCACTCAAGGCAGGCATCACAGCTGCAGATAGGCCCCTGCCAGACTAAGCCTCCCAGACTTGGAACCACCCAAAATTATCAAAGATGAGCTGGAGCCAGAGCAATTCAGGTTCCTTGAGTTTGTATCACAAGTCCTCTGCCACACTTCCTTCCCTTGGATGGATAGTGCCAAACTCAAGAAGAGTGACACCCTCCTGAAGAAGCTGGTGCCACTCTACAAGAGTTACAGGGCACATCATACACTCCTAGCAACTGATGTTGCTTGGAGAATATGGCATAGTCTGACATGTGTCTTGCTGGTTGGGGTTCAAAAGAAGGACAAGTCTGGGAGGTGGGAGTGGTTGGGTTTGCACAGGCACCTGAAGTCAATGCAGAAGAGAAACTGGATCATGTTGAAGGTGCCTTGCAGATGAAACCAGATGAAACAGAGAGCAACCTCAATGTCTGAACTCAATGGTATTTGCAGTTGCATCAGTGCAATCATGACAAGTTGAAGCTGATCATACCCACTGCACTTTCCCCTGAGTTTGGGTTGGGGCTGGGTGACAGGGCATTGCCAAAAGCCAATGGGTTGGTTGGCAAATTGGTTGATGTAAGTAACCCTGCACAACTCATTGATGAGTTATGCTGACACTGATCATAGGAGCTCAAGTTGTGCTCAGAAATTGCAGTCCATTGTCTCCAGTGCCCCACTGAGGCATTTGTACCAGAAAGGCCAAGGGAGATGGATATCTTGTATCCCCTTGGTATCCCAGACTCCATGTCAGCAGAGGACACCAGGCACTACAAGGACAAGCAGTTAGGCTCTGGGATTGCCAACCTTTCTTCCCTGCCTACATTTGACAATGCTGCCAAGGACTTGTGGGTTGCAGAGAAGAAAGCAGCCCAGGCTGAAGAGGAGAGGCAGTGTGAACTGATGAAGCAGCATGAAAATGTGAAGGTAGTTCAATCTGCAAGAGCAGAGAGGGTAGCCAAAGTGGCTGAGATGAGAAGAGCCAGTGAGTACACCATCCAGTGGTCATTGAATTGAGAACTCAATGTCACCACCTGTCTGTAGGAAAAATAAAATCAGCTCCCATCATCCTGGACAGTGATGAAGAGGGGGTGAACATGGAGGATACAGCACCCAAGGCTGGTCCCTCCAATACAACCAATGCCAGCACTACCAGCACAGCAAGTAAGTGTAAGCAATACACAACTCATTGATGAGTTGTGCTGGTCATATCACACTCCCAATTGTGCATGTAGGGCCATCTACACCTCAAACTACCTTGAAGTGAAGCTGTGAGGAGGCTGGGAGCCCTGGGAGGAGTCCTGTGTGACAAAAACTTGACATTGGCAGCACAGACATGTCTCAATATGAGTAGAAGTTCACTCATATTACCAGCCCATACAAGTTTACCATGGTTACCTCTAACCACCATGGCCTATTCATGGGAGGGATTCAAGACCATTGCCAAGCAAGCTACCCCAGATATAGCATTCAAAGAGCTACCAGCTCTGCTATATCTACTGCTGATGGTCTTGGATCTGGCCAGGAGCAAGCCTGAGGCCAAGTCCAAGGTTGAGAGCATCATCCAGATGGTGGACAGGGCACAAGGGATGCCTGATCCTCAGATGATACTCAGCCCCATAGTTGGCTTGCAGGGCTTGGGGTGCCAGGCATCCAAATATGTCAAGAAAGCCCAAGAACTGGTCACAGCAGGCACTGCCACTGGGATGATCAGTGTCAAAGAGGCTGCATGATGGTTTGAGTAGATACTTGGCATGGACTTGTTACATTTTTGTCTCCCAGGATGGACTAAGTGTGGGAAATAGCTTACATAATGTTTGTACATATATATAATGAATGCACAAGTGTGCTGGCAGCAATTAAACACATCTTGAACCTGGATCTGAATCTTGAACTTGATTGAGTTAATAGGGTCATTTAGGGTTCTTGTTCCCAGCAGGAGGATGTGGTTTCAAGGCCTGCTGTGGCAGTAAATGTAGTCATCATTTTTTTCCCCTTGATGCAATGAGGACATGACAGCAGGAGAGGCCAAGGAGCTTATCATTCTCCCCACCCTGGGCCAGGGAGAGTGCTATCATTCCCTGAGCCACAGGCCTGGCCTGGGTAGAGATTCAGAGACCAATGGCAGGTATGAGGGGACTGACAACATCAATGAGTGGATCAACATCACTGACAGGTTTCTACACTTGCTATGCTGGCCCTCAGCTTCTCCAACCTGTCAGTGATGTTGATCCACTCATTGATGTTGTCAGTCCCCTCACACCTGCCCTTGACCTCTGAATCTCTACCACCTGGCTGGGGGAATGATGGTGCTCTACCTGGCCCAGGATGGGGAGAGTGATAAGCTCCTTGGTCTCTCCTGCAGTCATGTCCTCATTGGATCAAAGGAAAAAAATGATGACTATATTTACCACCCCAGTGGGCCTCAAAACCACATCCTCCTGCTAGGCACAAGAACCCTAAATGACCTTATTAACAAGGGTATAGGCATATGTATGGAATGGGTTGTGTGCTCAGACAGACTCAAGGTGCAAGTTTGGAGTGTATCCCTGTTATGATACATACTCTTCTCTTTCTCTGATCAAGGTTATCCTAGATGTTGTACCAATGGAAAGTAGGCTGGTGTTTTTGTGGGAACCATGCCTTTTGAGCATTTTGAAACTTGAAGGGTGTTCATGAAGAGTACTGGAATCATATATGGCATGCTTCAAAAAGCACAAGTCCTTGAAGGACCTGATGATTGACTCAGAGAGAGTTGATGAAGCAGTAGTGAGGGAGTGGCACAGCAATTTCTATGGGGCAACAGGATTTGCATTTATGAGGATATATTGAACATAAGTATGTCCCATCTGCTGCATTTTCCATCATTGCTCATTCATGAAATCCAAGACTGGTCAAAATATGAGAATGACTGCAACCACATGTGTTAGGTTTGACAAGCCATGAAACCACCTGGTCCTGCCTCCCAGGCTCTGGCTACTTCTTCATTGACTCTCTCTGAGTCATCTTCATCTTCATCCCTTTTTCTTGTTCTTCCCTAGCCTATGGGATCTTGCCTCTTCCCATGGTGCATCACTGAGATCTCATAGCCCTCCACACATAGACCCCAAAGATCACATCTATTGTCATGAAATTTAGCATGAGCTTCCATATAGTTTGATAACTGGGTGGTGCCTGTATCATCACCTGCAAACTTCATTTCTACAATCATAATGGTCATGTCCATCATGTGGAATACAAAATCAGGCATTTGAAACCTCTCTCTGTCACCTCTGCATGCTTCTAATGTACACAATCCTCCTGTCCTCCCACCATTCTGAAGATAGCCACACAATTCATGCCATAAGTTGATTGTACCATGAATCTGCATGGGGCATGGGATGTTAAGTTCATACCTTGGGACTCCTGCAGAAGTAATATGAGGTTTTGAAATTCTGGGCACCTGACAACATCAAGTGACTATGGAACAATCAGCATGGATGCAGCCACAACTTCCTCATTACCTTCCCACTTCATACTGACTTTGGAACACTGCATTCATTCATCAACAATAAGACAAGCAGAGGAAAGACTGCTGTTGCCAACACACTTGCCAATGAGTTGCATTTTACTGGTGCATCTTGCTACCACCAACAACCATTGTTAGAGACTGCATTTGCAGGGGGTTTGGAGTACATTGGTAATATATTTGAAATATACTTATAGTGCACTAATATTCCACTTATACCTCAAGTCCTCATTGTGTCCTCCACAAAGTTAGGATGGGTTTGGGGAAATATGTCACAGCCAAGAGTGCTCATTGGTTCTCTTTGACCACAAGAGACTTATGTATTCTAACTAAGGATTCAATCTGCAAAGGAAGGCAGGGCATCCAAAGTGGCTGAGATGAAAAGGGCCAGTGAGTACACCACCCAGTGCTCTCTGAGCTGAGAACTCAATGTCATCAGGTGCCCAGAATTTCAAAACCTCATCATACATTAGTTGCATCATGTCAGTCAAAAGGTGGGCATGCCACTGAAAATTGCACCCAGTGCCACTCAGCAACACCAATAGGATGGTTGGATCTGTCAGGCTCCAAAGCAAGTGACCCAACCTCTTTCTCTCCTCTATTGACCATAGTGGGTGATCTTTCACTGTTGCTGTACAACATAGTGACA
Organism: Pisolithus marmoratus; assembly: GCA_024613145.1. Classification (NCBI taxonomy): domain Eukaryota; kingdom Fungi; phylum Basidiomycota; class Agaricomycetes; order Boletales; family Pisolithaceae; genus Pisolithus; species Pisolithus marmoratus. The sequence goes on from JANFAE010000023.1 coordinate 362,075, forward strand.
TGGGAAGTACTCAGAGTAAATGCATTTGTACCATGTGCAGCACCATTTGTCATGATATCAAGCAAGATGTCATAGGATTCCCAGCCTGAATTCTTGAAGGGTTGAATGAGTGGATGAGTCTGGATGTAGAAATATGTAAAGGTACCATCAGTGGAAGCAGATGATCTTCAGGGTATTGAAATGTCCAATTGCCATCTGCATGGGGGTAACATTTGAGCATGAACCTGTCACCATTTAACTTTGTTCATAGACATAAATGACATTTAGGTTAGTAGATGGTCTTAGTTGGATAGTCAATACCCACCAAGGTCTATCCAGTCTTCTGTAAAATGTTGCTTACTGACACCAAGACAGAGAGGGCTGATGAGCACAGAACATGACCAATAACACAATTGTTGAGTTTGTCCCAGTGTTTTTCAACCTGATCAAGCAATGATTGAAGTGCCTTCCTTGTCTCCTCTGCCTTGTCCATCAACTCCTGACCCTCAATCTGAACACTGGGTGACACCATTAATCAGGTTGAAAAACACTGGGACAAACTCAGTGGCAGAGGTCAATTCGGGAAAGACACCAATCCAAATAGTAACAGGCCCAACAACCAGTTTCTTAGCCTCTAATACTTTGTCATCATCATCAGTGTCCTCTTTGTTGTTGTTGACTGTCTTAAAATGAATGGTGTCTATTGCTGTAAAGCAGACCTGGGAATCCCAGATAACAAATTCTATGATGCAATAACTGCATATTAACTGACCTTGTGAGTGTCCATAACCTCAACAACCCTCCAGCCCAAGTCATTGTCCTAGACCTTCATAATCAGATGATGGAAGACCTTGCACAACTCCTTGTAACAGTATTGGGCCTTAGGTCTTCTGGGTGGGGACCACTTCTTTCCCAGGTGGTAAATCATTGTGGGCACAGAATGAAGACCCACATAGTATAATTGAGCCTCCAGGTTGGAGACAGTGTGCATGTCAGGAGTGCAGGAAGAAGTGCTTGATGCAGTGTTGCCACCAATGCCCAGAGAAGATACATTTGATATGGTGGTGGCCAGGGAGATAGTAAGGTCTCCATCATCAGAGCTGTCAGCCTCATAGCTCCCAGTGAGACCAATATATTCCTTGGCAGAGGACACTGGGAAAAAATGAGATGTTTAGTATGGGATAATCATAAAGAAACTAAAGGACAGACTCATGTGTAATTCAACAGCAGTGATGACATAGAATGAAGAGACATCCAACAAGGGGACTCAAGCATCTCATCTGATTAGAGCCAGTTTGGAAGGTGGAAGTTCCATGAAAAGTTGGACTTTCTTTCTTTGTTTATATTTTGCTAAGTTGACAACATGGCATATGCTGAAAGCTGAGTTTGTTTTCAAACTCTCCTCCATGCCCAATGGGTTATGCCTACTTTGATTGTGATCTGGATCATCTCTGGCTCACATGGGTTTCTGTGGCCTCCCTTGTTTCCCCTGCATCCCAGTATACACTTGATTCAGGGGTCTTAACCTCTTCACATTCTGCAAGTCTATTGTGGATGATCTCCCAACAAGGATGTTTGCTACTCATTCCTTCTTGATATCAAAAATACTGCATTTAAGGACCACACCATGCTCCACAGGATCATTCAAGGGGAGGAAAGCTTTAAGGGATTTGTATTGGTTAGGGAGGGGGCCAATCACAACCCCATACATGCACTACATGCATGCAATTTGATGAGTATGGGTAGCCATATTGCCCTTGTCTGCCCACACTCCAAGGAAACATCATTGACAAGACAGGGAAGGTCTATCCCTCATGTGTTAGATGCTGTCACCAGTGACATCCTGCTTCAGGACCTTGCAATACCCCCATATCTCAATTATACATACAAGAGCCACTCATTCATCAACTGCAACAAACTGTTTAACACTGATGACCTCTCCAAGTTGTGGGAAAGACTGATGGCCTATTCAAGGCTATGGTGCAGTACAGTACCCACCTTAGGTTTCCTTTCTCCACCAATTCCTGGCAACATATGCAAACTGCATGGGAGTTTGACCAGGCAGATGTTGATGCCTTGCAAGCTGGTCATTTGCATAGTACAGAGAACCATATCTATGACCTCAGTACAACTGCCCTTGCTAGTGCTGCAGAGGATATCATTCCTCTCTACCTTCATGCCAGTACTACTTGGCAGAAGAACTGCAAAGTTGTTTCAGGTAGAGATCAGTATTGCCATATAACAAAATTTCCTCCCATTTTACTCAGATGCCTGTTGTTGAACAAGCCATCAATATGGATGATCTTGCACAAAGCACCTCAGCTGTTTTTCCACTTATCACTTCACTTAATATGAGATCCTTTCATATACATATATACCCATGTACAAAAATTTATCCCCATCCAATAAGTATTGAAAGTGAGGGCAGACAGCAACTTTGTTGGAGCATGGGAAAGTGACCAAAGATTTAGGAGACTTTCAAAGCCTATCAAAACCTCATAATAACTCACCACACCAGCTGGTAATGATGTAAATAATATCATATCTATTTCCAGGTCAACTGGGCTAAGCTCAGCAAGGGCTTCCAGGACAACACTCACAACTGGTATTTATTCCCCTTGCCACTTGTCAGCCCTGATACACTACACACACCATGACTACCAGCATCAGGAAAGGGATCTGGCATGATATAGTTCTATTTCATTCTGGATTGCTATATATTAATGGGTGAATTCAATGCATTTATGTTGTGTTTGTCAAGCCAGCAGCTGTTAGCAATCCTTACCAAGACTACCAGTGTCAGCATTTCAGTGTTTGTGGCAGCATACATGGTCCCACTCAGAATACCACTGCTGCTCCTGTCTTCCCATGCCCTAGCTTGGCTCCCAGAATGACACAACCCTCTCACCACAACCCTTCCCATGCATCCTAGTTACTGGAGTGAGGTTTTAACCACTTCCTTTACTTACTGATTCTGTTTGGATGCTACTCTGTTCTTTCTTACCTTACAAAGGCAAAGATTACCCTTGTAATCTGTCAGTTCTTATTTTCTTGTCCTGACACTTGACAGTTCCAAAATGTTCTTGAGAGTCTCCTTGAGTCTCCAGAGCTGTTTCAAGAGTATACTCAAGTTTTCTGAGTTTCCACCAAGTCCCCCAGAGCCTCACTTATATCCTTTTCATCCTTTTCAAGCCCCCCATACTTCTGCTGGCCTACAGAGTCAATCACCTGTGCCTATAAAATTTTCCTACTGATTGAGTCTATCACTGAGCAGCTTTGTGTCCTGGAAGCACATACAGTTTTGGCCTCAGCTTCACTCCAACTATATTTTTTCCAGTGTCTTCTGCCAAGGAATATATTGGCCTCACTAGAAGCCATGATGTTGACAGCTTTGATGAAGAAGACCTTACTATCTCCCTGGCCACCACCATATCAAATGTATCTTCTCTGGGCATTGGTGGCAACACTGCATCAAGCACTTCTTCCTGCACTCCTGATGTGCACACTGTCTCCAACATGGAGGCTCAATTCTACCATGTGGGTCTTCATTCTGCACCCACATATCTTTACCACATGGGAAAGAAGTGGTCCCCACCCAGAAGACCTGAGGCCCAGTGCTGCTACAAGGAGTTGTGTAAGGTCTTCCATTTTCTGATTATAAGGTCTGGAACAATGACTTGGGCTGGAGGGTTGTTGAGGTTATGGACACTCACAAGGTCAGTTAATATGCAGTTATTGCATCATAGAATTTGTTATCTGGGATTCCCAGGTCTGCTTTACAACAATAGACATAGTCATTCATTTTAAGACAGTCAACATTGATGAAGTGCCTGAGCACAAAGAGGACACTGATGATGCTGACAAAATATTAGAGGCTAAGAAACTGGTTGTTGGGCCTGTACTATTTGGATTGATGTCTGTCCTGAATTGACCTCTGTCACAGCTGCCCATGATGCAGCTGAGGATGTCCTATCCCTTCTCAGAGACTACAAAATTACTGACATCAATGTTGACTTCCAAGAGTCCATCTCCACTTGCTATGCTGGCCCTCAGCTTCTCCAACCTGTCAGTGATGTTGATCCACTTGTGAATGCTGTCAGTCCCCTCATACCTGCCCTTGGCCTCTGAATCTCTACCAAGACCAGGCCCACAGCTCAGGGAATGATGGCACTCTATCTGGCCCAGGGTGGGGAGAATGATAAGTTCCTTGACCTCTCCTGCTGTCATGTCTTCATTGGATCAAAGGGAAAAAAATGATGAATTATCACCACAGTGGGCCTTGAAACCACCACCTCCTGCTAGGAACAAGAACCCTAAATGACCCTATTAACTCAATCAATTTCAAGATTCAGATCCAGGATGAAATGGTCACAACCTTCAGGATGAAGATTCAAGTGTTTGAGGATAGGGAAAAGGATGCTGACACCATTGATGTTGAGAGGGTCAGGGTTCACCAGATTGAGGCTCAGGGGTTGATGGGAAAGACAGAGCAGACAAGGAAGGCACTTCAATCATTGCTTGATCATGTTGAAAAACACTGGAATAAACTCAACAATTGTGTTATTGGTCATGTTCTGTGCTCACCAGCCCTCTCTGTCTTGGTGTCAGTATGCAACATTTTACAGAAGACTAGGGAATTTCCCAGGTTGACTGTGCCAAGCTCAGCAAGGGCTTCCCAGGCAACAGGATAGACCTTGGTTGGTATTGACTATCCAACTAAGACTGTCTACTAACCTAAATGATATTTATATCTAGGAACAAAGTTAAATGGTGACAAGTTCATGTTCAAATGTTACCCCCATGCAGATGGCAATTGGACATTTCAATACCCTGAAGATCATCTGCTTCCACTGAAGGTACCATTTCTGAAGAAGAGATGCTTTCCCCCATCATGTGGGACTTGAATGGCAACCACTCTCACTGAATGTCACCCCTTGAGTGAAATTATCAGGTTTTTGACAAGGAAATACTTGCCATCATTTGTGCCCTGGCAATGTGGGGACACTACTTGGGTGCAGCCCCTTACCAGTTGAAATCTGGACAGATCATTCCAATCTCCAGTATTTCATGAAGGCACAAAAGCTTAATCATTGTGAGGCTTATTGGGCCCAGTACCTGTCCACATTCAATTATAAACTGCTCTCTATAATCCAGGCCCATCTATGGCCAAGGCAGATACCCTGTGGCAGTATGTAACTGGGATTGCTGAATCTGGATATCAGTGACTATGTGACTATGATACTACCTGGGGCTATGTAGGTGAAGTGTTACTACTGAGTCCTCAGGAAATGAGAGGAAGGCTACAGGGCTACATGAACTACCCAAGCTATATAGTTACTATAGAGACCAGGTAGCCAAATGTTGTTTTGCAGATGAACTTCTGAGTGTTGCTGAAAAAGGATGTGAACTGAGACAATCAACAATGCAGGTCATCCTACTCATTGGCATGGTCCCTGTTCATGCAACATTGTACAATGATGAATTGCAGATAAATATGACTCTTCAACCCACTTGCACAGGTGATGTTTCCCCCTTTTTTAATGTCTTCCAGGGTGCAATTTCCAATAGCATGCCTATCTTTTGACTGACATGATGCAAATAATGTATGATGAGGTTTTGAAATTCTGGGCACCTGATGACATTGAGTTCTCAGCTCAGAGAACACTGGGTGGTGTACTCACTGGCCCTTTTCATCTCAGCCACTTTGGATGCCCTACCTTCCCTTGCTGATTGAACCCTTAGTTAGTATACATAAGTCTCTTGTGGCCAAAGAGAACCAATGAGCACTCTTCACTATGACATATTTCTCCAAACCCATCCTAACTCTGTGGAGGACCTAATGAGGACTTGAGGTATAAGTGGAATATTAGTCCACTATAAATATATTTCAAATATATTACTGATGTACTCCAAGCCACCTGCAAATGCAGTGTCTAACAATGGCTGTTGGTGGTAGCAAGATGCACCAGTGAAATGCAACTCATTGGCAAGTGTGTTGGCAACAGCAGTCTTTCCTCTGTCTCTCTTATAGTTGATGAATGAATGGAGTGTTCCAAAGTCAGTACATATAACTAATGTTTGAAGTGTAAAGGCAATGAGGAAGTTGTGGCCCCATCCATGCTCATTGTTCCATAGTCACTCAATGTTGTCAGGTACCCATAATTTCAAAACCATGTCTTACTTCTGCAGGACTGTGTACATTAGAAGCATGCAGAGCTGACAGAGAGGTTTCAAATCCCTGATTTTGTGCTCATGAAAAGGTACAGAATTCCATATGATGGACATGACCATTATGATTGTAGAAATAAAGTTGGAAGGTGATGGTACTAACACCACCCAGTTATCAAACTATATGGAAGCTCATGCTACATTGCATGAAAATAGATGTGACCTTTGGGGTCTATCTGTGGATGGCTATGAAATCTCAGTGATGCACCTGTAGCACTGTGGGCCACTGCTTGGAATACCTAACACTGCACCTGACAGAGCTTGCAGTAGGCCATAAAAGCATCTAGGTGAAGATGCTCTCATGTGTGTATCCAACCTTGGCAATTGCTTACAAATTGGGTATGGCAGCACTGCACTGCACTTGTGTGATGCCAATGATGCAGTGTCCAATCAGCTGCACTGAGTGTGACATGGGATCACACACAAGGGAACACTGATAAGACTCACCCCAACTCATTGTGATGCTTCTTTGGCACAAAGATATTGGCATCCATTGATACCCAGTGGGAGAAGTTAATAAATGTATCCTTGAAAGCCTGTTCAGCTTTCTCTCCAGCACAGTTCCAGAAACCCTCCCCAAAAACAAAGTGAAAGTAGCCAACTACAGAAATCATTTGACAGTCAAGCAGCTCAGCATTCTACTCTTGCACATCCACAGCTGGAATGGCAAAGCCATGAAGAGGAGTGCAATGAACATATAGGTCCTTGGCAAGGAGCCATAGCAGCTGGCTTGCCAACCCCCAGATTCACCAATGATGACCATCCCATTCAGGATCTTGTCATTGAGCACCTCCAGAAAGGTGTCCACATTTCCCTCCCTGTGTAATATTGACACTGCAGCACATGAAAGAAATAGTTCATAGGGGTAAGTAGTAAAGCTCCATGTACATTGCTTGTTAACAGTGATGCAAATGTGGAGGTGGCTGGTCACTGCCGATGTGGCAAAGTCCACAGTTTCACTGTGATTCAAATTGACATTCAAGAAAAACCTCTGAGAGAATATGACTGGCATTATATACAAGCTCTTTGGTCCTCTTTGTTGTTATGGATTGCTATATGTGTTAGCTTCATAAAAACCATCTATAGCATCTATAGGAAAGTCCCCTAATACATAGCAATATGGGGAAACCTTGGTCAAACCTTAGTCCAATATGAGGCAACTTAAAGCAACTTTGGTCACATATATAATAATTTGTACAAATGACCCATATGTATAGTAACCTATTTTCCAATTTATATCCCATAAGTAACCATTTGTGTTGGATTTGAATCAGATATATTGTCAGATAATAAGTCTACAGGGTGTCAGTAAATGTAAGGACTAAATAAAAGGTGACTTACTCCCAGTAATACCAAGCTACAGAGGAGGGATTGGAGAAATTTCATCCTGCTGTATGTACGCATTTTTGCTTATGTAAGCAACACATCATTGCACTAAATATGGACTAATAAGAGGGCAGTTTAATATTCCAACATATATAACTATCTCTATTGAATTTAAATCACATGCTTAGCAACCATGGTGAAAATATGGCAATCATGATCAACATATAGCAACAAAAAGGAAGATATCCCAAGCCTTGCACACCTTGCCCTTCATGCTTTTTATTACTTTTTCTGCTTTTTGCAGTTGAACAACAAATTGATTTCATAATATATCCATTAACATATACTGCAATACACATTTGTAAAATACAAATAGATATTATATTATTACTAAGCAGGGCACTGCCAGGGTGCCTGACATGCCTGACCTGTGAGGGACTCACTCAATCAGGGCTATTACACTAGTACAAGCAGGGGTGGGGGGGGGCACCACCCCAAGGCAATCAGAGAAAAAGCATAATTAAGAAATAAGTGAGAGGTGATGACAAATGACAGATGATAAGAGACAAGTGAGAGAAGCAGAAAGAAGATATGGTGAGTTAATGTAGTTGCTGCACATGTATTTTTCATGGTCATGTGACTGAAATGACATCTCCAAACTACAAGTCAATCCTGAGGGCCTCACTGACAGATTAAATAATTCATAATGTATTCATTTCTGGTGCAAATGCTTCAAAGTGTTGAGGAATTGACATGCTTGGAAATCCCTATAACATATTACTACTATTTCAATACCTTTTCTCTTGTACTTTGAAATCCCTACATTACTCACTGATGTCAGAGTTCAGTGCTGTTGAGAACACAGCAAGTACTGATTACATAATATTTCCATACTACTTTGCAAATATCATCAGGGCTGATCAACCCCCTACATTTCATTACTGCACACTTACAAAGCAGTTGTATTGCCATAATGCTACAACAAAAGTTGTAGCATGTGATGTCATGGGAATGGCAGTGTGCTGATATCACTAATATGACAGTTTTTGGATGAGATATAGGCAGATGAAAATTTATTAACAAGAGTATATTGTTGTGTAGTGTGCACTTGTTTTTAGACATATGTATGTTGGGATTTGATTTGATTTGAGCTCAAGTAGGATAGGATCAGTTAGTGATTTGGGCCATTCTATGACTAGGAATGGCTAGTCACACAAGTACTACTGGTCTGCATCCTGTAAGACTGTACTTGCTCTGTGCAAGATCTGGGTAGCCTGTGGCTCTGTTCCAAAAAATCAAACCACTAACTGGTAGCACTTGAGCACTTTAAAACACCTTAATATGCCAAAGGTGTCATATATAGTGACATGGGTTACTCTATGTCAGGTATGCTTAATTAAGGATACCATATAGCATCATGGGTTTCTCTAAGTTAGGGATGCATAACTAAGGATATACATATAGTATTATGAGCTGCTTTATATTAGGCATGCCTAATGACTGAAAATACTGGCCAGACCAGGGATCAAACCTGGGTCCTCCCACTAGTACTGGGGTGCCTTACCACTAGGCTACCCGACCATTCCTACCCTGTCTAGAGTGTGGATTCTCATCCCAACACTCCCCTTAGAAGCCACACTCACCCCCTCCACAATTAGGTAATGGGAACTGCTTGGCTCACACCTGGCCAACAAACCCATGGACGCCCTAATATGAGTGGCCTTTTGTGTGCCTCTAGTAGGGACCAGCTTCCAGTGCCATCGGGGCTCATAACCTAATGACTGAAAATACTGGCCAGACCAGGGATCGAACCTGGGTCCTCCCACTAGTACTGGGGTGCCTTACCACTAGGCTACCCGACTGTTCCTACCCTGTCTAGAGTGTGGATTCTCATCCCAACAATGCCTAACTAAGGGCATCATATAGCATCATGGGGTCTTTTATATCAGAGAGGGATGCACCAATATTATCCCTACCTGAATAAAAGCAAAGTAAAGCAACACAGATGCCCTGAATTTTTCCATAACTCCATATAACAACAAAGAGGACCAAAGAGCTATATGATGCCAATTCAGTTTTTCCTGATGTAACATCAACCATTCAGATGTCAATATATGTCTTGTGAATTTGACCAGTGACAGCTCATATTCTGACAATAGCATCATTGATGCCAAAATATGCACCTCACTGGTAGTGTCTTCTGCCTAGCAAACCATTGCTTAGGTATCAATGACTACTCCCAGCAGTGGTATCAAAATTTCAGATCCCATAGTATGTGTGCAAACAACTGCCATCTGTCACTTATATATCTAGATGCAGGAATGCACTGAGAATGTGACCCTCATATGTGAGGAGGTATACATTATACTGTGTATGATGCCTGGGGAAGAACAATCCATCAACTCTAGTACTATGTCAGCTGACCACAAAGTCACTGTAGCTTACTGTACACCCACCCACACCCACCCACAGGTGCCACAGTGCTACAGCAAGGTCTCTGGCTGTACAGTGACCAAAAACATTGAAATACTGCATTTAAGAGTATAAATATATTTTTATTTGGATTCACCAATGTCTAACTGTTGGTTTATGATATTAATAGAGCTGTATAGGGTGCATGTAGAGCAGTATTATGTGTGCAGATGTGGCCTGTACTGCTGTGATGCTGTAGTGGCCATCTGGATGCAGCCACCCAACTGTAGGGGTATGTAAGAGACATTGGTTTCATGCACTGCATCTGATAGCTGCTTACAGGAACCACCATCCAGGCACATATTCTGCTGAATCTACAACCTGAACAACACCAGAGGTCCTGTACAGTCCTGCTGCAGTAACCACCAAGATATAACTCTTATAAACAGAGCAGCAGATTTTGTTATGTCACCTTGTATCTATATACTTACAATGCTTTCCACTACAAAAGATAGTTGTAAATATGTGAGTGACGATCCAAAAAAGCAACCAAGGTCCGAGGTTTGTAGAGTCTACATGCAGTCATAGTTCATAGATAGTGCTATCACTTCCTAGTATTAGCCTTGTTCAGACCTGATCAAGTATTCATCCCAGAAATTGTGATGAGCAAGGATATACCAGCAGAGAAGAAGTGACTCACCCTCTGCAAACCACCACATACATATGACCTGTGAAAACGCCTAAACACCTAGCCCCTACCCCGAAGCCGGTCAACACCTTATACAGTAACAAACTTTGAGTATGCCCATCCAGCACCGGTCGTGTTTCAATAAAACTCGTAAGATGAAGGGGGTTTTAAACTGACACCCCTTCCACTCACCCAACCCAAGTTCAAGTACACACACATACACCCAACAAAAATATATTCACACCAACCTTGACTTCCGCTCGCATCTGTCTGAATGTAACTTACGAATTCAAAGCGGACATGTAGAGAAAACATAGAAATGAAGTAGGAAACAGCATTAAACGAGAAAGAATGACCGACCGTACATGTATCGATGAGACAAACCTTTTTTTTCAATCCATCCATTCATACAAGTGTTACGATACCGCAGGTGGAAAGTGCAGGATGAGAGGGAATTGGGAGAGTTTGTGTGCGAGACGAAAGGGAATGGGGAGGGGAGTATGGTCAAGATAGCAATACAAGGACAGGCACCGCACCGAGATCCGCTACCTCCACGAACACCCATCACTTAACCGGCTTCCAGCGTATAGGATGTTGAAGGTCTCGCGTAGCGAGGGCGATGAGAGACGGATGGAATATACGATAGAGAAAAAAGTAAACCATGAGTGCGGAGGCTCGCGTGGTGAAGAAACAGGTGGATGGGACGGACTGGTAAGTCTCTCCATCGTCACTAGCACTCATCGTCAAACTTCCAACCGACGGAGTCTCTTATCTATACCGTCACCGCTCCCCACCCGCACATTGCAACGAGGGACCCTAGCTGGAAAGATAAAATGAAAGAGAACGAGGAGACCCGCACAAGATGACCCATCGCAACCGGCAAGATTGAAACGACCCGACCAAACACCATTCCCTCACTCCCCTTTCGTCGGCGAGAGGTGCGCATGCAAAGCTAGAGGAAATCCTCTGCCCGTGCGCGTTTCCTCCCGCGAAACTCTTCTGTGCCAACAGTCGTTTGGCTTTGTGACGCTGTTGTATTCGTTGCATCGCTGGCAAAGTAATACTTTGCAGTGTGTGCACGCTTCTCTTCCTATATATATAAGCACAAGGGGACGAAAAACGAATGAACCGGTGAGCAACCCATGACCAAAATAGGCAAAGTCCATAAAGTGAAAAATGTACTACGTACGGGAGAGAAATTGGGGTCCGGATATTTAAGCTCGGTCTTCTTCTTGAAAGGTCCATACTTTTGCTCAAGGCCAGGCTTGGGAAGTACCAGCGGTGGTGGGACAGATGACGTCGGTGGAGGTGCCACAGCTGCAGGAGTCACGGATGCTGCAGGTGGAGCTGTAGCAGGCATCCCGTTCATAGGAGGTGGAATTGACGAAGGCGAGCCCGCAGGCACGAATGTTGGTGGTGGAAGAGGCGGACGGGAAACCCCGGGAGGGAATGGTGGTGCACCCGGCGGGAGCATGCCCGGTGGCGGCATCAGGCCAGGGGGTGGCATAGGGAAGCCAGGGGGAGGGGGACTGGAAAATAAAATGAACGGTGAAAAACGGCAGGAACCACCTGGCATGACTTACCCAGGAGGAAATCCGGGCATACCAGGGAATGGGACCATTGGAGGGGCGCCTGGGAATGGTCCTGGAGGGGGAACGCCGGGGATGAACGGCGGTGGAGAAATGCCGGGAATACCAGGGGGTGGCGAAGCACCTAGAGGGGGTATGCCAGGAGTAGGAGCAGGTGGTGTGGCATACGCAGTCGGAGGGGCATTGTAGACTGCAGCAGTTGCCTCCGGAGCAGCAGCAGCTGGTGCATCGCTCGATCCACCCATGAGTGCCTTGTGGGCTTCCAGCTGAGCACGCAGTTCGTCTTCCGAAAGAGGCCGGTTCTCGATCTTGGGACGCTTTGGTTGAGGTTGGGAGATAGAGCCCGCGGCCAGGCCAAGCTCGATTTCCTTACGGCGCTTATAGTCTGCGACATCAGGTGCGGGAATACCCTCCATACCGAAGATCTCCACCTCGTAGCCGTCTCGCCCGGGTAAAGCATTATCAATTCGAGGCAGGCTGGAGCACATCAGTGGGATGAAAGGATAGACGGGAACACATACGCACTTTTCCGGTTCGAGTTTGTGGACTTGTTGTATGTGGACCGCGAGACCACCGGCGGTATTTAGACGGCGAGGACACATGCCACACTTGAAGTGTTTGGCCTTTTGATGTTGCATGAGAACTGGGATGGTAAGCTGTCGTCAGCACGGCACACAACAGACGCCAGGTCAACAAGCTGACCTTTCTCATCTTCAAACTCACGCTCGCAGTACCAGCACCAGGGACGGAGAACCTGAATGTTCGTTTAATACGATGTTTATCGAGTTGATCGGTATCGGTCGACTTACTTGCTTGCTCTTTTTCTTTGCCATCGTGGACGAATGTCGGTCGTGGAAGGAAAAAGAAAACAGAAGATGGCGCCAACGAGCGTGGGAACATCCAGCACAGCCTCATCTTGGCGGACTTACTTACGTACATACTCCACGTCGAACTCTGATGACAGGCAGCTGGAATTGTTCGTTCCATGCTTGGTTAGAAGTATTTGGGCGGATCTTTTTCAGGATTCACGACACGTTCTCACTACGTACTCACGCCGGTATCGTCGAACTTCTTGTGTTTTGACAGGGAAAATACCGCTCAATCCAGCCTGCGTTCCTTGCTTGGAGTAAACGACTTCGTGGCCTTCCTTCAAGCTGTCAGCTCCTCATGTTGAAACTCAACCCCTCTTCCGCAAGTTCGGTTCCAATATATCAGAACCTAGCTCACCACCAGGGGTTACCGGTTACATGTCAGACCGACCTCATAGATATCCACCTACACAAGAGGAATCCCGGAATGCATAAATACGGGGAAGGACAGCACTCGTCCCTCAGATTCTTCCAATCCTTTCACCTTTCGTGCACCAGTCACAATGTCTTCTCCCAGCCCTAAGATGCTGCTCATTTTCTGTGACGGTACCGGTGCAGACGGAACCCTCACAGGCACGGAAGGTCAGCTGGGTCTCCTTTGCGTTGGCACAGCAGGTCTAACGCCCGCACACCAGTACATGCCCCACGCCAGTTTGCTACTAATATTTTGCGTCTTTGTAAGTCATTTCTAACAACAGACAAACTCAGCTTATACCCAAAGCTCACACCGTATCTCAGCGCGAGCGGTCTTACAGACCTCTGTGTATGTTGCTGCTTCAGAGATACTGTATCAAGTAGCTCACCAGAAACAGCGGTGATAATCAGAAGCAACAAATAGTCCTTTACATGAGTGGGGTTGGCTCTGAATCTGATTTTGACGGCGAATTCCTGCGAGTGGCAGCGGCTCTTCGTTGAGTGACCGTTCCTGTCAGTTCGAATGTGCGGGTTGCTGATCTGGCTATCCCCTTTTACAGAGAGTTATGGCACGGCAGTGGGTCAGTTTGTTAGGTGTCTATCTGCATAATTTGGTATTTATGATTTTTCAGCAAGTAAGATCCGAGATGCATATGCGTTTATTGCCCAAAACTTCGAAGAAGGGGATGAGATATGTATTTTCGGGTAGGCTATGATACAAATGGCCTGTTAACCACTGACGACTTCTTGCCATCCAGTTTTTCCAGGTGTGTCGTTTTTGTCGTTACCACGGCTGACAATTATAACAACTTGAGTAGGGGTGCCTACATAGCCCGAAAGCTATCCGGCCTCATTGTCAGTAACTTTAGGAGATCCTTCGTGTGCTATACTCACATTCATTTGTGAAAGGACCTTATTGGGCTCTTGGCGAGGGAGCAGCTCGGAAACTTCTTCAACATCTGGTCTGCTCTTGTCAAAGGCCGAAAACCGACGATTCCACCTGGCACGCGCTCGACCAGGATCAAGTGAGTGGTTCCATTCCATCGGCCCCGGGCCTCGCTTCCTGCTGCTTCTGATACAATCCTCCTTCCTCGAAGATGCGTGGGCGTATGGGACACAGTTGACGCTATCTATAATGCTCAAATTGTGTACCCCCTTACCCCCATCAAAGATGCCCTCAGCATCACAGACCCTAGTCTTCCAGCTAACATCGATATTGCACTGCATGCGCTTTCTTTACAGGAAAATCGAGACCGTTTGTTACCCACTCTTTGGGAGATGCCGAAGGGTGGCTGGCGCGACAACCAAGTCATTAAACAGGGATGTCAGCTTGTGAATATTCCTCCTTCTCGAATATCTGACGCCCGGGGAATCTTGCAGGTGTGGTTCCCTGGTTCTCATTCTGATGTTGGTGGAGGCTACGAGAAGCATGACCTATCCGACTTGGCATTGTTCTGGATGGTGGTACGTATGATATTCAAAAATCTTGTGCAACAACCTCACATGGGACGGCTTGTAAAGGGAGAGATCAAGTCCTTCATCAACATCGATACCTCCTTCATTGAGAAGCTCGCACAACCTATGCCTGATCCGTGGGGAGAAGCCCAGCCTCACAATGGATATATGGAATTGAGCAAAACCTTGAAGCGATTCATCAAACCCCAGACGCGATTGGATGGTGGTGTGATCAATCCAGATATCGTGTTCCACGAAAGCATCCTTCATGCTCCCACTAAACTTACGAGTCCGCAACACATGCTTTCCCTCGATACGCTCAAGCAAGCATTTGGAGGTTCTTGGAAACCAATCATTGCACCCCTCAATGAGTTCGAACAGTACTGCAAGGATAAGTGGGGGAAACAATCCAAACGCGATACCACTGTCGATGTGCGTATCATTGTTTTATTTCGTGCACCGTTACAGAATGTTCTTATTTTTGGGTTGACAGCATGATATTTTTGGAGTGATTCCCGAGACTGTCACCTTCGAGAGCGCATCGGATCTATTTTCTTAGGGAGCATATAGTTCTGTGTTCTGTACAACTGTACCTGAAGTCAGTGGCTCGCTCGACTGCAACAAGCGAGTAAGTTCCAAACTATTCGAGTATGAAACGAAACGAAAAACGCTTGATTCTATCGGACACTATACTTAAAAGCGACGCGCAGACCGGAGCTTACGGGCACCTTCACGAGTTGCCGGAGGTGTGGGGACAGGCCCAGGCAACTGCAATTCGAAGACCTTCTGTATCATGGGCGTGAAATCCAGTCGTGCAGCTGTGGAGTCCCTGTCACCGACAGCAAGCCGTTTAGAGACCTCCGACACACTCTCCAGCTTGAGCTTCTCCCGCACTGATGCCAGTTTTAGCGCAGTCTCGATACCAAGACGCCTTCCTTCCTCAACACTGATCGGGTCAGGCCTGCGAGCCAATGCGAGAAGAGATGGCAGTAGCCACTCCTTTATGTCATATTGAGTGGCGAGTGCAACCCTCTCAACGGGGTCAGGCCGACACAGACTCGCATCACTGGTATCCAACCAAGAAATGGCTGCCGTGCGAAGGTTTCCAAATTCCCACATCGTCGATAACTTGAGGACAGATACCCATTGATGAGTGAGCAGGTCTTGTCCCTTATTTTGCCCATGCTGTCTGGTAAATATTGACGGTCAACACGCCATACACCAAGCTGAAAACTGGTCATGGAACTAGCTCACCTGTATAATAGAGCTTTCAACAGGGATTCAAAATCGTCCTTGGAAATTCCCTGAAGGACCACCGGTCTTGCGTCGTCCAGGCCTTCTATCATGGCAATATTAGGTTGTGGGAGGAGAAACATGTCCCTGAAGACCGTTGACTCCTCTTCCAGTATCTTCCGTGGAACCTTAAACAAACAATTTTCTACCTAATCGAAGAATAAGAATCGCAGGAGAACTCTATAAGAGACATATACCAGGAATGTGACCGTGTCGATGTAAAGCTCTGGATGCTTTGGATACTTGGGAGCGGACATCGTACTATTTGCCATGAAGGCAGTGGTTCGGAGTGTTCCAATGCAGGCGTATCAACAAGGATTGGATAGCGATGAATGGATGCTCCTTGAGGCTTTAGAGGTGTGCAGTGGATGCTATGGGGAGCAGACGAGTGCTACTCCTGACGGTCGGATACGGTTTGGTCATCCCCTATCCTGGTTACCTCCTTTAATGGTTCAATATGGGGGAGGGTCATTGAGTAGGCGTCTTGCACAGCATTTAGACAGATCTTGCGCACGAGAAGGCAAGGAGGTGCATGCCCTCAGTTTCCATTTTGCACAGCGGTCGTAAAGTCAAAGCCGACCACCCAGTACTTGTTAATGGACATAGGTTTCAGGCTAAAGAGGAATGTGTAGCCCCCCACGACACGACTCTATCCGGAAACTCCTCGCTAGTTCACCTACTTCTTCGACCAGTACCAGTTGAAGTTAGCTTCGGACTACTCCAAATGTCAAGGAAACAATTTGTGTGGAAATGTTTCACCAAATGCTCTCAAGTTTGTAGAAGGTCCCACTGGTGTTTTGCTCGGCCCGGCGTCGAGCCCCAGGCCGGGCCAAACCAAGCCCTTAGGTCGGCCTGTGGGGGCTCACGCGCACGGCCCAGCCTGGGGTTTGGCAAAGCCCAAGCCGAGCCCTCAAAAGCCGAGCCGAGCCGAGCCTTCAAGCCAGGGCTTTGGTGGCTGTACAACAATTACTCGGTTTGGTACTAAACTCCTCACGGCCCAGCCGGAGGTTTCCCCAGGCCCAAGCCCTGGGCTTCAGGCCGACCTGGGCCGAGAAAGCACTAGTTTGATTCCTTGTCTGCCCTTGGGTGATTAGTGGCTCGCCGCCCTAATATGGAAAGCCGGACACTTGTGCTACAAACATTTTTGGCGTCTTACTACTTTAGGCAAACAACTTAGGTCATGACCCCAAACACCTCAATGCTTTTGATCAAACTACCAATGATGAAAGGCCTAACACATTTGGTGATAAGCACATGTACTATGCTCCAATAGCACATAGTTATATATGTCATGTGGATTGTGTCATAGTTTTATGTATGTATGGTGTCACCATTGGTGGCATGTGTTGTGCAACCCCCTTGATGAGCATGAAGGCTAATGCAGTCCAAAACATAGTTTGCCTAGTGTTCTACACCACAGAACAAGCCACATACAAGGAATGACAAGCTGTGAGAGATGAGGTGTGCTGAATGCAACAGTGAGCAGACATCACAATGCCCACAGCAAACCCACCAAGGGCACTCCACACAGGATACCCCACCTAACAAGGTCTGGGGGATGGGGGTGCATAGGCTTGCTTGAACAGGTAGGGGGGAAAGCACAGACATCAGGTCAACAGTGACAAAGCTGGAGATAAGGGCCACAAGTGCCCAAATGGTTGATATGCAAACAGACCTACCACATGCAGGCAGATGCCCAAAGGCACCAGATAAAGGGGGTGATGAGGCAATTAGCAGGGAGTTCATCAACTCACATGGAGTTGAAAAATCAGTGCTAGCTGGCAGCCAAGGTCAGCATAGCCAACAGGAGACAAAGTGGCAAAGTGGCTTACCTGCACCACCAAATCCCTTTCTGAATAGCACCAACCCCCATTCTAGGACCATCAGGGAACCCAACAATGTGGAAGGATCAAAATGAGAGCTGTAAGTGTCAGCAACACTCTAATGAGGTGAAATGCCTACTGTGTCCAAGTGGCCCCTAAGTGGCCCTCTCTAGCTCACTCAACACCTGTGAAATGGTTCACATACCTTGCAGGAGGGTCATGGATGACAAACATTCACTTTAATGGTATCAGGAACACCAGAAAACTCAAAACAAGAGGGCACATGCACCATACAGCTGGCATTCTCATGCAGCTACCTCAACTCCTCACAGACTCCCCAAAACAACTCTGACACCCTATGGGAGGGTTATGGATAATGGATATAGGTGGTAATGAAGTCAGGCATGCAAGATGAGTGCACATACCAGACAGCTTGCATTCTCATGCAGCTGCTCTCACTCCTCTCAAACCCCTCTGAACAGTTCTGGAACACTGCCAATACTTACTGGCAGAAAGGGATGCCTCCTGAATTGAAGCAGCATGACACAAAATGGCTGCCTGTGGGTAACAGTATGAGGCAAGATAACAAGTGCAGTGCCAAACAGCCAGATGACTTGCCTGTGCTGTTGAAAGCCATTCAAAAAGACTTCATGCACCCTCCTGGGACACTCAAGAACCCATGCTGACATGGCAGGATCAAGAAAAAAGCTAAAAATGTCAGTAGATCCAAAATGAGAGTCAGCAAAGCCTCTATGCTCACTATTCCCATGCTACCACCTTGCCACCTCATGAAACTCCTTTGGAATGTTGCAAACACTTACTGGTGACATGGGATACCTCCCAGACAGATGCAGAATGACAACCAACTTGCTATATTCAAAATAGTGGCCTCATAACTGTGGTACAAGATAGAGTGTGCACACTGCACAGTGACTTCCAAAATAGGAAGTTGCCACAATGTGGTGCATCAAACATGACCACACAATGCTCATGTACCACATGGACTTGAAGCTGCCTCTGCAGCAATTATACTCACCCTTATTCAGGTATTTGCTATATTTTATTTTTATTGACTCCTATACTCTTCACCCCTACCTAATCACACAGCAGAACTTCAGGGGGTGTGTTGGAGTTTGAATCACCCCTGTGTGATACCTTACATTATTTGGTGCAAGTTTTATGTGATTATATAAGTGCTTAGAGTGCTTAGTACTACACTTTTGGTACTATTCCCTCAGTAGTTGAGTCACTACTGAGGCTGCCTTGTAACAGCCCATTTCTACAAGTTGAACAGCATAACTACTTAGCTACACCATGCCTATGACCAAAGTCCAACAGCATAGCCACTTATATGTATATGTCTGCATGTCATGTGCATTGAGATGTATGGACTTCGGTATTTTATCACATGTTGTTGGGCAGTGTCCTTCAGTTTTATTTTCAAAAGGTGATTGGGGTCTCATCCAATGTTTGTTGCCTAAAGGAGGTTGGAGCTAACATCAATTGCCTAAAGTAGTAAGTCTTTGGGCAAAAAGCACAAAAATTTGTAGCACAAGTGTCTGGCTTTCCATACCCTAATCTCCCAGAAGAAGCCCAAGGAATCACTTGGATAATCAGTGAGGAAGGATACTTATTCCTATCTTTGGTCTGCTTTGCTTAATCTCAAGCTGTCAGTTCATGCATGGTGACTATTGATTGATCCATCAAGAGAATGGCACATTCACCCTCAGTCATCACTCATCACCTCCATGGCAGATAGCACTGTCTCAGATAGATGGTCCAAGCATCTGGAATTCTATACTCACACAGTGACCTTCCTTGTATGTATCACTATGGCTTTTTGCTGTTACCTTCCAACATATTTGTTGACCAGGTGGAGGACCATCTGTTTCACATACCTTGGGAGCCTTTAGAGGCTGAGTCAACTGTCTTCAGGGATATGTTTCTGCACCCCAATGTGATTCAGAGACAGTTGAGGGTCTGAGTGACATGTACCCTATGGCCCTGCCACAAGGCATTTCCAAGAGGGAATTTGAAAGTCTGTTGTGAGCCCTCATGTACAGGTCAGTGTGCATGACAAGTCTCCATCCATATATCACTGGAATCCTAATTTTATGCCAAGGTTATATATTCATCTGGCAAAGGGCATAATGTACTTAAAATGTGTAAAATGTCATATATAGCATTATATCACTTTAAGCCTTGAATCAGAACTATAATGGACATGGTGTGTTACTGCTTGAATCAAAAAGATAGATCTGGCAACATCAAACACCAATTGTTAGTTATTCCATCACATAATAATCTCAATAATTCATATATGGCATGGTCTTGTCTGTCAGACACAAAAGAAAGCACTGATAGTTTTATTAACTACATAATAATAAAATATTTAACTACTATTTACTTATCAACAACTATATATAGATTACTCTAGGATGGAGCTTGTAGCCCCTCCTGGTTAGGGCATGCTTGGCACTGCAAGTAGGTTTTCCACAATAACTGTACATACCCATGATCCAACAGAAATGTTAAAGATGTACCAGATTTAGACATACACAATAAAGCTTACCTAATTTAGGTATACTTTGTTCAAACTTACCTTTAAGTTCACAGACCCTGGCTCTAACTCAGAAGATCAAAGTCAGAGGCAAGAGTGAAGAGCTCAAAAAGGCTCCTCCAGCAGGGATTATACAGTGAGGAACAAAACTGTTGCAATGTTTGCAACAATTTGATTGTGTGGGGTATAGCTAGGAAATGAGTGTGGCTGTGCAAATGTTGTAGGGGAGATATTTGTAGCCCTTGGTCCTGGCTTTCCATTGATGGTCTTCATGAGTTCAGGAGTGTGGTGGCTGTGACTTTATGTGCTGATTACTGAGGCCAGTGCATTGCAACAGTTTTGCACCTTTTGTTGCAGTGGATGCAATCTACAGCATACAACATGTAGTTTGGACAGTAATGCCTGCTAGTGCTTACATAATATATCACATGATCAATTTAATGTTTTGTCAGCATGCAAACAATGCCAAACATTGAATAATGTGTCATTTTTCCCTGTTCTGCATTGCAACTCAAGAAATCATTTGTCTGGCTTATCAGGATTAGTCTCTCAGGCAAATATTGGCAAATTCAGGCATTTACCACACCACCATGAGTAGGGTGTGAGCCCAGTACCATCAATCCCTTAAAAAAGCTGCTGGGAGTCATCCCAGCACTGTTTCATCTACCAATGCCTGAGGGGTCCTGACACTAATCAGTACTGAAAATGCTGAAAATGTCATGCAGGCAGCATGACACTTTATGACATGAAGAGTAAACAAATACCCTCCCATCCAATGTATTTTTGCCAAAGGAAAGCTGGTGTCAAGGTTGGAGGGAGGCATGGCTGCCCTTTGAACTGGGGGTGTCAAGGAGGGTCAGCCAGACTATGCCCTGTGCTGGACTGGGGATGACTAGGAAGAAATTATTTGGTCATAAGTGACCAATGGCAACATTCATGGACAAACAGAAAGGGAAAAATCTGCATCCTGGCAGCCCAGTAGGCTTCCCCACCATGACCCCTAGGATGTACAGAAGGGTTTTGCTTCACCCTAACCTTGATGTCAGCTTCCTTTGGGCAAAAATACATTGGATGGGAGGGGACTGGTTTATTCTTCATGCCATGGGGTGTCAGGCTGACCTCCATGGCATTTTCTGCCTTTTCAGTACTGATTAGTGTCAGGACCCCTCAGGCATTGGTAGATGAAACAGTGCTGGGATGACTCCTAGCAGCTTTTTTAAGGGACTGATGGTACTGGGCTCACACCCTACTCATGGTGGTGTGGTAAATGCCTGAATTTGCCAATATTTGCCTGAGAGACTAATCCTGATAAGCCAGACAAATGATTTCTTGAGTTGCAATGCAGAACAGGGAAAAATGACACATTATTCAATGTTTGGCATTGTTTGCATGCTGACAAAACATTAAATTGATCATGTGATATATTATGTAAGCACTAGCAGGCATTACTGTCCAAACTACATGTTGTATGCTGTAGATTGCATCCACTGCAACAAAAGGTGCAAAACTGTTGCAATGCACTGGCCTCAGTAATCAGCCCATAAAGTCACAGCCACCACACTCCTGAACTTATGAAGACCATCAATGGAAAGCCAGGACCAAGGGCTACAAATATCTCCCCTACAACATTTGCACAGCCACACCCATTTCCTAGCTATACCCCACACAATCAAATTGTTGCAAACATTGCAACAGTTTTGTTCCTCGCTGTATATATTGTATGTACTGCACAGTTATTAGTGATTATTTTCCACACTTTGACCATTTCCATAAATGGACAAGTACAAAACATTCATTAAATGACATGTGGTTACATTATGCTTGTCTTGGTAACCCAGATATATTACATATATATTGGTATATCATTTGGCTCAATGCATGCTGCATATGACCAATCAGTCACCTTGGGTTACCCATGAGGTAGGCTTTGTATAAGTATATTTTACAATATATTTTGATAACTAGTTGATATCTTTTGGGAGTGACCACATCATCATACTGCATTTTAAGGTTTCCAGTGGTATAACTGACATTTTCACCATGCATCAGACAGCATGGGAAGAACAAGGGTTCATGTTTGGACCAAGATCAATGGATCTCTGTTCTCAAGCTATCAATGATGTGGAAGTTTGATGAATTGTGTAATGTTTCCATCCAGCATCTGGATCAACCCTTCCAGCCTCTTAACCCTGTAGAAAAATTCATGCTTGCTTTGAAGTACAGGATTAAGCAGTGGATCACTGGATACTTCTGGCTTTGCTTGCATTAGCCCAATGATCTGAGCTGATCAGTGTAGAGGAAGGGCATCACATTGGATTTGACAATGGACTGAAGTTAGCTGCAGTATGAGAGGGGTTTAAGAGGACAAAGCTCATGAATTGGATCCACAGAAAATATACCCTCAAACTCCATGATGAAATATCTATTGAGGGCCCCAAGGACAAAGAAAAAGAAGCTTGCATTTGTTCCACAATGATACACAAGGCCTTTCACATGTAGTGCCCACACAGTTTATTATGCCTTCATTTGCACTTCTACCCTGTGAGGGGGTAGGTAGAACTCCAAGAACATAGGTATATAAAACCTGCTAGTAGTTGACCAAAATTGTGTCCATTCAGATGCAAGAATGTACTGGGAATGCAAAATTTGGGTCATGTATCCACAATATGCATATACACAACTGACTGGAGGTGCCATGTATTGTCTTTCAGCAGGACCAGAATGTTAGTCTACATCCAGATGTGAGTTCATACTGTAGTCTTCCATATTTGGCATTCATCAAACTCCTCACCACACTGATTGATCTCCACCCCTTCATCTATGTTCCCCTTGCCTACCCTGGCTGACTCTATGCCTTTCCAACTGAGCAAGTACATACTGGACCTCCACAGGTTCAGATTACTAGTGCTTCAGAGTAGGGCTCTCACCTAATGCACCAAGTGTCTGCCCCACCACCCTCACTGTGTATGACATAGCTTATACCTTCCATCAACCCATGCAACTTGTTCATCTGTAATGATTGACCATCTGAATTTGAATGGTCTGTTAAACTCTCAGTATCCATATTCACAGGAAAGAAAACCAGAGGGAATGCTTATGATACTGATAGTGAAGGCAGTGATGCCACTGCCATGACTACTGACACAATTGATCAAAAGAGAATGCATACTCATGACACATCAAGTGGAAAGGCCTTCAGTCTCTTTACAGGCTCTTTCAGTTGCCTTTCCCCCAATAACACCAATGACCACCTTAATTCCCCATTCAGGTCTCAGGCATCACTAGTTCACTGAGAGCATTCTTAGGCATCTTGTGGATGGCTGGAGAGTTGGTACCATGCAAAAGGTCAGTAATCACAAGGGAAGTGCAAGTGACAGACTCACTGACCTTCATTTGTCACAAGTTCCTTGGACCATGATAAAAAGTGTGAACTTGTGCCATTAACTGTGATGGTGACACAGTGAATGGAACACCTTCACACCTTTATTATATATGATGTAATGCTGACCCTTTTGAGCCTTGGCCATGGGTCAGTGTAGTGAAATCATCATTGTCCCTGTGCTGTGACAGAAAACATAAGCACATGATGAAATGCACTCAGAGTTCATGTACAGCAAAGGGAAAGTCTAAAGCCCTTCTTTCCAGCATCATCAGGTATCATACTCCAATGGTTCTCACTTCCATGCCCCAACATCCTGGTCCATAGTATTTCAATCTCATCCAAGAGGGGTAAGCATCATGTACATATATGTACATTGCAGCACTCCCAGCCACAGGAAATATGGGTAACAAACCCAACTGATCAGCAGCCAATCAGGTAGGCAGTGATCCTGGCAGTGGCATTTCCTGTAACTTGTCAACATCATTATTCAATGATGAATCCAAGAGTAGATGAATGGTAGTGAAGAAATGATATATGCAACTATGAAAGAAAGAGGTCATTTGCAAACATCAGGTGCATACCAACACAAAGCCACAGAAGATGCATGACACCATTCATTCACCACCTGCATGCACTGTAGACTGCTTTCCTCTCCTACAATGGCATGTTCTGTCACATGCTCAATTGTAGGTACTACATTGATATTGAAGAGTGGAGTAATCTGGTGGTCAGGTGACTCAGACCTCAAGAAGCTAGCAACAGTTGGTGTGTCCATTGCATTATTGACACTGCATCCAAACATCCCTAGGCAATGATCATCAGTAAAATCAAACCCACTCTGACTCCATTGGTACTAACATGACATCATTCAAGGGGGGTAAGGGTCAAATGACCCTGTAGGGATGACATGTGGATGGATGCCAGAGCTTCTGTACATCCAAGCCTGGGTGGCTCACTCAGTTAGCACTGGTATTGTCAATGATGAGATGAGTGTGGGCATATGGTAGTATAGAAATACCTTGGAACACACTCATTCACTTGTTTGTCAAGTATCTCATGAGTGTTGGAGAGAGAAACATGATTAGTTGAGAAGTTCACCAGTGAGACAAGATAGGGAGAAGTGCAAGACAGTGCTATTAGGAAGATATACACAGAAATACCAGTGGTCAGTGTTCTTTACTGCTTTGAAGATAGTTGCATACCTTCCTGTATAGTGACTGCCTCTTTGACTGATGGCAACCAAAAAAAATCACTTTGTCTGGGCTTTTCTGCTCAAATTGTGGTTCCTTTGCTAGGATCACTGCCTTGAATGCTCTGTAAGTCTCACAATTGAGACTCAAGCTGGCACTGGACAAGCACTGTGGGGTCTTCCACAAAGTTTTGTAAGAACAGGATGTCATGTGTGCATTGTGCAGGGACTGAGTGAGAAGGGCAATCTAAAACCAGAGGCAATGAGCTTAAGGGGAAGGATATAATAAATGAAGGAAGTGGAGATCACTTCATCATCAAGTTGCTAAGATCCTGCATGCTATCCTTGGTTGCTTGTACCATCACAGCCATATGGTTCTTCAGACCCATGTGCTCCATCTTGACTTTGATGTCACAGGCCTGCAGATGTTTAGGAGGTGGAACCATCAGGTTGATGGTATAGTGCAAGATGATGGGATCCAGCAGTATATGATAGTGGTTTTACTAATTTGGTGGATTGTTGAAACAAGATGGTATTGCTTCTAAAAATCCAACCATGCAATCAGAAAAATGGTTTACACTGCAAGCATTTTACAATTTTTCTTCAGTTCAGAGAACATGCCAAAAAAATTGAAGAAAATGATACTCTTTTTTGGCAGGTTTGTTCAAACAGAAAAGGTAAAAATAATATTTTCTTTTCTTTGCATGACTTGCCACAAAAAATGGATTGATGGTAATACCCATTAGTGTAGAAGGTACTCAGCACTAACATCAATTCATGTTTTTCCAGCCCAAATAAAAGAGTATCTCTTCTTTCAATTTTTTCAACATATTTTGGCATGAAAAATTGTGAAATGCTTGCAGTGTTACTTGAAGTGGAGATACTTACAGGATACAAATGGTCATCAGTTTTTATTCTTGGCTGGTCTATCTTGTCTTGGAGAGCATGAATTTTGATGTATTCCCTGAAGTCTGGGTAATGCCTATCTGGCTCTCTTCTTTGATACCAAGAACATCCCCTGAAACAGCCTACTGTTCACTTACACAGACAACCAAAACATGTCAATGCATACCAAGCCTGGGGATAACTTTGTACTGCTCCTGGGTATGTTCAAGATGTATGATGATCCATGTCCTGGTTGGCTGGTTGCCTGTCCATTGAATCATAAAAACCATCAAGTGCTGGCTGAGTACCTTAAGCATGGGGACACCAGAAATTCCATTGACCAAGTATTCATAAAGCAGAAAGGGTTAGTATTACCTCCATAATAGTAGCATCAGGGTACAAATTCAGATTGCAATCCAATTCAATGAATATCTTCTTGGTGAAAGTTGAAAACTTCCTTGGCATGACCTTGTCTCAAGACCACTGATTCAGCAACTTGTTTATTGAATGAGAACAGTGTGCCAGATATTGGACAAACACATCTCTAGCAACCTTCCTTTGACCTTGAACAACTATGCTGGTATGCCTTTTCCCATTTCAAAGTTGACTGGGTCACTCTTGGTATCACTGACCTGAGCAGATCTCAGAAGAACCCTCAGTGTTCTTGTTGTCTATTCAAGAAAAGAGTCAAATGTACACATCATGTTGTGGGTGCAAACACATATGGTCAGATTGTGGGACAGTGCATCCCACACTCCCACTTGCTTTCTTGTCATTGTCCAGTCCAGTTTACATTCCATTTAGAGTAGACTTTGGTACATTTTCCAATTCCTGTGCAAACTTGGGGACTTTTTCCAGTGCAGTGGGCATGTAGTTTGTGTTTCCTGTGTATGGTAGTGATGCTACAAGCAGGGACACTTGACTGTCTCATCAAATGATTCAGAGTCCATATGGTAGCCTCAGGTAGCAAGTCTACCTGACACTTCCTTGGCAGAGACTTCTGGCTGATTAGTAATAATGGTCAGAGCTTGGAATATCAAGTGCCCACCACTACCCCCATATCAGTGCTCATTATCTCCTCATATCAGCCATGGACATAGGAGAGCTGCATCAAGAACTCATACAAGAAAGGTCCCTAGTTCTTGTTCAGCTCTTGGTCAAGCTGGTAGCTGATCTTATCTCTGAGGGGACCCCTAAAGATCTGCAGCCATACCATACCTCTACCCTCTCTGGTGAGGCATGGATGGTGGAGCTCATTCTTGGTCACCCACACCACATATGTTGTGAGTTTGGTATGAGCATACATGTCTTCAAAAACATCACTCTTGATCTCCACAGTCATGGCCACTGAGCCTCAAAGCACATTTCACTTGAAGAACAGCTTGCAATCTTTCTGTACACTTGCATCATGGAATTACCTATCAGATATGTAGGAGAATGTTTCCAGAGATCCAACAATATGATCTCCAGGTACATGGCATATTCCTGTCTCTAGTTCATGTCTGACACACCTGTACTTATTACTTAGATACTTTTGCAAAATGGTGGCAGTCTTTGCATTGGAACCTTTCTATTCAAAGTACATATTGCTTCCATTCACCTCCTCAGCCACCATGCCCCACCCAAGCATCTGCAAGAATTATCAATTCTGGCCCTACTTCAAAGATGCCATTGATGCCATTGATGGTAGCCACATACCAGCCACCCCCCTGCTCCATGACTGTGCTGCATACCATAACTGAAAGGGCACTGTATCACAAAATTGTTTGTTCACATGCAACTTTGGAATGAAGTTCAGCTACATGCTAACTGGCTGGGAGGGTTCAGCCACAAATGCAAAGATGTTCCAAGAAGCACATGCATCAACTCTGGATATTCTGCATGGTAAGTACTTCCTTGGCAATGCTGGTTTCCCCTCATCACTGGGAGTACTCATGCCATACCATCACATGCACTATCACCTGGCAGAGTGGCACCAGGCATTGTTAAGGTACACATCCATCATGCAATACATATCCTCTACTCAACCCCACTTTATAGGCCTGCAAATAAAGAAGAGCTCTTCAACTTGCATCATGCATCTGCACAGAATGTTGTCAAGCAAATATTTGGTGTCATCAAGCATCATTTCAGAATTCTTCTCCTGCCTGTGGAGTATCCCATTGATATTCAAGCACTCATTCCCATTGTGCTCTGCATCATCTATAATATAATTAGAACACTCAACCAGGACTCAGAACATGATGCCAAAAGGGAAGACTTGGCTTCTTCCATCATACAGGATGATGACAGGGGTAGTCAAGGTACTGCATTTGATGACAGGGATGATGATGATGAATCAGAAGATGCCTTGCTGTTAGGAGATGAGGATCTTGGAGGCCTCAATTAAGAACACTTGGGTAGGGCCATCCAAGATTCAATCACTGAAGAGATGTGGCATGATTATCAGAGGCACCTACAGAACTCAGGCTAACATTTTTACTTCTTCTGTACTGTCATATATTCTCATTGTCATAGGCAAATTAAATCAAAACAATGCCATTTGCAGGCATGATCAGAATGCAATACAAGACTACATGATACAGTGACTACAACATGAAGTCATCTGGTACAAGTTTCAAATCATGGAGACAAGTTTGGATCCAGCTTCTACAAAGACATCTGTCATTCACCATTAGATACAGATCAATTGTGCCCATGTCCATCCAAAATGCTTCCATCAGGGCTGCCTGAACTACTACAGGGAGGTCAAAATCTTGCTCTGTGAGCACCTGCAAAGCAGTGTGCAATTGCTCAGCATGCCTCCACTGAACAATGACTGGAGATGAAGAATTGATTATGGATGCAAGGTATGTAAGTGAACCTTGCATGCCAACAAGTACAGCAGACATGGATTGCTCTTTATCCTTCTTGGCCCTCTTCAACAAGTATTTGGTGTTCTCTCTGAGTGAAAGAGATTGAAGAGCTGCCTCTGCTGATGGAAATTGCAGCACCCCTGTTTGAATACCCATGTTGTCTGCTGGGTAAGCACACTTCCTACTTGATGATATAGAACTCATAGTTGAGGGTGGTGCCTGAGGAGTAAGGAATGCTGTGGCAGAAGGTGGGGCTGGTGCTGTGAGATGGGATGGGTAAATCTGATGTGAAAACATGGGGGGCTGCATAGGGGCCATTTCCTTCTTGATAGGTGTTTCATCAATCAAATCACCTGTGTTGACACTGGGAGAGGTATCAAGACAAGCAGCTGTGAAAAGCAGGGGAGTAGAAGGAGGGTGCATAATGACTGGATTGCTGGAGGTGATGCTGGAGGGATTTGTGAACAGGCTTGGCCTGGGCATTCTTGGCAGTAGTGGGATGATACATGCATGTACCATGAGCTTGGTCATTTGGAAATAATACCTCCATTCCTTCAAGGAGGGACCACCCACTATTTTTGAATAGGCACATGGAATTTCCAGGTCAACTCTGTTGTTGGCAGTCATCAGTATTGAAGTACTCACATGAGAGATGTACATACCACCATCCAGTCCTGAAAATCTTTTTCCTCATCCTCTGTAGCAATATTCACCCCATTTGAATTGTCCCAACATCAGGAAAATCATTTTGACAGGTAGCTGCATGTGTTAGGTACATAGTGACATACAGTTTCCATAGTACTATGTAATGTCAGGCACATATTCCATATTGATATGAAGCTGCCACCAAGTGACATGAAGTGCAACACAGCTACCATAGCAATGGACAGCCAATCTGGTAGGATGCTGTAGCCATAGTAGCACTCTATGAATTCTACAAAGACAAAGTAGCCTACACAGTAATTAAGGTAGACTCCAGCTGTGTTTCATTCAAGTGACCACAACAGCAATGGCTCCTCAAGTCAAGAACCAGCCTGCTGACTTGACATCCTGTGCATGCCACTGACAGACACTCCCTCACATACATGTTGCCTCTCTTACTCCTTAGAATCAGTCATATCAGCATCAAACTCCTAGTACAGATAACTGCAACACTTCATTTTCCTTTATGGACTCTGATCTTGCACAGAAGTTTATGTATGCCACTCTCTGACTCACCATATATCATAAGTATGACATGCACACACCACTGGGGACAAAAACCAATGTTTTGTAAATAAGACATTGAGAAAGCAGATACTATGTTTCAAAATACAAAGAGAACATGGTAAAATCATTCAATCTTTGTAACATAGTATCTGTTTCTTTCATGTTCTTTCAATGTTTGCAACTCAAAAATTAGATAATGCCTCCAGTGCACCCCACAAAATTGTCACTGCACATGTGCATTGTGTGTCAATGTTTGCAAACTATACAGTTTGGTTCAGCCACCCCTCACTCAGCACTGCTGAGTGACTGACCTATTTTAAACATCTTCCAACTTCCAGTGGCATCTTTTCCATGTCAGTGAGACATATTGAGAGGTCCATCCACACATCCTGACAGAAGTTCCCAATCATGCAGAGTTATGATACTTTGATTGTAAATGGAGGGGCCTTTGCCCTGACTGCAACATGTGGACAGTGAGTTGTTACTTGATTGACTCTCTTTAATACTAATCTGCTGTCAAGCATGTGGGTGCCCTGTTCTGTCAATGCTCTGGATGTTGGCAACATGAACATCTAAGTCTCTCAATCAAGGTCACTCACCTTGATCATCATGGCTGTTTGACCTAGTGATGATCTGCAGTGTTCAGTCAAATAGCTTCCACCAGGGAGTTCAATCCATCCTTTCCATCCAAGGCAGCCAAGGAGTGCACTCCAAGTCTGAGTATGGACTTGTTTTATCCCCATAGCCATCCTGGAACTGGCAGTTCTCAGATCAACAGATGACCTAGTTTAGTTCATAGCAGCACTGCTAAACCTGGCATCATCTTTTAGGCTTGCAAGAGCATTTGTGAGTTGTTACTTGATCACCTTCTTGTAATACTGATGTACTGTCAAGCATGCAGGTCCCCAATCTTTGTTGATGCTCTGGACACCAGCAACATGTAGCCTATCATGTTCCAGTCATGATGCCATTGGTAAGAGGAATTGCAATGTCTCCATCAGGTGAATGGACATTGTGAGCCAGAGATGCTAATGATCTCCCCTGACTCATGTTTGCTATTACAGTCTGTCACCTCATAACATGAATCATACTGGTCCCCATCATGCCACAAACTTTGGCAAGGTTATACCAGGGAAGAGAAACATATCAGATGTGTTGTTGCAGGACAGTGCATCTATCATTGGTTATTCTCAGAATATGATCTTGATGCATATGCAATTAGGTTCCCTTTATTTTGTATGTGTTCCAGAACCAAACATCATATGCAAATGCTGACAAGGTGGATAGAGTGATGTCAGCTGCAAATACAGTGAATATCATCAGGCTTGCAGTGAGCTCCAGAATCCTACTTTTTCCAGACACTTGACTGGATACTGCATTGGAAGCTGACATATCTCCTGTCATCATAGTTTAGGATTTGTGCAATGCCTGTACTCCACTGTACCAACCAACCTATGAAACTGACACTGTACAAAATGGAAATATGTATATTGTGGTGAGATATATATTGTACTATATAGCAGTTCAGTGAAGACAGATGATTATATACTGGCAGTAGCACACTACTATAAAACTTGTGGGGAGCCTAAATGTAAATACATAGCCTGTGTAGCCTATGTAGCACACCAACTATGATAGTGACACTGTGTTAGGGAAAACTACTGGTGCTATGAAGTACTACATAATCCAACCTTATGGCTACAGTGACTACATATAGAGGACTTAACTACAGGGCTATAGATGCTATAGAGTCTACATAGGCCAACATAGCAAAGTTTTTTTTTTCCTGATGAATGCTTTCCAGAATGAGCATGCCACAGATTAATATCCCTTGGCATTGTTTTGAGCTATATCAATAACAACTGATGAGCATATGGGTCTGATACACATAAATGAATACTCACACTAGTGACCTTGCCTTTACACATCTTGGCAGTCTTCATTGGTCCCTTTTGGTTTGGAAACCTCTCAGATAGGTGGGTAGTGGCAGTGTTCCAGATGGCTGTCTTGAAGGACCCATTGCCCATCTTACTGCTGATCCTCTGATCAACAAGAAGCACAATGAGGGCCTCTTTCTCCTTGTCAGTCCAGTGAGCTTAGTCCTTATTGGTAGGCATGTCTTCAATAGCTAGTTCAATGCAAGCCTGGCCAATGAGTGTGGCTAGTCCTGTGATAATTGGGAGGAGGGGTTCTAATGGATCAGTATCCATTGTCATCAGAGCAGTTCAAAATCCAAACTCTGCCACCTGGCATGAGCCATGGATTACTAGGAGCATAAATAAAACAAAACACTGTGGCCAGCAAGCACTGCAGGCAAAAGCCCCAATGATCTTGCCTCTAAGCTGAGCTTCAAATTCACTATCAACAAAAAATCTGAAGAGTGCTCAACAAGTATATTGAAGCATGCAGGAATTCATTGATAGTCTGGAACTTTCCAACCATCTATTTGCCAAGACTGTGACAAGTTCAAAGAGGTGTCAATGGGTTCTGACAGAAGATATTATCTTTGGAGATTGAGCCATGAAACTGGTGGTCTAACCTTAGGACGTTTGTTTGAATTTGTGGCACTGTGCCATAGGACTCTGCATTGGACATAAAACTTAACATTCTAGTCACAAAAAATGACCCCCTCAAAACCCTTTGTACTTTGAGTATAGCAGCTCATCATGGGTGGCCCCATAGCTGCTTCACATTTGAACCAGCACTAATTGTATAAGAACACTGTTCCCAGGATTTGTTATGAAATATATTATGAGAGCCTTGTTACATACTTCTGGTTTCATATGTGATGTCCAGACAATGCCCCAAGTCATGCATCTTGTGTAGATAATGATGAACTGTCTTTTATTTTACAGAGGCTGACAATAGTCCACACACTCAAAGTTCAAGCAATGTTGCGAGGCCCCCATATACATCCTTTATGTTTCCCATCGTGCATGTGTTGTGACCATCCATCCCACATGCTTTATTTGCAGCATGCCACTGATGGCTGATCTGGTGCTGCTGCAGTTCCATTGCTGGTTGCTGCCCACACAAAGTGTATGTTCCAATGTCCACCAGTACATATATTATGACCATTGGTAGTACAGTAGATCTGTGATCTTGGTGCTCATACAGATGATATAAACACAATTGTTAATGCCAGCACACTCTATCAAAGGTAAATTATTTCAGGAATTCATTCTTCCTCATCCTGCAATTTCTTCTGCAAGTATTCAATCCTGCTCAGAGCAGTTCGATGAACTATTGTGGTGACAGTGAAGTGCAAGTCTCTGCCAGGGTGCAATTGCAAGAGCTGTGCAATCAATGCTTCTGTGTTGCAGGTGAAGAGAGGCTGCCAACCATTCAGAAGCCTATTAGCTACCAGATCTGATGACAAGATGACTACCCACCTCAAGGATGTTCTGTACACAGTAGGTGATAAATAAAAGGCCACCAATAATCCAAACTACAAGGAGTACCTGGACCCTCATCTCTACCAATGAATGAATAGCACCCTTGAGGGTGAGATTCTGAGTCCAAAGATTCAGTTTTATGACCCTCCAAGAAGTCAAGAGCACTATTCAGAAATCATTAGTATGTTCTGCAGGCCTTGAGATCTCTTACCATTATTCTTGCTTTTCCATATCTTGATGTAAGTGTTTGCTGCAGTCTCAGCAGTTGCAGTAGCAATTAGAGTACTGCCAGGGTATTCAAATGTCTAATGCATGCTGCTCAATGAACTGAGAGGACAAACAGATCATATGACACACTGCAACAGCTTGCACAATGCAATCTGAAGTGAAGGTCAAAAATAGCTTCTGCAGACAGGGTATGTTGACATACCTTCATGCTCTAACAACTGGAGAAGCTCCCCTGAGGGGATTTCCCAGACATGAACACCTCCATCAGATGAACCACTGACAATGGCAGCACCATCCTGCAGCCAGGATACTTGCATGGGAATGTTTTTTTCCTCTGAGAGAGGTTGATTCTTGAGACATATATCAGGGTAAGACTGTCCAGGAGAATAAACATCAACACCATCACCCAGATTTGTCAGGGCAATGCATTTCTTGTCAGATGAAAGCACTGCATGACCACTAGCATAGTCTTCAAAAACAGACCAGTAGAAAGATGACTCTGGTACTTACACAATTTGATGACTATGGATGGGATTGATTTGCCAATGTTGTTCAAAAGTGCAAATGTCCCAACCACTAGCATGAGAACTAAACATTTCACCAGCTTGAATATCAGCTCTGAGACACTTACACCACACCATGGTTGAGGTAGGCAATGACCAACTCACTCCCTCTCTCCCTAAATGCAAGTGCTTGACCATGTATCCTCCTGTCGAGCTGCTTGGACACAAGTGGTAGTTTGCTTGGTGGAGGGAAAATCTTGAAAGTAGCATATTTATCTAGAAAATGTCAATATTACCCTTTAATATCGATAATACAATGCACTAGGGACAACCTCTTTTGCGATGTGTATCTCAGAGCCTAGAGCAATGGCAATGCAACCACTGTATTCATCAACTGCAAGCACAAAAACTGGTGCTTTGGTACCCATGAAGATGGAACTGGCTGACCCTTGCATCTATTGAGGGAATCAGTTCATTCATTCATAAACTCAGTAGCATCCCTACCTCCAAGTTTTCACAAATAGCTAGGGTACCATCAGAGCAACCAATAAACAAGTGATACAAATGTCAAGGATCCCATGTAAGGCTGAGGATAGCAGAATGAAAGGCAATGCGATACACCAATGCACCACTGAGTGGCTCCCATATGATGAGACTTCTGTCCTCACTTCCACTTGCTAATTGACTCCCAGTCAGAGAGAAAGCAAGAATATTGATAGAATCACTGTGGCCATTTAGAGTATGCTCAGATGTAAATGGGAGGAAGGGTTTCATTAGCTTCATTAGCCAGGGAATGTCTGGGGTGTAACAATGGTTGGTGATTTGGGATGACTTCAGATATGGAAAGCTTATGTATGGATGCACACCAATTTGCAGGAATGTGTAGGAAAAGCTTTGCCAGTGCTAATCCACAACCTATGACTATGCAAGATCCTATGGTCTAAGTTTCATTCTGAATGATATCATATAAGGGAGCAGCCATCAAAAGCCATTGAATACCTACAAAAATGAAAATACTTAATACTAGGGCAAAGAAAAAGTTGAGGAGACATCATGAAATGCCATGACTGTCTGCCCTAATATTTTCCTTCACTCTCACATTATCATTGTTTTGAGCTGTTACACACTGCAGGAATAATAATCATAATCAGGGTTTGCACAACAATATTTTAACAAGTTGTGCATGCCTCAGTCAACCATATTTGGAGAAATAGTCTGTCATTAGTACTTGAAGACCCACTGGCAATAAAGTGCTTGTTGACCTGTGTCAAGTTATACTATCCAGCAGGATCAGTTGCACATAGAAAGTGGAATTAAACTGCATGGCATACACTGATGACTTGTACCACATGAAGCTCTGTGTACAATGTGAGTGATAGCTATGAACATAACACTTGGAAGATGTACCTGAGCCATGGTGTAGTACCTGAGCCAATTGCCCAGAGTTAATGTCCCACAACAGTACTTGTCCATTATCAGTACCAGTAACCACCACTTTTCCATCTGAATCAAATTGGACATGACATATATAATTTCATCTTATGTTCAACCAAAGGTGCCAAAGATGATACAGTGCAGACATTGGTTGATCCACCAGGCAATATATATCAATGCCATCGATGAGGTTCCACACAAGTAATAGCTGAGAGGTTTCATGGTATGTGGTGTCCCTCTAAGTGGAAGTAAAATCACAAAATGAGAAATATGGTATGAAATACAGAACATACATGCATGTCCTCATCTTGTGATGGAATATCTGGTTCCATGGTGCAATATTCCAAGCAATGCTAAAATCCAGCAAAATTTCAGTTAATGATGAATGAAAGTCTGAGTCATACATTTCACATGAATCTAGGAATGTGAACACTATGCAATGACCTTGATTGAAGAAATGAGCAGATATTGGTAGAGAAGTTAGCTGTGGACATTGAAGGGGTGGGTGGACTTGGGCAAGGCAGAGGCTCACTGTACCCAGCATGAACAAAGATAACAATGATGTGACTGATGGTGTTCAGCTTAC
This sequence comes from Pisolithus marmoratus, assembly GCA_024613145.1. NCBI lineage: Eukaryota > Fungi > Basidiomycota > Agaricomycetes > Boletales > Pisolithaceae > Pisolithus > Pisolithus marmoratus. The sequence goes on from JANFAE010000023.1 coordinate 398,377, forward strand.
CTCTGTTTTCCTTCACTATTTGATACAGTGTGATCCTCCCTTGTGTAGTTAAAACCAAAAGGTTGTGGGTTTGGTTGAGCTCCATATACTCTACTGCAGAATCAAAGACCATTTCCATATGGACCCATTCAAAAAGTACCTGTCAATTGTAAGTGATTGTTGATACTTGTCTGTTATCCAACCCACCAATCCAACATTGAAATGCCATATGACAAGGGTCCCATTGGCACCCACAGACAATAGATAATAAATGTTGTTGAGAGCATCATTGCGAAGCCACTTGAGGGACACCATGGGGCCTTGCTTTGGTTTTAAGTGTCTGCGAAGACTTCCATCCTCCAATGACCAGATGATGACATGCCCATCATCACCTGTTTGCCATGAGTATATACCATCACTGTATACCAATTAACTCACTCCCACTGGCAATGTGGCTCCCATCATCCATAAATGCAGCACAATTGATAGGGCCATGGTGCCCTTCAAGGGACCACTTTAGCCTGTATTTGAATGAAATAGATTGAAGTCAATACTCTCCTTTGTGTGCACCATGCAGCAGGTATACGAATGATTTGCATTGGCATTTATTTGGCTGCCACATCTATGCTGTGATGGTAGCTCAGGTCAATGACATGAAATCACATGTTCTTGGGAAGTGACAAGAATGGGTATGAATTTCACTGGTTATCCAGCATGGGGACAAGCATAGAACACTCATATATATGTAATACAAAACCTAAAGACTATGGAAATAATTGTACATGTTGCATTTGCACTCTCCTTAGGTCCAAAGGATCAGTGTGAATGTCATGATGTGTGAAAAAAAATTCACCAATCAAACTTCATCATGAAAAATGTCTGCCCAGATGTCAGGCTCACCAAGATGTGGGCTGGGGTCAACCTGTTTCACTGGGGGTCCTAAAACAACATTTACTGCATTTATCATGCTCCCAGTGAGGTCATTCTCGATAGGTTTACTTTCCACATCAGTAAGACAACCAGAAATTGGACAAGTATAATGGACCACATAGATATGCTTGTTTTTGAAGAGTTCCTTGAGCTTTGCCACCATCACTGGTTTCTGTTTCAGATGAGGGGGGATGTCTCACCACTTTAACTGCCTCAGCAGACTGTTATGGAACCATTCTTGGAGGCAGCCATAACAGAACAAGTGGCCACAATCGACCAAGCTGGTAGGCATCAATAGTGGTTAGAATGGCACATGAAAATCACAGAGTACCTATGTGAACAGGCGATCAATGCACTTCTGACACACACCACACTTGATGGCATCAGCATGTGTGGCTGTAAACTAATGAACCCACATCAAATGAAATAAGTGTCTGCTATCATGTGTGCTACAGTGCTTACCTGTTCCATTATCTTCCATAGATTTTCCTCTGCTGCCTTGGCATCAGCTTGTGCTTTCTCTGCCACCTCTTTCTCAGCCATCAACTTGTGAGCTTCCTGCATATTATCAGAATGTCAGAATGTGAGTATGTGGAATAGTTTTTGCCCACCTCATGAGATCGTTTTACATCTTCTTCGAGTAGCTCCACAATCTGGGACATTTTCTGGACCAAGTCCCTGGGTTCAAGGTTGTTATCACTGTCTGCAGGCAAGTTTGAAATGCACTGTGCTGATTGACCTTTGCATGGAGAGCTTCTCTGACTATTGGAATGAATTGGGGCCATGAAGAGTAATTGTAGATGAAGATGCAATGGGGAATAAGGGTGATGGTGAGTCAAAGCAACCCAGCTGCCATCACACTTATAGCTGCAGTCATCCCTTTCAGAATGTGACTTTCCACAATTTACCCACTCTTCTGTCATCCTTGTTGCCTCATTGCATGGATGCAGACCATTGTGCCATCATAGCTGAGTTTTGTGATATAGCACCACACTTCAATTTTTCATGATCAACACATTGCAGGGACAGGCAGCCAATGCCATGCAACTACAACAAAGCAGATGACTTTTCCTCTTCACAAAATCACACTTGTGGGTCACTGCCAATGTCAAAGCTGTCATTTCTAATTGCCCCACATGTTGTGGTGGCCAATCTCATTCTGAGCAAAAAGGTAGGGTCCATGTAATAGCCCTATGATTGATGTTTCAATTAACCTTATCTCTTTGTGTCACAAGTCTTCTCATCACATTCCAGTGGCCAGTGTCATTCTGATCCAAAGATGCAACTTTTATTCTTCACAAAATCACAGCTGTGGATCATCACTGATGTCATGCCAAACCTTACTTCTTTGTCTCCTAGCCTTCACCCTACTTTTTCTGATCACAGATGCAGTGTGCACGATAGTGCCTTAGCCAGTGACAACTTTTATTACTGCCCCATATGGCACAGCTGCACCTCTGTGGTGCTCATCAAATCTAAATTCAGTGTGCAGGACTTGAATGCTCATCAGTGGTTTGGAATTTTATTCATGGTCAATAACTGCATTGGTCACAGAAAGTATGTTGAGAGGTTGAGTTATAGCTTTTCTCCTAGGGTAGGTGTGCACACTTGATTCAATTTGGGCCAATGGTACCAATTGCTTAGGGAACCTTGCCTTTCATTCTTTCATGATTACCAGAGACACTAACAATTCCAAGAATGACTCTTTCTGCTCTATCTCTATTTATTCGAGTACCCCACCCCCTCCTTTCATTTATGGGTGCTACATCCCATGGATTCCCAAGGTTAGGGTAGTTTATTCTTGTTCTCAGCCTACTCATTTCTGGTTATGCAGACTCTTCAGCAGATTTGTGAGAAGGCCATTTGGTCTTGAAATGACCCCCAGATGATGGATGGGCACAAGGACATCATATTCCCAAGTCATCAAAAGCAGATCTAACATTGCTTGCACCACAAGTAGATAATTTGACCCTGTCAGAAGAACAAGCTGCCCAAAACTCACAGCAGTGACTTCTTAGTACCCTCATACAAATGATGTGGAATCAGCCTCCACAACATACTGCTCCTCCAGTAAAAACTCTCCATTGAGATGAGGTCAGATGCAGAGGCTGATCAGACTTTAGCCCAGTCCACCTGTTGTGGCATCTACATCCAATCAACCCCCTGCAATGACCCCATGCACAAGATGGTCTACTGCAGCCTTGTCGAGACAGTCAAGAGACTCAACCCCAGGGGATGAGCAGACACCACCCATCTCCAGGGAGTACATGCCCATCCAATCTCTATGTGATGTTCAACAACTGTCTACACCATCAAGTGATTCTACTATTAGAACAGGTACTGCAGCACGCTCTGCCACTACCATACAAGTGTGTATTTCTTATTTAGCAAATATTCTGTTCTAACAGAATCCCTGGTTATGTAGGAAATTTTGGATGCTCAGTGGGATACTCAAACTGTGTGTGACAAAGGGAAACAGAGGGTCATCAAATCTGACAGTGACAGTCAGGTATGGTTCACAGGTCAGTTTGTTACATGTCCTCATGGTAATGGCTTCTACAGGGTGGATTTCATGTGCAAGGCCTGGACCTTCCACCATGGCCACCTGTATCTCAGGATCCCATGCCATCTCTGCAGCTGATTACTGCAGTGAAAAATATGCAGGCTTGGCCCCATTTCCTGGTTCCCAGCCCCACTGTGCCACACACTTTGCCATGTCTGTTGCCAGCGGCCCCCAGACCAAGTACTCCATCATGGACTCAACCAGCTTTGACAAGCTGTGACATCAGGGTGTCTGCACCTGCTCCTATAACTGATCCGACAGATTCTGGACTGGATACATCATCTGATGCCCCACCAGCACAGCCAAACATGTTCCCAAGTGACAGTCCATCCCCCCATGCCCAACCTGGCAATGGCAGCACAGTCAATGAAATGTTGCCCCCATTACTATCTTACTTCTCATTGGGAATGGACATTTTGTTAAACTCCATTCAGAAATCAGTATCATGCATGAACAGTTAAGGACATCTAACCTAGCCTCGAAGAATCAACAAGGTGCTGGTGCCAGAGAAAGTGATGACTGATTCCCTCAGCTATGGAGGAAAAAAGCCTCCAAATGGCATCATTTTGTCGCAGCTAATCCAGAGCTTCTAGTCACTAGCCAAGATGAACAAGAACACTCAATGTTCTTGGTAAGGTATTACCTTTATCCTGTATATTTGGCTCATTTCCTCTGCAGAGGTGTATTCACATCCATACCCTTACCTTATTGAAAATACAGGGATACAAGTATTTATGAAACATGCAATGCTCCCCCTCACAACTGCAAGTCGATGAATATGAGCAAGGCCTTCCAGGATGCCTCGAAATCACACTGACTAACTTTATGGTCAATTGTTTGCACAGTCGAGATTCACCATTCAACCAAGATGCAGCCACCATGTTTGCCAAAGACTTCCTCAACAAGGTTACAGGACACTCTTGGTATGCTTCAGCCAACATCCCAGAATGTTACCACAACCTTGAGATGATTTGCACAGCATTCTTGGCACATCTTGCATATGTCAAGGCTTGTTATAGGGAGGTGGTTACTGCTGTGGATGAAGACCCAGAGAAAGTGAGACAAGCAAAAAATACTCATCTACAGAAATCTTCCTGTGGCTCGAGGAAAGTGCACATAAGTTTGCCTCATTTTTGTTCTTCTGCAGAGCTGACTTTGTTTTGTTTAGCTACTTAAAATGCACCTTGACACGATGGCTGATCACCCAACACTTGGACAACACCTCCCTCTTATCAAAGACTTAGGCACACAAGCTATGAGCTCAGATGAATTGGAGGATGAGGTCAGAAGAACAATATCCTATCCTTGTGTGTATCCTGCTTGGTGTAGCAACTTGCTTGCTACTCTTTTATGGCAAGCAGATGATATGGCAGCAGCCACTGCTACAGTCCCAATTGGTACACAGAAGAAGGTGGGTACTCAGCTCCAGCTTTGCCCCCACAGTGGAAAAGTCAACACTGAGGCTCCTGCACCCCCTGGACTCCCCATGACTGCTATAATGCATCTTGGCTTGCTAACTTACTTCCATGCCAGGTGAAGGCACTTCAAGTCTGAAATGAGAACTATGACTTCAGTAGTAATGGCTTGCCTTATACTAATACATAAAATTGTTTTCTTTGCTAATGTAACATCCATTCTGTGAAAGCCCTGATTGTTCATGTCCACCCAGCAAATGTTTTGAGGTATCAGCACTACACATGTTTCAGCTGCATCAGCCTCCTCTTTGCCTTATCACTGCTAACCTTGTTTTTGAGGTACATCATAGTGAAGTCTTGTGCAGGCCATTGATCCTGATATTCATTGAGGATTGGGAATCAGGCCTGAGCCTGAAGAATAATTTTATCACCTTTCAGTTGTCACAGTGTCTGTGGTACCAATCTTACTGCATTAAGGAACATTGCTACTGCCACAGGTGCTTGATTTGGGAATGTCAACCTCAAGTTGAGGTACTCTTCACATACCTCATGCAGCCCTTCCTGTTCTCTCAGTGAGCACACCAATAATTAATGTGGCATGATCATGGCCTACCTGCATGGACTTGTACATCTTGTCATTCCAATTTAGCACCTGATGCAATGTATACCCTCCATGATTTGGTTTTGACAGGGTGCTGCATGGGTGATGTATCAGGCTGTCAGGCAATGGCTCCACCTCTTCTTTGAGAGGCTCTGCCTCTTCTTTGTGCAGCAGATGAACAGTATCAAAGTCAAATATTTGATGAAGAGTAACTCTAGATCTGCAAGGACTCAGACTGCGATCCCTGTCAAAGATCCTTCTGAGAGTTATGGGGGGGTAGTATGGTCAATAGTCCATGGAAGTGTAGCAAGTGGTGGGTAGGTCTCCTGCATTGGGCTCCTTTAAGCTCATGATAACAGATCATCACCTGATTGCTTTGTGCATGCATTACATGCAAATGTAGTTACAGATGAGCAGGGGTGATTTTGCCTTCTTTAATCTCTGTGACTTTAGCTCCAGAACTCCTCCCAATGCCTTTGTGCTCTGCAGAGGCCCATAACCCCAGAGCTTCTGCTGATGCCTTTGTATACCCTGCAGATGATTGGGGTGCCTGTCAAACATGCCCATCAAACATTGCCAAATGCTAAGGTGCACAGTTGTGACTGTATATAATGGTGGATGTCCTGTTGTCCATCAATCCAAATCACATATCATGTCCTCTGCCATGTATCCTACTCCTGGTGGTCCCTGTAATGCTTTACAAATGTGCATCTCGAGCTATGGGGCATGTGTAGCAAGCTATTGACACATTCATACAGGACACAATATGCTTGCTACCAAGAATGTCACTGTTACTGAACTGTGGGCGACAACCTTCATGCCTACCTCTCCATCAGTTTCAGCCTTGGTGATGCTCATAGCACCACAGCACTGTGGTCATTTCCATGAGTAACATCATCTGAGCCTCACTCTTTTTGGTCACTGATCAACTTCACAGCATGGTTCCTCATCAAGTCACCAATTATCAACTTCATGTGGTCTTTGCAGCCCACTCCAGTCAAACACAATCAATGTATGTTTGCACTGACATGGGCCAATTGGGTATGATCTAGTCTACTATGTCACTTGCTTGTGAACTAACACAATCCATAGGTGAATGCCATGCAGTTCTCCACTGAGGGCAGAATCTTCTTACTTGCATTCCATGATTCAGCTATGTTCTGGTGCTTCAAATACATGGTACACTGCCATGATTATGTGGACCACAACTGGCACCATACTCCTGAGCTTAATGCTAAGATATTGTTGGATGCATTTCTCAACTTCAAGATTCCTGCAGAAGTACCATTGGGTGTCAGAGGTGCAGTCTAAGGGTGCACTTACTTTTCTACTGCCTTCAATCAAGCTGAACACACCTTCCCAGTGTTGAAGTCTGTGAATCCTTACTGTATGATTCTTCCTTTTCACATCTACTTCAGTTGATGTGTCTCAGTAGTCATGGCCTTCTGAAATACCATGATAAAGCAGTTTTAACATTGGCTCATCAAGGGGGAGTCACAGCATATGTTTCATTCACTGTGTGTCATTGGATGGCACTGATTTATTCACTGCAGTCAGGAATACACTCCACTGCAGTCTCCAGCAAGCAAAGGTGGTAATAGCCATGAGGATGCCAATGGAAGGTAGGTCCACATCATTTTTGATCATTTTCAGTGAGAATAACCCTTAACAGGCTTGATCTTCCTCAATCTCAATCAACTGCTGTGGATGACAGCACAGGTGGCACAGGTGAATGCATTCCAAGACCAATAGATCCAGACATTTGTCCCATCATTGACATGCTACTTGCAACCTTCAATAGTCTTCATACCCCTCAATCTCAGTCAATCACTATGGGTGACAATGCAGGTGGCACAAGTGAACCCAATCCAGACCTCATCATACTTGAGGATCAGGCTGCAGCAGATGCACTGCTCTCCCTCTCAGCAACTGACCAAGGAGCTAGCCAACTAACTGTTATAAGACAGTGCCATTCTCTGCTGCTGGCCCCCATTAACTTGGGTGAGGGGAGCCCAGATTGTGATGTAATTGGCCATCAGAAGAAGAGGAAACTCATTTGATATTTTACTGCACTTTGTTTGCTACAATTGCAACAGCTGATTTTGCCTAGTCATGTATATGTACCAGAAGATTGGGATGGGTTAAACTGTGATCAGCAATATTAGACTATAATTGCATTATGCACATTTCTGCAATGCATGGCCTCATGGATTAGATTCAGGGCAAACAGACTCAGCAAGCACAAAGGAAATATTATTGTACTTAAGACTGCAGGCACCTACATATCACATCTTATTTCACTTTCTTTTGCCCCCACTGATCATACAATGCAAGCTGAGACAAGCATTGCTTGTATACCAGTATGGGCTGCTGGTACTTGTTGCTACTGGTTCTCTTATTCAACAGCATTTGTAGGAGGGTCCTTGGATCAATCTCCTTGAGCAGATTTGACTTGTCAGACAAGTTCATGATGTGGTATGCTAAGATTAATCTGGAGGGTATATTCAAGCTAATGGCACATACCAGTTACTGGATGAAGTGCTTATGGTCCTTGAACAAGAATGTCAAGGAAATACCCAGGGCTACTATGCTGTGAAACTCATGCCCAGTTGATACCTCAGACAATGCACTTGAGCTTAAATTACTCAAGCTCAAATTCCACATGGTGGTCACCACATCAATCATCCTAGCTGCTCAGTTCATTTGCAATGGAAATGACCTTCTTGCTAACATGAGCTGGAAGTCAATTTCCTTTGCTTCATCCATGATGTTTGTCCTGTTACTTACCATTCTGTAATGGCACATTGCATTGTTACATGTTTGAATGCCAGTGTAGGTTGTCGATGCAGGTGTCAGTAGTTACCTACATACAAATTTCAGATAAACTTTGGTTCCATATAGCAACAATGCGATGGACAAGCATAGTTGTGACTGCAATGGCACAACAGATGTGCAACAAAACTCTTCTGAGGTTATTCACAGCACATCAGTGTGAAGAGATAGAGATGTACCTCAGTGGGCTGAACAAAATATCACAAAGACACTCACTGTACCAGGCAATGGATGTCCATTAATGAAATATTGTGAAAGGCAAAGTGGCCACAATGGGCAACAGACATCAAACCAACAAAATACAGCATATGAACAAGATGCAAGCACATGCTGCACTGGGCAGATGTCAGCCAACAGACAGATTTTTAGTACCACTTATCTAATGTGTTGTCACAAGTTGCTGTCATACCCTTTTGAGGCAAACTGCTGCAAAGTGAGCTCAAGCTTGGCCACAGTCATGTGAGAAAAAGAGTAAAGTTCTGAACATTACTACCTGTGAGATCTGATTCACTAAAGAGATCAGACTAGGAATCTCCAGATCACTCCATCTCAGAAACCCATGGCACCCACAAAACATCGATGTAAATGCCAGGTGTATGAGTGTATCAGCAGATCAGATCCAGAGCCTTGGACACAGCTTCTGGCCATTGGCCACCTATTACCTGCATCTACTGTCTACCAGCATTGCCATGACGATAAGATCTGGTGTGTGGCCAAACAATGTGAACACACAGAACTTGATCTGCTCATAGCCACTGCTGTACCAGAGACCCATAGTGAAGATGTCATATCATCCAAGGCACATCAGAGCAAGCTGGGAAATGAACCTGCTTTTGTCCCTACACTGGCAGAAGTCCCTGACAAAGGTGTTTGCATTGTCTTCCAGGAATGATGACTGACTCACATACTGAAAGCAAGATCTGATTCTGCTGCTTCCCTTCAGTTATTGCAGCAATATTGTGACATGTTCCAGTCTACAGTCTCATCCTTTACTCCCTCTCACCTCAGATTCATGTCAGACTGTCCAACTGCAGCAGATACTCCCCCTCCCATCAATCCCAATGGTGAAATGGGTTCATGACTGTTCATCATTCATCAACAATACATCCAGAAGTTGCTTGAACTTGTTAGCACTGTCACTGGTGATGAAGATGACATTGTATTAGCTGGGAAGAAGCTTGTCCACAACATCAAAGAACACCAAGGTTACCTTGAATGCATTCATAACTATCAATGGCATCAACAAGAGGTAGAAATTGCAACTAAGGGGGTGTCTAGTATTGGATCTTCTGTTCCAAAGGTTGTGAAGACTGGTAAGTGCACTGATGGTGGGATTTAGGCATACTAAGTTTCAAATTAGATCACTTCCATAGTAGCCTGGACACCATTGGAAATACTACCTTACCTCTTTTATTGGGCATCCTTGGGTCCAGTATTTTGCATGTACTAGCTGGACTCTCAAGGCACCACATGAACTTCCTCCTGTTGATTTTACAGTCTGTTGTCATGGCCATGGTCAGGAAAGTCACTGATGATCTCCTGAAGTTTGGTGGGCATCACCAGATTAAGAACAAGATCAATTTGCTCACCTCCAGCTGGCTGAAGGACATATGCAGTGCTCTCAACCTCCTGCATGTTGACCCAGAGCTATGCCAATATATTTGTTGCCCAACCTGCTTTTTGTTGTATGGCCCATTTCCCAAACACCAGACAGAAAACTATCAGGAAATCCCCATGTGCTGTGCTCATCATGTGATGCCATCGAGTGAGTATTGTGGCATGCAGCTATTTGGGAACCATGGATCTCCTAACCATTGTTTCTACTACCAGCCACTTGATTCATGGATTGCACATTTCCTTTCATGAGCCAAGGTCATGACATCTCTGCATACAACAACTGGTCCAATTTTCAATTGCATGTTTGACATATGGGATGGATCTGCCTTCAGACAACTCCAAGGCCCTGATAGCAACTTGTACTTTGGGGCAGAAAACCCACATTCAGAAGTCTGTCTGGCCTTTAGTCTATTTGTTGACTGGTTCAACCCCTTTGGTAACAAACAAGGTGGAAAGCACACCTCATTTGGTGCGATTTATATGGTCTGTCTCAATTTACCGATTCACCTGCATTATCAACTCAAAAACATTTATATCACTGGCATAATTCCCAGGCCACAAGAGCCTTCATCATACCATCTAAACCATGTGCTGAAACCACTTGTCAATGACTTAATTGACTGCTGGACTCCAGGATTGTGTCTTACTCACACTGCTGTTCATACCTTTGGATGTCTGGTGTGCTGTGCAGTGATACTGCTTGTCCGTGATTTGTTAGCAGCATGAAAAACTGCCAGGTTTGCAGGCTTGGGGCCTTCAAAGGGAAAGTTCTGCTTGTTTTGCCAGAAAAGTGGCTCTGATTCTGGTGACATGGATATATCAACCTGGCAATGGCAAACATGGCAAGAGCACATTGCAGTCATGGAGATGTGGAGGGATGCAAAGACAGATGGGATTCAACAATGAATATATGATGCATTTGGGGTCAGATAGTCCAAATTGTTATGCCTACTGTACTGGGATCCTACCCACTTTGCGGTCATGGAGGCTATGCACAATTTTTTTCTTGGAGACCTCCAACACCACTGTTGAAAAGTTTTCAGTATGAATGCTGATGCAAAATCCACTGCTGAAACTCATACCCAGGCACATACCCCAGGAACAACAGCAAGAACTCAATGCCAGGATTGAAGCCATCAGGAAGCACTCTCTGACAGCTCTAAACAAGTTGAGAAGGGGCTATATCATTGCCCTCACTGAGGCAAACAATGTTCTGCCAGAAGTCAGTATCAGCAATGACCTGTTGGTTCAACTGTATAAAGCCAATCAGATGATTGGAAAGATGGCATATGCTCAAGCACTCATTGACTGGGTGAGCCTACTAGTTTTTCCAAAACTGTTCCATTACCTTCTCTCTAGCATAGACTACATGGTGATCCTGAAATTCACTGCCCACATGTCTTTCCCTGCCCTGTAGTGGACCTATCCATGGCATGGTCAAACACCCCATTGACGACTATCCTTGACCAGTTGGTGCTGTCAGAAGTATGGAAAGACATGGTGAGGACCACTTTACCTTCATGGGTTGCCCATGCACCTCACAACCTTGGCAGCCCCAGTCATGGCAAACTCAAAGCTGACCATGGCAGACAGCATGTTTAATCAATCTGGTTATCACACTGTGCAGGTTATGGGGTAGTGACAGTGCAAGTGAAAGAGATGTGGCACTCTTGCACAATTACCTATCACTTGTGATAGCAATCCACTGGGCAACCACCTGCTCCACTTCCAACCAACACACTGATATTGTCAAAAAACATCTAGCATACTATACTTGCAGCATGTTGCGAATATTTGGACTGCAAACACTCGTTTATAACAACCATGCATCTCTCCATGTGCCTGAGTGTCTGCATGCATTCAGTCCCACCCATGGGTGGTGGGCATTTCCCTTCAAGAGATACAATGGTATAATTAGGTAATGGGAACTGCTTGGCTCACACCTGGCCAACAAACCCATGGATGCCCTAATATGAGTGGCCTTTTGTGTGCCTCTAGTAGGGACCAGCTTCCAGCACCATTGGGGCTCATAACCTAATGACTGAAAATACTGGCCAGACCAGGGATCAAACCTGGGTCCTCCCACTAGTACTGGGGTGCCTTACCACTAGGCTACCTGACCATTCCCACCCTGTCTAGAGTGTGGATTCTCATCCCAACAGCTATGGGGCCACCCATGATGAGCCACTAAACTCAAAGTATGAAGGGTTTCGAGGGGGTCATTTTTTGTGACTAGAATGTTAAGTTTTATGTCTGATGTGGAGTCCTATGGCACAGTGCCACAAATTCAAACAAATGTCCTAAGGTTAGACCACCAGTTTCGTGGCTCAATCTCCAAAGATAATATCTTCCGTCAGAACCCATTGATGCCTCTTTGAACTTGTTGCAGTCTCGGCAAATAGATGGTTGGAAAGTTCCAGACTATCGACAAATTCCTGCATGCTTCAATATACTTGTTGAGTGCTCTTCAGATTTTTTGTTGATAGTGAATTTGAAGCTCAGCTTAGAGGCAAGATCATCGGGGCTTTGCCTGCAGTGAAGTGGCCTAGCGCCTATGCAAAGTTACCATACGCACTCTCAAGTCAGTTGAGGTCACGTGTCCTCATTGCTTGTCTCCATGCCGCGACGAGCCCGCGTGGAGTATGCGTCGGTCAAGTCCTCGCTGGTGCATCTGCCCCTGTCCTTGTATGGCCCCCTCGTCGAGAGATCCGTGGTAAGTCAGCTCACTCATATTCAAATGCCCTGACACTCACACCCGATAGCGTCCACAGAGCCTCGCCGTCCACCTCAGGGGCGACCGGGCCGAGGCGTACGTCGGATGGACCGGAATGCCATCTGCATCGTCTCTCGCTCACTTCAACTCGGCACGCGAGGCTCACGAGACGGTCGAGATAGATCCCCAGTTCGCAACCAGTCTCGGTTTCAACCAGGGTGACGTCGTACGTCCGCTCGCATCCTCACTAACACCATATCACCTTTTTCCCAGGTCGAGATCGGTTTATTGCACGACCTGCCATATGCGTCGTCTGTTGCCACGGAACCCATCACCCCAGATGACTGGGACATCGTCGTATGAATCTCTCGCTCTATCCATAGCAGTGTCTTGAATGCCTTGCAGGAAATACACGCCTCACACGTCGAGTCTACGCTGCTATCTCAAGCGAGAGTGGCAAAGGTTGGACAGGAGATCAACGTGTGGGTATTAGGTCATACGAGGGTTCGTCTCAGAGTCGGTATGTCCGCCTTGTCCTTTGACGAGTCATCCTTTCTCTGAAACACACAGTCTCCGTCCAACCCTCCGCAAAGAACGACGCTGCGCTGCTCACGACAGACACGGAAGTGAGCATAGCACCAAAAACACACCAACGCGCAAAGGCAGTTGCGCGCGAAGTACCCACACCAGACGACTCGAAGCAATCCCCGGTACCAGAGACAGTCTTACGTTTGCTGCCATCCCGTTTACTCGAGGATGTTTCACCTCCCGACATGGAATACACCGGGACCGTGCCACTGGCTTACGTCCATCCGTATACTTTTTCCATCCTGGCAGGCACAAAGTGGCCTTCCGAGGATCAACATGAAAACGAGTTCGTGAGACTGTCTTACCGCTACATGCCTCCACCCTCGAATCCACTCGATACTCCACGAGACGACGCGAACGCAGGGTTGCCGAAGCGATCAATAGACGACATGCTCGACGACAAGCCAGTAGCGTTCCCCGAAGGTCAATTTCTGTTCGTTGGATGTTCGCCCAAGGTTCTAGAAAGTCACGCGTTCTTCTCAGTCGGGCTGCAGGGAGTCGGCGGCTGGCATTGGATTCAGTGAGTTGGCCCTTGGGCAACGTAGGCGAAGCTGACTTCAAAAAGCGTGAGGGCGACTGGGGAGCACAGCTCGACCTCAGACCTCTTCAAAAAGGCCGAGCGTCCTAAGGCGAAAGTGGTACCGTGAGTTCTGTTTCATCCTCCTCCCCCCCGTTCCTTTCCATTGACTTCACCAGTCCTTCGGGCACTGTGTTATGCGGAGTAGAAGAGTTAATCAAGGAAGCTACCAACCAACTACTCGCGAACTTCATCGTCCACTCCCAAGACAAAGTGGTACGCGGAAGTAAGTCAGCTCTATAACCCAACGTCCAATGAGCTCATCCAAAACAGTTTCTGCAATCATGGTAACCGGTAGACCCGGCGTGGGAAGGACATCCGTCGCCCGCGAGATCGCCAAACGTCTCGAAGAAGACAGTCGCACTTACGCCTGTCAGTATTGTCTTTTGTCTTTTTCTAAACAACGTGCTGAGCGCAGGCCCAGATACTCATTACATCGATTTTAAGGAATATAGTCAGAAGCATACAAAGGCATTCAAGAAATTATTTCGTCACTTATACGAGATCGCAGCATGGCATCGACCCACGGTTCTCATTTTTGATAACCTGGATAAGGTTTTGAGCCCAGAAGTGGAGGTCGGTCAATTCCGGTAGCCCAGTCATCATCATTCCTCATCTCTTTCTATGCAGAACACGGACTCATTTCGCTTCCGCATCATCACGGAGCTGTTTATTGCCCAGTTCTCAGCGAGTGCTCGCATGATGCCGCTGAACTTTCGTGCCATGGTGATGATCGGAATCGCAGAATCGAAAGCTTCGGTCCATCCATTGGTCCATACATTACACATCTTCCAAGAAATCTATCATATCCAGCCACCATCAAAGAATGCACGAAAAGAGGTTCGTATGTTTGATAAGTTTCGCCCGCTTCCTCATATGGCACGCCCTCCCCTCTAGATCTTGGTTAACCTAGTCGAAGCTTGGATTGCCGACTCGCCTGCACACGTGACCGATCCGGATGATCCACCTAATTACGCTGTGATCGCAGTTCACACCGAAGGCTATGCTCCGATCGACTTACAAACCTTGATGAAACAGGCTGTGCAGCGCGCTGCGAGCAGAGCGTTCGAGTTGCATGGACGTGATGCGACGCAGGTAAGTGGTATGGAGGTGGGGCGAACTGTGGGTGTTGACGTGTCATCTAGGTGACTCTCTCGATGGAAGACTTCACGAAATCCCAGGCAGGTTTCGTGCCGAACGCGCTGAAGGACGTGCCACTATCAAAATCGGACGTCAAGTGGACGGATATTGGGGGTGCGTCCTGCTTATCTTTACGTAAAAAGCCTCTAAATGGGTTTGTGTCTATCGTCTCCACAGGGCTCAAAGACGCCAAACGTATTCTTCGCGAGACGATGGAGTGGCCGACAAAGTATGCACCTCTGTTCAAGCAAGCACCGTTGCGCTTGCGGTCGGGAATTCTCCTGTATGGCTATCCAGGTTGTGGAAAGACGATGCTGGCGTCCGCTGTGTCCAAGGAGTGCGGGCTTAATTTTATCAGTATTAAAGGTCCCGAGTTATTGAACAAGTATATCGGTGCCAGCGAGAAATCGGTAAGTTGGTGTGTACTATCAGGTATTTGGTACGTTCTCATGCGTATTTGTAGGTTCGGGATGTGTTCGATAGAGCGTCCGCAGCAAAACCTTGCGTCCTTTTCTTCGACGAGTTTGACTCTATAGCTCCGAAGCGGTAAGCCTCCATTATCCTTTATTGAGACCGTAGAGGCGATGACCGTTTTTTATAGCGGTCATGATAGTACGGGCGTCACTGACCGCGTCGTCAACCAACTTCTGACGGAGATGGATGGCGTAGAGGGGTTAGAAGGCGTGTTTGTATTGGCTGCAACAAGGTGAGAGGTGGTCCTGCGTGTATACGAGAGGAGACCCAACTGGCATTTTGGGCGGTTGTATAGTCGTCCAGATCTCATCGATGCCGCGCTGCTACGCCCCGGCCGCTTGGATAAATCCGTACTGTGCGACTTGCCCAACGAAGAGGATCGCAAGGAGGTGAGCGCTCTTTCTCTTTCTTTTTCTCTACCGACGTCTGTCACAATCCCGACTATAACCCAGATTCTGAATGCAGTCAGTCATAAAGTCACGCTCGACAACTCGGTCGACTTTGGCGAGATCGCGAGAGCGACGGAGGGATTTTCGGGGGCGGATCTTCAAGCCCTCGTATATAATGCCCATCTTCGAGTCGTCCATGCCGTAATCGACGCGTCGCCAGCTCTGAGAAGGTCTAGCCGGGGTATCGATGGTGCGGAGGAACAGCGTGTTGAGTATGTGATGTTGGGCGGTTCGGGCGAGCAGAAGACGCTGTCGCGAGCGGACGAGTCACAGATGCAGAAAAGGGTAAGTAGATAGACGAGAATTCGGAAGCGTGCCTTGTTGACGTGCAGGCTACTGTTGCAGCTCCAGCAGATCGTGGAGAACAGAAGGGGCGGAGGTCCTCTTTTAATCAAGGACAAGGGAAAGGCTACCGTCGAAACCAAAAAGGTCGGCCTCTCTCATCGTATGTCTGTTGTGAATGATTCACTTACTCGGCAAGCACAGTACGAAATTACTCAGGCGGACTTGATGGAGGTGCTCAAGGCGGCTCGCCCGTCCATTCCTCGACATGAGTTAGACAGGTTCCGCCGTATGTGAGTAGTTTTTTCCGTATTGCAAAGTACATAAACCGACGAGGGATACTTAACCTAGATACGAGACCTTTGTGTCTAATCGCAGTCGGAACAAAAAGGTTTTCCCATCGCCCACTGATACTCCAGGCGGGAGTGGCGTCGGGACAAGGGTGACGCTGGGGTGATCCACGATGGGCGTTTATGTTGCAGCAATCTCCAAGAGCATGCCTGATTAGTCCGGTGCAATGTCCTAAAGGCTTACCTCGGCAATCCCAAGAACCATATGACTATGGGAGTAAAAGTTGTCCTAACATCTTACACTGTTTGTTGCGGTGTATAAATATAAAATTATCTCTCTCCTGGTCTACCTTCGGATGATTCCAATATTTGCTCACCGCGTTAATCTGCCAGGGAAAGGTGGCCCGTTAATAGTGAAGCTTCGAGAAGCATTTGATCTGAGTTCGACCCTCCTCACTGAGGCGGAGAACACAGCTCTGCGAACAGGAGGGCACCAGGCGTAGCGCGAGAAACTTGTTGCTGTTTGTGGCGAAGCGACGCGACCCGCTGACCTCGGGCTACTTGTAATCAGGCATTCTAGAACTTGCCAAGTGGAGGTGATCATCATCGAACGCTCCATGCGCCATTTAATTAATTTTACGGAGACGGGAAGAACACCCGAGCCACGTCGACCGACATGCATTTTTATGGCAGAACCTTTGTTCCCGTCGGCCTTGCAAGGAGTATAAAACACTCTACTTGAGCGCCTCTACATAAATTAATCATCCAGAGGCGAAAAGAACCCCGAGTCAGCTCGACAGACATGGACTGTTATGGCGGAACGTTTGTGGAACTTTTTGAGGACTTGAAACTGATTCACTAGCAGAATCACTGTTCTGATCGCGACGAACATTCTGCGCATCGCAGTCGGTGTGTCACCGCGTGGTCATGTCCTGCCTGTTGGCAGGCTGTGGACCAAAGCAGTGCCAAGCAAGGCGAGATAGTAGCTTCGCGGAGAGTCAGCATCGCGTCTTACCGATTCTTCGAGCCTCATGTACTGACAATCCCCCTGAGCTTTGCCCGACGCCGATCCTCCAAGTCGTGGCTGCGCAGCCGCGCGCGGTCCCCCTGCCGTGATGACTCCGCCCATTCGATGGTGTTCTGAATCTGTCTTGATTAAGGAATCTGGACGGCCTCTTAATATTAGCACTGACCGCGCTATCATGATGTCGAGCATATAAATTACGTGGTTTTTTTTTCTCGTGCCGGCACACTCTTCTCTTCAGGGAGTTCGCAAGTACCAATGTGCGCATATGACCCTTATTACGCAAACCGAGGATGGACGTGGATCCCCCACCCGTGGTACTCCAGTCGGTGGTACTCCAGACCGTGCTACCACCCTCAACGTGACCGGCGCACTTTCGTACCTCCCGGGTACTATCATTGGCCTGCGCGCTGTACGCATTCACATTCTTTGAGCTAATTCTCAGTCTCATCGCCATTGTTCACAGATTTCGGCGGATATCCAATATCAAGATACCCTCATATTAATCCCGTCCTTGCAGAGGACACGACCCTGATCCAATACGACGTGCGGTGGGCACCATCCCACAGCCTCTGGCCCATGATGCAACATCTCAGTAGTACCCTTGCCCTTCCATCACCATCATCCGCTATTCGTATAATCTCCCATTCATTCCCTTGGACACTCGATATACCGGCTCCGGTGACATGCGCAACCGTGTTTGAGAAGTTATATGAGATGCTCCAGGGATCCGTGGCAGATCCTGAATGGGGGGCCATCTGTGAAGAGTCACGATGCAGGACAATTATGAAAGCGGCCAAAGTAAGAACGGGAACAGATAATGTGGAGAAATTGAAGAAAATCGATTGGCTCGGTGATATGACAGCCTTCAGAGGCCTTGAAAAGGACAGCGAGTTTGAGAAGAAGAGGCTGTTGCCCGGTATGGCACCGTGTCCCGAGACATGGGTTGTGAAGTTTAGGAAGCCGTGAAGGGAAGTACGCGAGCTGGTAGGATGCCTGTTTGATGCACTTGGGTATTCGCGGGGAGCCACCGATACCTATCAAAGAGTAACCCATAGTTCTTAGACCAGTCACCTTCAGCCCGTCGTACCGTGTGTATTATGTAGTGCCTTAGATCATAGTGGTCCGCGAACCTACGACAGTGCATGAACTCAGCTGTGTGAGATGTGAAGTCAAGCGCAGCGCAGACAAGAGTATAGATGATGCTTTCGAACACTGCAACTCGTTCGATTTACCTTCAAGTGTAATATACACTCACTTACGCTCATATATCCAGTACCAGAATATGATTAGCCTCACGATATCTAGTTGGACGTTCGGTAAGTTCATGTATTAATTCTAAAGGCTGTTGTCGTGCAACTCGGATCATACACATTGCTTGTGATGTACAGGTGACCGACCGCGTTAGGGCTATGCTCGTTACAGCGTGTCGAGGACATAGTTGCTACCTCGCTCCTGAGAGCCGGTTCGACGGGACTCGAGCTACCCAGGCCTGGAGCACGAACGGGGTATGCGCGAGTGGAAGATGCATGCGTACGGCAGGCCAATCGAGTGACTAAATCTGGTAATTCTCATCAGAAGACGAATGCAATCAGATCTTAAGAATCCTGAGGCTCGGAAGAATGCTCTTTCTCTATCTGTGGGCCATCCTGCCGGATTCTCGAGCGCTCAGTTGCGCATTCTAACCACTGATCGATGCTTGATGCACCAGGACTCAGAAGTGGTGTATTCACTTGATTGCTCGTTACTTTCATGACAGAGAACACCGTCTCAAATAGATGATCGAGACATGTGAAATGCTATACTCACGCAGTGAACTTCCTCGTACGTATTGTTACAACTTTCTGCTGCCACTTCATGGCAACTTATCCCCCAGCCAGGTAGAAGACCATCTGTTTCGAGTTCCTTGGGAACCATTAGAGACTGAGGCAACTACGTTCAGGGACATGTTCTTACTCCAAGCCTGCAAGGTGATTCAGAGACAGTTGAGGCAGAGTGACACGAGCCCTGTGAAACTGTAAGGCACTTCCAATAAGGAACTTGAAAGTTTGTTGCGAGCCCTCATGAATAACCGACGTATTTGCCATAATGCACCATATCACATGAAACAAAGAAGAGTTCGGGTGTGGACCAAGCTCAATGGAACCCCGTTCTTAAGTTATCGGCGATGTGTGAGTTCGACAAACTGCGAAATGTCGCCATCCAGTATTTGGATCAACCTTCCTCGCCTTTTGACGTAGTAGACAATTTTATGCTCACTTCAAAATATGAGATTAAAGGGCAGTTTCTTCCAGCTTTACTCGCGTTGGCTCGACGGTCCAAGCCGATCGATGTTGAGGAAGTGTGTCGTATTGGGAGTGAAAACGCACTGAAGGTGGCTGCAGTGCGAGGGATGAAGAGGGTCATGCATTCACTCCCCAGGAACTGCAACCTCCCATGAAAGGTCCATAACTGGGATAGAGCAGTGTTTTTACCCGGATACTGGAGGGCCCCACTTGTAGTAAACCTTTTATCAGCATTGGGCCTGAGTTTGGTCCTCCTTACTGAGGCAGAGAACACGGTTTTGCGAGCACATCCGCAGCCGCTAAGCATGTCACAGACACGTGCTGTTGGCCGAGCATTTCAAAGCAATTCAAAACTGTAGGATGCGTATGCTGTAAACCGGATTGCAGATGCAGGAACACGAAGCTTAGCAGCGAGGGACATGGTTCGTATTTGTGCCTAACAGAGGAAGAAGGAAGCGACTTAACCCGAGTCTTGGGCAGTAGGCGTGGCTATGTAATCAGACATTCTCAATGCTATTAGGACTTGCCAAGCCGAGAGATCCATCGTCATCGATCATCGGCCATTGCCGCTGGCTTTTTCCATGAGCATAGGAGCAAAGATTATGATATATCGGGGCTTGAAACTTGATCTCAAAGTATGTGAATGAACTGAAGCAAAAGTTAAGGACATAATATTAATCAAGTATGCCATGGAATCCAATGAGGAGGATGAAGAACTCATCCAACAAATTGAGTGGTTACAGAAAATTGAGGATGACATGGACAGAGTGTGCTTCTGGCTAGTGTGGCACCATCCACTGCAAGCATTTCACAATTTTTCTTCAGAAAACATGCTGAAAAAAATGAAGAAAGTGATACTCTTTTTTGACAAGTGTTTTCAAAGAGAAAAGGCAAAAATAATATTTTCTTTTCTTTGCATGACTTGCCACAAAACATTGATTGGTGGTAATACCCATTAGTGTAGAAGCTAATCAGCACTACCATCAATTCATGTTTTTGCAAAGAAAAGACAAAGAAAACAAAATATTATATTTGCATCTTTTCTGTGAACACAGGCCAAATAAAAGAGTATCTCTTCTTTTCATTTTTTCAATATTTTTTGGCATGAAAAATTGTGAAATGCTTGCAGTGATCATTGCAGGGGCAGAGTTTTCAGCTGAGCTATGCAATCAAGCTTGCAACCCATGCCATTTGTACCTCTGCCACTCCTGGCTCTTGTAGGTTACAGTGATTAGCAAGCCAATGCTGAACCTGTCTCCTCATTTCCAACCTACTAGTAGTTCTCAGCATGGGTAATTGATCAAAAATGAGAGAAATAAAGAAAATCAACTTGCTGGCCACCAGCCAACCACAGTAAGACATACACTGGGCTGAAAATTCAGTGCAAGTCATCAGCACTGTGAAGCACAAGCTGCCACTGACCCAGCATTCACCTAGCCAAAGAAAACTGAGGTACACTACATACCAGGACAAAGGGGCACCACAAAATGGCCAGAGATAAGGTTCAGAGTGTTGGATGATGACATAGGACAAGGAGATTGAGTAGGTTGGCTGATGAAGCTGACCCCTCAGTCAGCACTCAGCCAAAGTAGCATGAATTGGAAATCCCAAATTTAATCTGACTCATCTATGTATTCTATAAATATAGAAATTCTCTCTCTCAGCTATGTATTTATGGCATTATCTAATATGTGGAACATGAAAGAAAGAGATACTACATTGGAGAAGATTAATTCTTTTTCGACATTTTATTTACTAAACACTGGTTTTTGCCCCCAGTTATTATTGACACAAATTGAAGTATTGTCAGTGGAAAAAATCTGGTGATAATTTGATACATTGGTGGTTGCATTGCTTGTGTGAGAATATTGTCCCAAAGAGAAATATCAGTGTCCACAGCATGGCCGTCCGTAGATGCTGTACATAAATTTTCTAGCTCAAATTTGCACTCCATTTCTATTGTTAGTAAGTACCATGTGATATATGAAGCTCTGACGGCCATGTTGTGGACACCGATACTTTCCATTTGGATCACACACTGGATTGTCCAGGGACAGGCGCTTGCAGCCTGGGCCCTGTATATAAACTTACATGTCTGTTTCATCATTCTGACACTTTTCTCTGTTGGGGATAGTACTATTAAATGCCCGCAAACGAGCCACGCACTGCCAAGTATCACAACCCTTTGCCTGCACGCTGTATGCATTCACACCCTTTGAGCTACATAATTCTTGGTCTCATTGCCGTTGTTCGCAGATCGCAGCGTGCAGTCTCGACACCCTCACATTAGTGTCGTCCTTGCAGAGGACACAACCATGATCCAATATGATGTGCGGAAGCCACTATCCAGGATCTTGCCTACGATGCCATGGCTCAAGGATACCTCTGCCTCTACATCGGTATCACCCACTATCCGAATAATATCCCCTTCATTTCCCTGGTCGGTTGATATCCCGGCTCGGGCGTCGTGTGCGGACGTGTTCGAGACGTTACACAATATGCTCCAGAAACCCATAACTGATTCCGAATGGGGGTATATCTGTGTAGAGCCACGATACGAGTCAATTATGCGAGCGGCCAGAGAGAGAACGAAAGGAGAAGAGGTGGCACAAGTGAAGAGAATCGATTGGCTCGGTGATAAGACAACCTTCAATGGTTTCCAAATGGACAGGAAGTTTGAGAAGAAAAGGTTGTTGCCCGGGATGGCACGGTGTCCCGAGACATGGATTGTGAAGTTTAGGAGGCCTTGAAGGGAGAGTACGTGCAACCTCCGGGCTGGTAGGATACTTGTTTGATGCACTTGGGCATTCACGGGGAGCCCACCGACACTTGTCAAAGAGTACACATAGTTCCTAGATTAAACACCTAGGTTGAGTGACAGAAGATCGAAGACGAAAGGCAGACTGAGGAAGATCAATCAGTGTAGGTGCTTCTGGTTCTGGCTAGTGCCGTCATCGTGGGGGGCAGAGCTGAATTCTGCAGAGCTATGCAATCAAGCTCGCAACCTACGGCTGCCACTCTCAGCATAGCGTACCGATGCTGAACCTGAGTCTTCATTGCCAACCTTCCAGCGTCTACTAGTAGCCCTCAGCACCGGGTAACTGATCAAAAATGGGGAGAAGCAAAGAAACTTGACTCACTGGCCACCAGCCAGCTACAGCGAGGCATACGCTGAGCTGAAAATCTGATACAAGTCATCAACACTGCAAAACATAAACTGCCACCAGCCAAGTATTCACCTCTATAGCCAAAAAAAACTGTGAGATACATTACCCGTCACATACTAGGATGAAGCGGTACCGTAAAACTGCCAGAGATGAGGTTCAGAGCATTGGATAGTGAAATTTAGTATGTAGGACAATGAGATTGCGTCGTGCATATATTGCAACTTCTCACTGAATTGGACAAAGTATTACATAAATGCTGGTACACGACCCTTTCGCAAACCGAGGATGAGCCCCAAGTCGGCGGCACCACCCTCAATGCGACTTGCGCATTGTTGTGCCCGTCAACTACAACCATTGGCCTGTGCGCCGGTGCCCATTCACACTCTTTGAGCTAATTCTCAGTCTCACCACTGCTGTTCACAGATTTCTGCGTGCATCTACAATGTGGATACCACATTGATCCCGTTCTTGCGGAGGACACGACCCGGATCCGATATGATGTGCGGCAGCCACCATCCCACAGCCTCTTGCCCATGGTGCCACAGCTCGGTGGTACCTTTCCCCTCATCGCCATCATCCGCTATCCATATAACATCCCATTCATTCCCCGGTCACTCGATATCCCGGCTCCGGTGACATGCGCAACCCGATTCTGAATGGGAGAACATCTGTGAAGAGTCACAATACAGTTCAATTATGAAAGCGGCTAGAGCGGGGGCGGGGACAGATCGGGTGGAGAAATTGATGAGAATCGATTGGCTTGATGATAGGACATCCTTCAATGGCCTCAAAAAGGACAGCGTGTTTGAGATGATGAGGCTGATGCCCGTGACGGCACCGTGTCCCGAGACATGGGTTGTGAAGTTTGGGAAACCATAAGGAGGAGGTACGTAGAAACTGCGGGCTGGTAGGGTGCTTGTTTGATGCACTTGGACATTCGCGGTGAGCCCACCAACACCTATCAAAGAGTGCCCCATAGTTCTTAGGCTAGACACCTTCAGCCCGTCGTGCCCGTGTGTATTATGTAGTGCCTTAAATCATAGTGGTCCCCGAACCTGCGACAGTATATGGATTCAGTTGTGTGAGACGTGAAGTCAAGCGCCACTCAGACAGGAGTATGAGGCCCCTTTCCTTATCCTTGGATTTTCGAGCGCTCCGTTCACGTGTTCTGACCATTGATCGATGCTTGATACGCCCAGGACTCAGGAATGATTGTATTCACCTTATCGCTCACCATCTCCATGGCAGAGAACACCGTCTCAGATAGATGGTCGAGGCATGGGGAATTCTATACTCACACAGTGACCTTCCTCGTACGTATCGCTACAACTTTCCGCTGCCACCGACCGGCAACTTATCCCTCACAACCAGGTGGAGGACCACCTGTTTCGGATTCCTCGGGAACCGTTGGAGACTGAGTCAACTGTGTTCAAGGACATGTTCTTACTTCCCCAAGGTGATTCAGAGACGGTTGAGGGTCAGAGTGATACGAGTCCTGTGATACTACAAGGCATTTCCAAGAACGAATTTGAAAGTTTGTTGCGAGCCCTCATGTACAGGTCAGTGTGTGTGCCTAGTGTCGATGCATAGCCGACCTATTCGCCATGGTGCACCAGACAGTATGGAGCGAAGAAGAGTTCGGGTTTGGACCAAGCTCAATGGATATCTGTTCTTAAGCTATCGACGATGTGGGAGTTCGATGAATTGCGCAATGTCGCCATCCAACATCTGGATCAGCCTTCCCCGTCTTTTAACGCAGCAGACACTCCCCCGCCTTTTAACCCAGTGGACAAATTTGCGCTCGCTTCGAAATATGATATTAAAGAGTGGTTCCTTCCAGCTTTGCTTGCGTTGGCCCGACGGTCCAAACCGATCAGTGTTGAGGAAGGGCGTCTGATTGGGTTTGAGAATGCGCTGAAGGTGGCCGCAGTGCGAGAGGAGCTTAAGATGACAAGGGTGATGAATTCGATCCCCAGGAACTATACCCTCAAACCCCCCCATGAAAGATCCATCCAGAGCTCTGCGGACAAAGAAGAAGAAAATCGTAATTTTACATCAATCATACGCGAAGCCTTTTCAGATCTGTGGTGAGGAGTAGTTGGACGTAATTAATTGATTGCCCCCTTATCATACGTACCCCTTCATCTACGTCGCTATTGCCCGCTCTATCGCCATACTCCTTGCTCGGCCCCATCCTCGGAGGGCTTATTCCATTTCTGCCGAGCAAGCACGCACTCGACTTCCTCATTTTTGGATTGCCTAGCCCGCCGCCAATCTATGCGATTTTTTCATCTGCAGGGACCGATTGTCCGAATTTGAAGTGCCTGTCGAACTCTCAGCATCCGTATGAGAAGGGAAATAGGATGGAGCATTTGTCTGCCACCACCACAACTACAGAAATCACTGATCGAAAGAGAACACACACCTATGCTAGATTTGCTAGATAAAGTAAAAGGGCAATCATCCCTTTACAGGCTCAAAAATGGCAACATTCCGTTTACCATTTCCCTCCATCGCCCACCGATCCCCTTAGTTCCCTCTTAGGTCTCAGACGCCACTGGGTTCGCCGAAAAAGTATTCTTGGACAACTCGTAGGTTGTTAGGAATCACAAGAAGGGGAACGAAAATAAGCAAACTCACAGATTTCGTTCGTCCTATATTTCTTGGACACAGGATGGAAAGTGTGAACTTGTACGATCAACCGTGAAGATCACACGGTGGATGGAACAAGCTCACACCTTTATTGTATGCAGCGTAATACCGACGCTCTGGGTCTTGGCCATCGGACAGCGTACATGATAGGTCCCTGCGCTGGGGCGGAAAAGATAAGCATATATACATAACGAACTGCACCCAAGGTTCAGGTGCAAGGAAAGAAAAGGCTAAAACACCGCTTTACAGCAACTTCAGACATCATACTTCAATGGCTCTCGCTTCTACGCCCGAACAACCTGGTCCGTAATATTTCAACGCCATCTAACATCACGTATATATCGACATCCCCGACCACAGAATATATGAGCAACATACCTAACTTACTAGCAGCCAACAGAGCAAGCGACGATGGAAGGTAGCGACGAAGCGGTGTACGCACCTATGAGAGAAGTTATTTTCCAACGTTGAGCGCATACGAACACGAAGCCACTGTAGACGTACACTATCCATTCACCACCTACATGCGTTATCCATGCAGACTGCCTTGCTCCTCTTCGATGACTCGTTCTGTTGTATACTAATTATAGGTACTGCATCGCTGAGAGTTCCATGATCAACATTGGGCACCCTCTGATGTTCCTGCGTGTCCGTGTCAGTCCCCCCTGCGTTCCATGGTCGTGCGCGAAGAGTGGAAGCGAATATAATCTGATGGACTGCCGACTCAGATCTCAAGAAGTTGGCAACGTTTAAGTCCGTTGCATTGGGGACGCTGCATACAGGTTAGCTTCTATCAAACGTCTCTAGGCAACGATCATGAGTAAGCGAGCCTACTATGAGTACATGAATACTAACAGGAAACCAGTCATATCTGGAGTAGGAGGGTCTATGACCACCTCATCGGGAACAGGTCTTAGAATCAAATGACTCTATAGTGATGACATAGTTTGTGGGTTGGATGTCGGGGTTTCATCCGAGTTTGAGCACTTTGCGCTTGACCCCGCTCAGTTAGCACTGGTACCTATATAACGTGGTAAGTTTGTCGTCTGAGTGTGGTGTGGTCGTGACTATATGCGTCCGGTTTCCGACTCACAAGGGTCACTCTAGCTCACGACAACATCTCGGTGAAAGACATCGCCGACGAGCCCAAGTGTCTCATGAGTGCATCGAACGGATTTTTGGGGAGTAAAAAAGAGGTGGGATCTGCCAAGGATATGGTGGCGAGTATCTCGAGGATGATTGTGTTCTGCGTCAACGGTGGTTTTTTCATAGAGTGAAGATCTAGGCCATTTCGGTACAGTCAACGGTGAGATCAATAGGGCACGTGGGAACATTGGAGTCGGAGCTTGAAACTATCATTTGTTTTTTGCACCTGAATTTTGTTTTCTTTTTCAACATTCTTCCTAGTACTGGTCGTACTGGCACTGCTGATACGCACGACAGGCGGCGAGGGTATTCTCTCTTTATTTACATACATCACTGCTCGCAAACTTGAAATGTGTTGCTACTCTCGGTTTCTCCTGCTCCACTGTTCCGAGGTGGCCTCAGAACCCTGTGTACAACATCCCGAGCCTCGCCAGCGTTCAAGAGTAGTGGTACGAAACCCGGGAGAAACAAGAATTACTGAGTCGATCCACCCGGCCTAGGTTCTCTGAAAAAGCGCGGTCGACCCCGGATATTACGAAGCACTTGCGGTCAGGGAGATACAGGGGTAACAAGGCAAGATTTGTGGTGTTATCTAGACTGGTGATCAATCACGTCTATGACAATCACCTTACTTGTAAGATCATCCGGGTGCAAAACGTAAGTACATGCCTGATTAGTTCGGCGCAATGTCCTAAGGTTTCACCTTGACAATCTTGGCTACGGTCGTGAAATCACGTCTGACCGTAACAGTTTGCAGTGTTTGTTGCGGCGTATGAATATAAAATTTTCTCTCCCTGCCTCCGGATAGTCATATTACTTGCTCACCACCCTCATCTCCCGGGGAAGCCCAGTGGAGTCATTCAGACAATTGTTCCATCCCCACCTCGACAATAACAGGAACAATTCTTTTCTCTAATATCCTCGGGTGATTTTCGAGTTCACTCTATATCGTCTGTGTGCTTGGCAGCACTAGCATTTTCACCATCCAAATCATTCTTCCTATGTCCGCCAGCGCCGTTTCAAACAGCAGCTATTCGAAGCACCTGGAATTTTATACTCATACAGTCACCTTCCTCGTACGTCTCTCTTCTGATTTATGTTCGCATCTTCCAACATTTACCATTCAACTAATAGGTGGAGGACTGCCTGTTTCGGGTTCCTCGGGAGCCATTAGAGGCCGAGTCCATTGTCTTCAGGGACATGTTTCGGCTTCCCCAAGGTGATCCAGAGACAGTTGAGGGCTTGAGCGATACACGCCCTGTGATCCTGCAAGGTGTGTCCAAGAAGGAGTTCGAGAGTTTATTACGAGCCCTCATGTGCAGGTTAGTGTGCGCACCTCGTCTCCAGCCGTAGCTGACGCTTTTGGCTTCATACCAGACAACATGGAACACACAGGGGATCGGATTTAGACCACGACCAATGGATCTCAGTTCTCAAGTTATCCACGATGTGGGAGTTCGATGAGTTGCGTAATGCCGCCATCCAGTACCTGGACCCGTATTCCCAGCGTGTCCACTCGGTAGACAAATTCGTGCTCGCTTTGCAGTACGATATCAAGAAGTGGTTACTCCCTACTCTACTCGAACTGGCGGCACGCGCAGAACCGATCAATACAGAGGAAGGGCATCGCATTGGTCTCGAAAATGTAGTGAAACTGGCTGCAGTGCGAGAGGACGTTGAGAAGTTGAGGGTCATAGACATTCTTCTCAGAGATTTCACCCTCAAACCCCGCGCTGAAAGAGTTATCCAGAGCGCAGAGGACAAAGAAGAACTGCATCGTCTTTGCGTCTCACTCGTAACCAAGGCCTTTGACCTGTAGTTACTGGACGCGATCGCCACACGATCACGCCCTCATTTGTACCCCTACCTCCAAGAATGCAGGTATGTAAGACCTGACAGTTGGCCGACAATGCGTCGTTCCGATGCAAGAATGTACGGAGAATGAAGGTCACCGAAGAGCTGTTGGTGTGCACCGTAAAGCTTGGAAGCAAGGCTGTTGTTGCCTGCCGTGTCATGACTGATTTTTGTTGAAAAAACAGCGTGGGTCAATACTTCAGCTTCAGTGACGATCAAGGGTATTCTACTAACACCGACTTAGTGTCCCTCACTAGTTTATCCTGCTGTACACTGAAGGGAGGGAGGACGAGGTCGGCGACAGCCCGCGAGCTTGTCGCCTGCGAACAAATTCAAGATGGCATACGCCCCATATCCGAATGGCCGCTATCGTATCCTTGCAGAAGGTTTTGTGGACCCCGACACTTGAAGACACCTACCGCTAGCCATCATCGGCACGGTGTGATGAATCTACAGATAGTTTCCCTTAAGCCCTAGGCAGTCCGAAATACTATGTGGTTACGGTAGAGTTTACTGGCTGTCTGGGTCGGAGTTCCTCGTCTGCCCTTGGGTGATTGGTTGCTCGCTGCCCTAGGCTCCCGGGGGAAGCCTGAGAAACAACTCGGACAGTCAACGAGGACGGATACTTTTTCTCTATCTTTGGCATGCTTTGCCTGATTCTCGAGCGCTCGGCTCACGTGTTGTGACCTTTGATCCATACCTAGCATGATACGCCCTGGAGTGGCGCATCCACTTATCGCTCGCCACCATGGCGGAGAGCACTGTCTCAAATCGATGGTCGAGGCATCTGGAATTCTATACTCACACAGTAACCTTCTTCGTACGTATCGCTACGACTTCCTGCTGTCACCCGGCAACTTATCCCTCAACCAGGTGGAAAACCATCTGTTTCGGATTCCCCGGGAGCCGTTAGAGACTGAGTCAACTGTGTTCAAGGACATGTTTCTGCTCCCCCAAGGTGATTCAGATGTGGTTGAGGGCCAGAGTGACAAGAACCCTGTGATCCTGCAAGGCGTTTCTAAGACGGAATTTGAAAGTCTATTGCGAGCCCTCATGGACAGGTCAGAGTGCCTGCCTATTCTTCACCCGTAGCTGACGCTTGCGCCTTTGTACCAGACAACATGGAATACAGAAGAAATCGAAATTAGACCACAACCAATGGATCTCAGTTCTAAAGTTATCCACGATGTGGGAGTTCAATAATTTGCGTAATGTCGCCATCCAGCATCTGGATGTGCCTTCCTGGCCACTTCGGCCAGCAGACAAGTTCGCGCTCGCTTCGAAATACGAAGTTAAGAAGTGGCTGCTCCCTGCTCTAATTGCATTGGCCCGACGGTCTGAGCTGATCAGCGTAGAAGAAGGGCGTTGCATTGGGTTCGAAAATGCACTGAGATTGGCTGCAGTGCGAGAGAAGTTGGCTGCAATTCGGGAGGAGGTTAGGGCGACGAAGGTCATGGATTGGGTCCAGAGAAATTATACCGATCATCGTCATCGATCAATCAGTCATTGCCGCTGGCTTTTTCCATGACCATAGAAGCAAAGATGATACATCGGGGCTTGAAACTTGATCTCAAAGTATGTGAATAAACCGAAGCACAAGTTGAGGTTGAGGATATAGTAATAATCAAGTATGCCATAGAATCCACGCGGAGGATGAGAAACTTATCCAACGAATTGAATGGTTACAGAAAATCGAAGGCGACGGACAGACAGCGGAAGATCAATCCCATTGTGTGCTTCTGGCTAGTGTGGCGCCGTCATCGCAGGGGAAGAGCTTTCTACTGAGCTATGCAATCAAGTTCGCAACCCATGTTATCTGTACCTCTGCCTCTCCCAGCTCGATACCCTCACATTAGTGCCGTCCTTTCGGAGGACGCGACCGCGATCCAATATGATGTGCGGAGTTCACCATCCCACATCTTGCCTACGGTGCCACGGCTCAGTGATACCTCTGCCTTTTCATCGGTATCACCCACTATCCGTATAATATCCCCTTCATTTCCCTGGTCAGTCGATATCCCACGTCGGGTGTCATGCGCAGCCGTGTTCGAGGAGTTATACAACATGCTCCAGAAACCCATTACAGATTCTGAATGGGGGTCTATCTGTGGAGGGTCACGATACAGGTCAATTATGCAAGCGGCCAAAGCGAGAACGAGAAGAGATAGGGTGGTGAAAGTGAGGAGAATCGATTGGCTTGGTGATAAGACAACCTTCAAGGGCCTCAAAAAGGACAGCGAGTTTGAGAAGAAGAGGCTGTTGCCCGGGATGGCACCATGTCCCGAGCCATGGGTTGTGAAGTTTAGGAGGCCGTAAAGGGGAAGTACGTGGGTGCTGCAGGCTGGTAGGATGCTTATTTGATGCACTTGGGCATCCGTGGGGAGCCCACCGACGCCTATCAAAGAGTACCCCATAGTTCTTAGACTAGACACCTTCAGCCCATCGTGCCCGTGTGTATTATGTAGTGCCTTAGATCATAGTGGTCCCTGAACCTGCGACAGTACATGAATTCAGCTGCGTGAGACGTGAAGTCACGTGCAATACAGACAAGAGTATGTATGATGCTTTCGAACACTGTAACTGGTTCGATTTACCTTCAAGGGTAATACATGCACCTGCTACACTCATATATCCAGCACGGATGCCTCTTGAACCACTACCACCACCATCCCCCCATGGGAAAACTCAGTCCCCTCCCAAACACACATGCTCGACAGCTGAACCATGCCAGATAAGACTTTCAGATGTTGGCAAATGCTACCATTCCTTCCCTAAGGGCTCTTTCAAAGCCTGGTTCATACCACCATCAGCTCCCCGTTTCATTTTAAAGCACCTTGCTGCTCACCCCCTGACCTGGACTTGGACAACCAAGGGCGGTCCTAACAAAGACCGTTCCTTCCAAGTCCCAACCATCCCCATCACCTGTGACAAGGCAGCCCCCAGGGCTATCCACTGGGTGGTCACTGTGTTCCATTTGTTCAAGGCCCATCTCAACCCCATTGCTATCGATGGAGAGTCAGGAAGGGTGAGGCCTGGATGGCTCAGGCTATACCAGAACAATCTGTACATACATCTTTGAGGTCAAATGAAAGAGACCACAGTGCCCAAGAGGGCCCATCCAACAACACCCAAGCCATCCCCCACCACCCCCCCTCCAGCCCACCCTAGGCCCACTCCCCCCCAGGGGGACCTTCTAGAAACCGAGCTATCCAAACTCCACCAGGAGATTGCCGAATTAAGGGACAAGTTCACCAACTACATCACGTCCCATGAGGCATGCTGCACGTGCTGCAGTGACTCACCATTGGAATCTTCGGAAGAAGACCACACAACTCGTGCCACCCCTCGTCCCCCCCCTGTCTTGCTCACCCTCCTACCAGATGGGTCGGCGAAACCCATGGCAAATCCCCCGACCTGGCTAGTCTTGTTGGAGATTGAATCACCCCAGTGTGATGTATATTTTGGTGCGAGTTTTACTTGATTACATAAGCGCTTAGAGCGCACTTTGTAGTACATTTTGGTACTGTATCCTCAGTAGTTGAGTCACTACTGAGGGTAAGCACATACACTCCTTATAGTAGACTACTTACTGATTCCCTGTAGCTGCCTACAGGTACATCTAATATACATAGTAGTTGAGTCACTACTGAGGCTGCCTACAGCCCTTTTCTACAGGTTATGAGCCCCGCCTAGCGCAAAAATTTTTATTGTAGGCAACTCGCGGTCGACTCGTACAGAAGCTACTCAAGCTCGCTACAAAATATCTCTACTTCACTCGAAAGTAATAGGAATAAACTATGGAACCTGAGCTTGCAGAAGACGGCTGCAACTGGCACACCTATGGCAGTTGGGTGCTGAAGGCTATCTCTGAAGAAGGCTTGATGGGACACTTAGATGGGTCTGAAACACGACCCGCAACTCCGAAGTTACTACAGGAATATGGTGCCGGCCAAACACCACGAACCAACGAGGAGAGAGATGTCGTTGCAGCCTGGAAAACTGCTGACGACGCGTGGCGTCAACGGGCCGCAATGGCCCACCAATATATCATCTTCGGTCTACCCGACTCAATCCTAATGCTGTGTATGCATCTGGATACCCCGCACGAAACATTCGCCTACCTCGAGAACCACTATGGTTCAATTCCGAGACCAGAGAAGCCGAAGTTTGTTGATGAAGCTGTTCAACAGCACGACCTGCCATCCGAGCAGTACCTGACTGGTGAAAGTGCTCAGAGCACTTGCGACAGCGACAACGAACCACTAGACGGACCCGGAGTAGAGGAGGACCCCTCAGATTTCCCAAATGACTGCGCCGAGATCCTGACTGGGCACCAGGAACCCACAATGGGGATCATAGACGTGCAGCATGTGGAAAGTAACTTACTGGTGAATGGAATTGGGGCTGTGTCTGCACGGCAGCCAGACGAACATGCAACTGCGCCTGAAGCACCTGACAAGAGTGGTCAGTGCATACTAGACGGCGAGACTGCAACAGGAGGAAACGAGCCTAGTGCTGTAGCTGACATGCACGATCCGCTTGCCTCCATCGGCACAAATGCCGAGCGACGAGACCCACCTCAGTGGAGCTGTGAGGCCCTCGAGCCTGCAGCAGGCACCACCATACAGCCAATCAAATGTTCTATCGACAACGGATCACAAACGCCCATCGAACGCAATGAGCATGTCAAAGACAAACTGCCAGGGCAGATCCACAGCGACGGCGAGAACTCTAACGGGCACCCAGAGCCCAACGCTCCAGTAGAAGATACGTCAGAGTTGGCAGACGACTGCCAAGTGGACAAGATCAGGGGTACAGATGCGACAATGCTAAATATCCTTATAAACGACTCAAGTATGCCTGACAACTGCAGTCGGCACATTGTAGATGAGGCCGTAACAAGGGATGACTCACCTGGACTCAAGTGCGAGCCTGACCAGCCTGCACACGTCCGTATGCATCGACCTGTGGCCATTCTGGCCATATCTTCCTATCCAGCTCAAATCGACATCCCTACGATTGAGAATGTACCACGAACGTCTACCAAGATGACAGTACCGGGCGCAGAGCACCCCAATAGAGAGCCAGACTGGTCCTCGCAACTACGAGAGACCGAGCGCCCTCAGCCTGATCACGATCGCACCCACCGAAGGCACCCCACACCGGATACCCCACCTGACAAGGTCTGGGGGGTGCATAGGCTTGCTCGAGCGGATGGGGGGAATAGCGCAGACATTGGGTCAACAGCGACGAAGCTGAAGATAAGAGACGTCAGCGCTCAAACCACCCAAGCACTGCCTGACTTACCACATCCGGAAATGCGCCCAAAGGAGCCTGATAAGGCTGAGAATACCAGTGGTGGGGGTGACGACACACTCAGCAGCGAGTTCGTCGACTTGGATGGAGTCGAAGGATTGATGCTAGCTGGCAGCCGAGGCCAGCATAGCCAGCAGGAGATGAGCGGCTTGCCTGCACCGCCAAATCCCATTCCAAACGGCACCAAGCACCTTCCTAGGACCTACAGGGTCACCTATCAAGGTGGAAGGATCAAACGAACGGCTAAAAGCGTCAGCAACGCTCTAACGAGGCGAAATGCCTACCGTGTCCAAGCGGCCCCCAAGCGGTCTTCTCTAGCTCACTCGACGCCCTCAAAATGGTTCATATACCTTGTGGGAGGGTCATGGGTGACAAACGTATGCTGTAACAAGGTTAGACGTGCAAGACAAGTCAGAACAAGAGGGCCCACGCACCAGACAGCTCGCATTCCTATGCAGCTGCTTCAAACGCTCTCAAACCCCTCGAAGCGACTCTGGAACGTCGCCGACACCTACTGGCAGGAGGGGGCACCTCCCATATCGATGCGGAACGACGCGAAATGGCAGAGAAGTCATCCTGTGCCCAAACGGCTGCCTCGCAGCAGCAATAGGAGGAGAGATGACACCTGTACCGGCATGTACTCACCTGCACCATCTAAACGGCCTCCCAACGGCCTCACGCATGCTCCGTCGACCCTCAGTGCCCGGCGCCGACATGGCAAGATTAAGATGAAAGCTGAAAACGTCAGCACCGTTTGTACAAGGCCCAGCGCCTACCGTACACCTGCAATCGCCATACGGCCACTGCGGCTCCTCTCGATGCCCACTAAATCATCCAGATGCTTTGCGGAGGGGACCTGGACAATAGCCATATGCTATAACGAAGTCAGGCGCGCCGGAAACGCCGAAACGAGAGGGCACGCACACCACACAGCTGGAATCTACAAGCTGCCATCCGTCCTCCAAATCGGCACACAACGGCTTCAGATGTCCATCACGGGGTATTGGACAACCTATAGGTATGACGGCACAATTAGCAGCGAGTTCAGCGACTCGCACGATGTCGAAAAAGCACTGCTAGCTAATGGCAGCAGTCAGTACAGCAGATTCGAGCCCGAATGGCCGAACGGCTCACCTGC
Organism: Pisolithus marmoratus; assembly: GCA_024613145.1. Taxonomy (NCBI): domain Eukaryota; kingdom Fungi; phylum Basidiomycota; class Agaricomycetes; order Boletales; family Pisolithaceae; genus Pisolithus; species Pisolithus marmoratus. The sequence goes on from JANFAE010000023.1 coordinate 433,409, forward strand.
GTCGTCAAAACCGCTTCCAAATGACCACGCACGCCCTCCTGGGACCCTCGGGCACCCATCCCGATGCGGTAGGATCAAGACGAGATCTAAAAACGTCAGTAGATCCGGGCAGAGAGGCTGCAAGGGCCTCATGCAACTCAGCATCCCCATTTCGCCTCCTCGCCACCTCTCAAAACACCTCTGGAATGTTGCAAACACATACTGGCGGCATGGGGTGCCTCCTGGACAAGTGAAACGCCAAAGATCCTCTTATATTCAAAACGGCGGCCTTCGCGATCACAGTACAAGGTAGAGCGCGCGTACTACCAAATGGATTCCGAAACGGGAAGTTGCCACATCGCGCGCCAAATACAACCAAACAACACTCGTTGTACACACGGATTCGAAGCCCACTCACAGCAGAATACACACTCGTTTATTGAATTATTTTTGGGTATACATTCATTTGAGTTATATGTTCTGCATTTCTACTTATCACACAGTGGAGCTTCAGGGGGTGTGTTGGAGATTGAATCACCCCAGTGTGATGTATATTTTGGTGCGAGTTTTACTTGCTTACATAAGCGCTTAGAGCGCACTTTGTAGTACATTTTGGTACTGTATCCTCAGTAGTTGAGTCACTACTGAGGGTAAGCACATACATTCCTTATAGTAGACTACTTACTGATTCCCTGTAGCTGCCTACAGGTACATCTAATATACATAGTAGTTGAGTCACTACTGAGGCTGCCTACAGCCCTTTTCTACAAGTCTCTGCTTTAGCTCAGCAAGACCTCCCCATCACCTTCAGGGACAGCGTCTTCATCCCCTCCCCGTTCACCCCAACCACCTCATTCCTGGAAGGAACACTTGAAGTCATCAAACTGAAATTTGATGGTGCCTCCCCCTTATTTCTAGGTACCCATAGGGATGGGGACCTTAGGTTATCTACCTCTGCGCTGGCCAGCAAGGTCACCATGTCATACAACCTGCCACACAACCCCTACGTTCCAATGCTTCCTTGTAGAAGGAAGTGATCTTCACCTGCTTCGCCACCCTCTCCTGCTCTCTTAGCTGTAGTACCATTCCACTCACCGTTTACCTTAGCAGATCAGTTTCTGGGGGCCCCCGGGTCCTGTTTTTTGGCTGAGTGTGCACAGTGCTTGGCTTTCGTAGACCAGTACTGTTAGCTGACCCATCTCTCATGCCCAGACAAATTCTGCCTCATATAGTGCAACATAGGGACATCATGTACCTCAGGCACTTTAATACAGAGTTAAAAAAAAAAAAATATCCAGCACCAAAATACAATTGGCCCTAGAATACCTAGGTGGACGCTCGGTAAGTTCACATGGCGATTCTAAAGGTTCCTGTCCTGCAATCCAGATCATACACATTGCTTGTGATGTACAGTTGGCCGACCAGGTTAGGGCTACGCCTGATACAGCGTGCTGAAGAAATAGTTTGTGACCTCGCCCACGAGAGTCGGTCAGATGGGACCTAAGCTACCCAGGCCTGGAACACGAATGCAGCGGAAACGTAGGTGTACAACAGCCCAACCGGGCAAGATCAAAATAAAACCACGTAATTGCCATCATCAGAAGAGGGAGTGCAACAAATCTTAAGAATCCTGAGGCGTTGGAAGGATGCTCTTTCTCTATCTTCGATCTGCCCTGCCGGATTCTCGAGTGCTCAGTTCACATGTTCAGACCATTGATCGATACTTGATACACCCGGGACTCGGGAGTGGTGTATTCACCTGATTGCTCATCACCTCCATGGCAGAGAACACTGTCTCAGATAGGTGATCAAGGCATGTGGAATCACTGCAAGCATTTCACAATTTTTCTTGAGAAAACATGCTGAAAAAATTGAAGAAAGAGATACTCTTTTTTGACACATGTTTTCAAAGAGAAAAGGCAATAATGACACTTTGTTTTCTTTGCATGATTTACTAAAAAACATTGATTGATGCTAATACCCATTAGTGAAGAACCTAATGGGCATTACCATTAATTCATGTTTTTTGGCAGAAAAGACAAAGAAAATACTACATTATATTCACCTTTTTTCTTTGAAAACAGCTGAAATAAAAGAGTATCTCTTTTTTCAATTTTTTCAGCATATTTTGGGATGAAAAATTGTGAAATGCTTGCAGTGAATTCTATACTCACACAGTGACCTTCCTCGTGCGTATCACTACAACTTTCTGCTGCCCTCCTGGCAATTTAATATTTATCCCTCAGCCAGGTAGTGGACAATTTGTTTAAGGATTCCTTGGAGCCATTGGAGACTGAGTCAACTGCCTTCAGGAACGTATTTCGACTCCGCCAAGGTGATTCAGAGCAATTGTGACACAAACCCTGTGATATTGCAAGGCACGTCCAAGAACGAATTCGAAAGTTTGTTGTGAGCCCTCATGTGCAGGTCAGCATGTGCGCCTAATGTCCATCCATAACCGACATATTTAACATGGTGCACCAGATAACATGGAACAAAGAAGAGTTCGGGTTTGGACAAAGCTCAATGGGTCTCTGTTCTTAAGTTATCGACGATGTGGAAGTTCGATGAACTGCATAAGGTTGCCATCCAGCATCTGGATCAGCCTTTCTCGCCTTTTAACATAGTAAACAAATTCACGCTCACTTCGAAATATGAGGTTGCAGAGTGTTTCCTTCCAGCTTTACTTGCGTTGGCCCGACAGTCCAAGCTAATCAGTGTTGAGGAAAGGTGTCAGATTGAGTTTGAATATGCACTGAAGGTGGCTGCAGTGCGAGAGGAGTTGAAGATGATGAGGGTCATGAATTCGATCCCTAGGATCTACCACCCTCCCATGAAAGATCCTTTACTGGCGTAGAGAGCAGTGTTTGACTTGGGCGCTGGAGGTGGCCCGTTTGTAGGGAACCTTTTATCAGCGTCTGGCCTGAGTGTGGTCTGAACACGGCTTTGCAAACAGGAGCCGCTAAGCACCATAACGGACTTGGCCGAGCATTCCGACAACTCAGAAGCAATTTAAAAACTGTAGGATGGGTATACTTTAATCCGGCTTATAGACGCAGGACCACGAAGCCTAGCAGCGAGGGACGTGGTTGTGTTTGTGGCAAGGAGAGAGGAAGCGATAAATGTGGTTATGTAATCGGGCATTCTCGACCAAACGCTATTAGGAGCCAAGGGATCGAGATCATCGATCAATCGGCCATTGCCACTAACTTTTCCATGAGCTTCTATGGTAAGATTCGATAAATCGGGGTTTGAAACTTGGTCTCAAAGTATGTGAATAAACCGTAGCACAGGTCGAGTTATCAAGTACTTCATAGAATCCGGCATGGAGGATGAAGAATTCATCAAACAGATTGGATGACAGAAATCGAAGGTGACGAATGGAGTGGGTGCTTCTGGCTCTGGCTGGTGCCATCATCGCGGGGGCTGAGCTGAATTCTGCTGAGCTCAGCTCTTGTAGGTTACAATGTTTAGCATACCAATGCTGACCTGAATCCTCACTTCCAACCTTCCAAGACCTACTAGTAGTCCTCAGCACCCAGTAATTGATCAAAATGGGATAAACAAAGAAGCATCGACTCACTGGTCACCAGCTGACCACATGGAGGCATACGCCAGGCTGAAATTTTGGTGCAAGTCATCAGCACTGCAAACCATAAACTGCTACAAGTAGTCACCTCTAGTAGCCAAAAAACAAAACCCATGAGGTCCATTGCCTGTCGCATACCAGGATGAAGCAGCACCGCAAAACAGCCAGAGATGAGGTTCAGCGCGTTGGATGGTGGAATTTGGTATGTAGGACAATGAGATTGAGTTGTGCATACGCATTGCAGTTTCTCACTGGGGATGCTGACTCAGATAGCACGTGGGCAAAGCATATGATTTTATGTTGTGTGGGGATATGGTCATAGATCCGGAGACATTGAAGGGTATATAACCCTGCATGTTTTTTTCTCTCATGCCGGCACTCTTCTTTCACGGATAGTACTATCACTCAAATGTTCATACGTGACCCTTATGCAAACCGAGGATGGGCCCCAAGTCGGTGGTACCACCCTGGACTACGTGACCCACGCACTGTCCCACCTGCCAACTACAACCATTGGCCTGTGCGCTGTACGTATTCACATCCTTTGAGTTAATTCTTGGTCTCAACGCCATTGTTCACAGATGTCCGCATGTATCCACAATCTGTATACCCCATTCATCCCGTTCTTGCGATGGACACAACCCGGATCCAATATGATGTGCGGCAGCCACCATCCGACAGCCTCTTTCCCATGGTGCCACAGCTCGATCGTACCCTTGCCCTCCCATCGGAATTATCCGCTATCCATATAGTATCCACTGAATTTCTCTGGTCACTCGATATCCCAGCTCCGGTGACATGCACAGCCGTGTTTGAGGGGTTATACGCCATGCTCCAGAAACCCATGGCTGATTCTGAATGGGGGAGCATCTGTGATGACTCACGATCCAGGGCAATTAAGAATGCGGCCAAAGCCAGAACGGGAAGAGATGGGGCAAAAGTGAAGAGAATCGATTGGCTTGGTGATAAGACAAGCTTCAAAGGCCTCAAAAAGGACAGCGGGTTCGCGGAGAGGAGGCTAATGCCTGGGATGGCACCGTATCCCGAGACATGGGTTGTGAAGTTTGCGAGGCCATAAAGAGGAAGTACGTAGAAACTGGGGGCTGGTAGGAAGCTTGTTTGATGCACTTGGGCATTCGCAGGCGCCGTCACCTATCAGAGTACCCCATAGATCTTAGACTAGACATCTTCAGCTCGTGGTGCCCGTGTGTATTTTGGAACTCGATGTAAACAGCACCTAGGATTAAATCATAGTGACCCCTGAACCTACGACAGTACATGAATTCAGTTGCATGGGACGTGAAGTCAAGCACAACGCAGACAAGAGTATGTATGATGCTTTCGAACATTGTAACTAGTTCGATTTACCTTTAAGCGTAATACACACACCTATGCTCGTATATCTAGCACTAGAATATGTTTGGCCGTGGCCAGGTCCTAGGTGGACGTTCGGTGAGTTCACCATGTACCGACTCCAAAGGCTCCCATCCTGCAACCCAGATCATGCACATTGCCTGTGATGTTAGTATGGTTGGCTGACCATGTTAGGGCTATGCTCAGTACAGCGTGTCGAGGAGATAGTCGCGACCTCGGACCGATGGGACTCGAGTTACCCAGGCCTGGGCGAGTGGAAACCACAGGCGTACACCAGGCCAACCGAGCGATAATTTTCGTCAGAAGAAGAGGGAGTACAACCACATCATGGGAGTCCTGAGGCATCCGACGGAAAGACGCGTGGCCTCTTTCCTTATCTTTGATCCGCCCTGCCGGGTTCTCGAGCGCTCAGTTCACGTGCTCTGACCATTGATCAATACGCCCAGGAACCAGGAGTGGTTGTATTCACCTTATCGCTCTTCACCTCCATGGCAGAGGACACTGTCTCAGATACATGGTCGAGGCATGTGGAATTTTATACTCACACAGTGACCTTCCTCGTACGTATCGCTACAACTTTCTGTTGCCACCTCCTGGCAACTTATCCCTCAACCAGGTGGAGGACCATCTATTTCGGATTCCCCAGGAGCCATTAGAGACTGAGTCAACTGTGTTCAGGGACATGTTTCTACTCCCCCAAGGCGATTCAGAGACGGTTGAGGGCCAGAGTGATACGAGCCCTGTGGTACTGCAAGGGGTTTCCAAGAATGAATTTGAAAGTTTGTTACGAGCCCTCTTGTACAGGTCAGTGTGTGCGCCTAATGCCCATCCATAGCCGATGTATTTGCCATGGTGCACCAGACAGCATGGAGCGAAGAAGGGTTCGGGTTTGGACCAAGCTCAATGGGTCCCCGTTCTTAGGTTATCGACGATGTGGGAGTTCGATGAATTGCGCAGTGTTGCCATCCAGCACCCGGATCAGCCTTCCCCGTCTTTTAACGCAGTAGACAAATTCACGCTCGCCTCGAAATATGAGATTAAAGAGTGGTACCTTCCAGCTTTACTTGCATTGGCACGATGGTCCAAGCCGATCAGTGTTGAGGAAGGCCATGGCATTGGGTTTGAAAACGCACTGAAGGTGGCTGCAGTGCGAGGAGCTTAAGATGATGGGGGTCATGAATTCGATCCCAAGGAACTGTACCCTTAAACCCTCCCATAAGAGATCCATTCAGAGCTCTGCAGACAAAGAAGAAGAAAATCACAATTTCACCTCAATCATACACGAGGCCTTTTCAAATCTGTGGTGACTAGTAGTTGGACGCGGTTAATTGATTGCCCACTTATCACGCATACCCCTTCACCTATGTTACTATTGCCCTCCCTATCCTCAGTGCCTCTTTGCTCCACGGGGCGCTTATCCCGTTTCCGCCAAGCAAGCACGTGCTCGACCTCCTCATATTTGGATTGCCTATCCCACCGCCAACTTATGCAGTTTCTTCTGTAGGGATCGATCCGAATTCTGAACGGCCTGTCGAACTCTCAGCATCCATATCGGAAAAAAAAAATAGGATGGAGCGCTTGTCAAGTCGATAGTGAAGGCGACGATGCCACCACTATAACTACGGAAACAATAGATCCAAAGAGAACACCCACGACTGATCAAGTGAAAAGACCATCATCCCTTCAGGGGCTCCAAAAACGACAACATTTCCCCTCCATAGCACCAGCGACTACTTTAATTCCCTGTTCTCAGACCTCAGGCACAATTGGGTTCGTCGAAAGAGCATTCTTGTGCACCTCGTGGGTGGTTAGGAATCACAAGACAAGAAGGGGAATGCAAGCAACCTGACCCACAGATCTTCATTCGTTGCAAATTTCTTGGACACAGGATGGAAGGTTTGAACTTGTACAATCATCTGTGGTGGTCACACAGTGGATGGAACAAGTTCATATCCTTGTCGTGTGCAGTGTAATGCCGACCCTTCGAGTCTTGGCCATGGGACAATGCACGTGATAAGAAGTCCCTACGCTGTGACAGAAAAGATAAGCACAATGAAATGCACCCAGGTTTAACAAAAGGAAAGGCTAAACCACCTCTTTCCAGCGACTTCAGGCATCATACTCCGATGGTTCTCGCTTGCATGCCCGAAAATCCTGGTTCGTAATATTTCAACCTTAGCTAAGAGGAGGAAGCATCACATATGTATATATCAGCATCCCCACTGTAATATATTTGGGTAACATACCCACCTCATTGGTAGCCAGGGAAGTAAGCGATGACCCCAGATGACATGTCCCATAACTTGTCGACGTCATTATTCAGCGATGAATCCGAGTAGATGGACAGTAGCGAGGAAACGATGTGCGCATCTATGAAAGAAGTCAATAAGCGTGCACGAACACAAAGCCACCGTAGACGCACACCATCTGTTTACCACCTGCGCGTGTTATCCATGCAGACTGCCTTACTCCTCTTCGATGACTTGTTCAGTCGTATGCTTAACTATAGATACTGCATCATTGACAGCTGCACAATCGGCATCGGGAACCCTCTGATATTCCCACGTGTCCATGTGCTTCATGGTCGTGCACGAAGAGTGGAAGCGAATGTAATCTGATGGGCTGTCGACTCTGACCTCGAGAAGTTGGCAACATTTATGCAAGTCCGTTGCACGACACTGCATACAGCTTGTATTAAACGTCCCTAAGCCACCATCAGTAACCAAGCCTACTATGTATACATGGATACTAACAGGAAGCCACTCATATCTGGAGTAGGAGGTTCTATGATCACCTCATCGGGGACAGGTCTTATGTAAATTTAAATGACTCTATAGTGATGACGTAGTTTGTCGGGTCACCCGCTCAGTTAACACTGGTGTCAATGATCTATACAAGTTGGAAAGTTTGTCGTCCAGGTATGGTGTAGTCTTGCCTTGACTATATGCATCCGATTGCTGACTTACAAGGGTCACTCATTCGCGTTCATAACTGTCAGCTGGGGTAACTGGCAGAGTCTGCGACAGAGTCAGTGGTGTTGGTACTATGGACTGTCCGACTCTCGCGTCGGATTTTGAGTGGTCCGGCTAGTGGCCCATTGAGTAGGTAAACGGGAACCTCGGCAAACTTCACTCATTGAAAATGGTGAGGGACATTGAAAGTCTACAGTATTTCACCCACATCCAATGAGTGCCCTGTATTGGCTTATACATTGAAGAATGAGAGGAAGTCCCATGCTTACAATCGAGGCAACGACTCACGAATTATTATCTGAGAATAAGTCCAATGTATTAGTCCCAAACCAATTGACACATTCTTGTCATGCCACAAGCACCGATCAAGACGAAGCACAACGATGCAAAGGAACCATCTTCGACAGTGTGTCGGAATCAGTGAGTGGATTAGCCTTGTATTGTATGTGGGGAGGATTCACCATTATATTCGCCTGCTTCATCCAAGAATTTGACAATGTGGTTGTAGACCTGCTCGCAGTCGCTGAAGGGGCAGCGTTGCACATGAGATCGATAGGTAAGCCTACTTTCTGATAGTCCTCCTTGGTGGGAGCGATACTGGCATAGAGAGCGGGGTTTGACTTGGGCACTGGAGGTGGCCTGTTGGTAGTGGACCTTCTATAAGCATTTGACCCGAGGAGCACCAAGCATAGTATAAGCGAGGAACATGGTTAGTGCTTGCGGTGAAGAGGAAGTGACGCAACCCGATGAGAATGGGAATGGGATAGATTCAGCTGACTACACTACGAAGGGTAGCTCAGGTCAGTCGTAGGCAGTAGGGGTGGTTATATAATCAGGGATTCTTAGACATGCATGTTTGTGGCGGAATGTTTGTGGAACTTTTTGAGGACCTGAAACTGATCCACCAGCAGAACCACTGTTCTGGTCACGATGAACATTCTGTACATCGCAGTCGTGTGCAGTAATGTCCTGCCCGCTGGGTGTGGGTCAGAGTGCCAAGCAAGGCAGGACAGCGTCGCAGAAAGTCAGCATTGTGTCTTACCGATTTTTCATGTCCTGACAACCCCCCTGAGCTTTGCCCGGTGCCGACCCTCCAAGTCATGGCTGCGCAGTGCATGGACTGTCTGCCATGATGACTCCTCCCTTTTCGATGGTGTTTGTAGAGTAGTAGTTTGATCGTGGGAGATATTGATAAGATAATGATTACTTCCCTTACCCTATAGGCTCGGGTATTTATACTGTGTGAGAACATTATTCTAGAATAGTCTACTATAATAGAGAATATTCTATTACCTTGGAGTGCCTTGTACAGGGTGCCAGTATCTACTCTGCAATACCAACACTCCCCCTCAAGCCAGGGTCATACCCATCTCTCAGGTATGCCTCTCATGCTTGTCCCTAGGTAGTGCTTTGGTAAATATATCTGCTGTTTGGTACCTGTCCGGACAGTGACAAATCTCGACCTTCTTTTGGTCAATCTTCTCATGCATGTAGTGATGAGATATGTCAAAGTGTTTCGTCCTGGCATGATATTGAGGATTATATGCTAAGGCTCAGGCTCCCTTGCTGTCTGTCATTATCTTAGTTGGCTCTGTCTGTCTGTACCCTAGTTCTGCATATAGCTTTCATAGCCATACACACTCTTGAGTACATTTAGCCAGTGTGGCATATTCCACTTCGGTTGTTGACAGTGCGATTAAGGTTTGTTTCTTCGAACCCCAAACAATGGCTCCCCCTTGAGCCAAGAATACATAACCCATGACAGACGCGTGGTTCTCAGTATTGGCAAAGCTCATGTCTACATACCCTTGGAATATCTGGGTAGTAGTACTGCCTTCCTTTGCTCTATACATTATACCGTAGTCCTTTGTCCCTTGTAGGTACCTTAAGATTCATTTGGCCACCACCCAGTGTCTTAAGTCTGGGTTTGATGTAAATGAGGCCAATCTATTTACAGCATAGGTGATGTCAGGGTGTGTGGCAACCACAGCATACATCAAAGATCCAATCAGGGAAGCATACTTATTTTGGTTAGTCGCTTCCTCCCATTCCTGCTCCAGGAACATCTGAACCTTCATGTCCGCTGGTGTCCTCACACTATTTGTGCTCTCTAATCCCTGCACCTGTAGTATAGAATCTATGTATTGTGTCTGCCCTATGAACAATGTTCCTTTGGCCCGATCACATGTGATTTCTATACCAACAATTTTCTTTGGGTCTCCAAGGTCAGTAACTTCGAACATAGATCACAGTTGTGCTTTTAGTGATGTCATAAGCCCCTGTCCTGATGTGAACAGTAAGAGATCATCTACCCATACGGTAATGATTTCTATTCCTTCTGTTGTCTGCCAGACATATGCACAAGGGTCTGACCATAGGCACTTGAATCTGCCTTTCACTAACTGTCTATTGAGTTTGATGTTCCACTCTCTTCTGGATTGTTTTAACCCATACAATGTTTTTATCAGCCGGCACATGCATTGTGTACCATCCTCGAAGCCTTTGGGTTGTTTCATATAGACTTCTTCTTTTAGCTTACCATTTAGGTAAGCCCCCTTTACGTCCATCTGTTGGATCTCCCAGTCCTGGGAAACTGCTAATGCTATTATTGCCCTTATTGTGTCGAGCCTCACTACCGGTGAGAATGTATCCATGTAGTCCATCCCTGGTATCTGTGAGTACCCTTTTGCTACCAGGCATGCCTTATACTTTTCTAATCTCCCTTCTTTATTGTATTTCCAAATGAGAACCCATTTGTTGGATACTGGCATCCTACCCTTTGGTAAGTCTGTCAGTTCCCATGTCCCCATTCAGTGTAGCTGATCTATTTCTGTTTTGACAGCTTTTTCCCACTCCGTCCATTTGGGTGAGTCACACACCTCCTTCAGCGATCTCGGGTTGTCAGGTAAGGTACCATTTTCATTTAATGCTGCATACACTAACTCTGACTGTTCCATAGGGCTATCTTCGAGTACTCCCTCGTCAGGGTCTCGAAATAATTCAGGTGAGTTGTTGCTTTCATTTTCTGACAACTTGGGCATAGGATCATTGAGTGCCCAGTAGTCCTTGACTACCCTGGGCCGTTTACTCTTTCTCTGGTGAGTGCTCATGTCTGTGGCTGCCTGTTTTCATTTGTTGATGCATTCTTGGTCTGTTTTAGTTTCATCTCTATTATTCTCAGTATCCTGTGCATCCCCATCAGCCACATCTCTGGGCTCTGACTCCCCCTCGTGCAGCATACTGTCTGTTGAGGTGGGTGGGACATTGGGCATACTGACAGGATCCTTTAGGAAACAAAAATTATGAGAAGTTTTGATGGATCTGGTGCAGGCATCATAGAAATGGACAGTGCAAGGACCATCCACAAAACCCATGAAGGTGAGTTTGGTGGACTTGGCATCAAGTTTGTTGATACTGATGCCTTCGTTCATGATCCACACAGGGCACCTGAATTCTTGGAAATGGGAGACATCAGGATGGCATCCTGTCCACTTCTCATATGGCATCGTTCCAGCCAGTGCCCACATATGGGATCAATTTTGGACGTACGCCACATGGGTGATTGCCTTGAGCCAGAGGAATGCAGGGAGATTTCCTGCAATCCTCATGGCATGAGCCAATTCACTTAGTGTTCGATTGAATCATTCAGCAATACTGTTCTGTGCCAGTGAATAGGGCGCTGTCACCTGGAGGTCGATGCCAGTCTCCTGGCACCAGGTAAGTAGTTCATTGTTGACATATTCTTTTCCATTGTCAGTGCGCACAACCTTCATCTGCCATCCCATTTGGCATTCGAGGTAAGTAAGGTATTCTTTTAGTTTATTTGATGCTTCTCCTTTACTGACCATAAACCAGACTTCACAATACCAGGATGCATCATCTATGAACAAGATATACCAGCACACACACCCACTTAGGGCCTCTATTTGAGCTGGTCCCCACATGTTGGTGTGGATCATTTCACCTGGCTGTGTGTTTCTTGGCATGGACTTTTCTGGGAATCACTGCAAGCATTTCACAATTTTTCTTCAGAAAACATGCTGAAAAAATTGAAGAAAGTGATACTCTTTTTTAACAGGTGTTTTCAAAGAGAAAAGGCAAAAATAATATTGTCTTTTCTTTGCATGACTTGCCACAAAACATTGATTGATGGTAATACCCATTAGTGTAGAAGCTAATCAGCACTACCATCAACTCATGTTTTTGCAAAGAAAAGACAAAGAAAACAAAATATAATATTTGCATTTTTTCTGTGAACACAGCCTAAATAAAAGAGTATCTCTTCTTTCCATTTTGTCAACATATTTTGGCATGAAAAATTGTGAAATGCTTGCAGTGAATGGCAGCTGAGTCTGCTTCACTTCTATACACACAGGGCAGTCGCTGATTGACGATGGCACTACAGTAAGTCCATCAACTAACTGTTCACATTGTAGGCATTGGAGTCCTTTGACTCCAACATGTCCAAAACGCTTGTGCCAGTCGTCCCAGGTTCTTGCCTGGTATGCATGTTCTGCAGCTTTATACCTGCATACATGTAGTTCATATATCCTGTTGTGTATATTAGCTATGGCAAATAGATTTTTGTTTTGGTCATATAATTTCATTTCTCCTCCCCTAGAAATGGAGGAGCCGCCTTCTCTATCAAGGCAAGTTAATGAAATTAAATTATGTACAGCATCAGGGGCATACAATACATTCCGCAAGGTAATTACAGAAGTCTTGTTACCTACTCATGCCTGTAGCACGACTGTTCTGACTCCATACACTGTGATTGTGTGATCTCTGATACCCCGGATCACTTTTTGTATAGGGAGCATATCCCTAAACACTATCTTATCTTTAGCTATGTGTGCTGTACTCCCTGAGTCAGCCACCCACATGTACCATTCAACACGCTCGTCTATTCCTTCGTACAATACATTGAATGCACTATTATTAGTATTAGTACTACTACTGCTAGATGTCCAGTTCCCATCTGTGTGTAGTACCTGTTTGTCATCCTGTATGTCATGCATAGGCAATTCCGTGATCAAGGCAAAATTAGCCTGCCCGGTTTTAGCCTTTTTAGGCGACCTGCCATGCTTTTTCCAGCAGTCATCTTCCATGTGACCTAACTTCTGACAGTAGCTGCATTTGGGTTTCCCTGTGTGACGGCACTTGTCAGTGTGTGGTTATCGCATCCACAGATACTGCAGGATTTTGTAGGTTCTTTCCATTTGTTATTTACTTTCTTCTGGGTAAATAACATTTGTTCTTGTGGAGAACCCTGCCTGCGCTTGAATTTGCCTACCAGTACCATAGTAAGCTCTTCCACTGTGACCAAATCCACTCCTTTGCTGGCTATCTGGCCTGCCATGTATGATGTAGTAAATGTTGTCCAAGACTCCAGCATGTTTAATAATAGAATATCTTTAAACTCATCATCCAGGACTGGTTTCCCCATGGCTGATAGATCGTTCCACATTCATTTGAGTTTATTAATGTGTACCGCGATATTGTCACCCTCGGGACACTTAGCGTTCAATAGTTCTCTCTTAGCTATGAGAGTGGTTTGAACACTGCGTGTCTGATGAGCCATTTTAAGATTTTCCCACATTTGTGCCACTGTCTTGGCATGCATAACGTGGTCCATCTGTTGGTCATCTATATTTGTTAATATGAGGGTCTGTGCGATAAGATCTTCTTCTTCCCATGCCATTATCTTGGCACTGTTGGTAGAGTCATCCTCTGGTTTCAGGCAGCTCCCCTCAGCATACTTAAAGACTTTGTGCAAGCATAGAAATTTCTGCATACAAATTCTCCATGCGTGCCAATTGTTGTCTTTAAGCATGTCTACTTTGTATGATGAGATGGCACTGAGGTTCCATACCCTACTGCCAGCTCCACTAGTATTGTTTGTGTTTGTTGTTATGTTAACAAGTTCTTCGGCGACTCCTGACATAGTGATGTGAAGTTTTATTTAGATAGCGATAGTTTGATAGAGGTTTTGTTTATAGCAATGAGCTGGGGCTCATAACCTGTAGAGTAGTAGTTTGATCATGGGAGATATCAATAAGATAATGATTACTTCCCTCACCCTATAGGCTCAGGTATTTATACTGTGTGAGAACATTATTCTAGAATAGTCTACTATAATAGAGAATATTCTATTACCTTGGAGCGCCTTGTACAGGGTGCTGGTATCTACTCTGCGATACCAACAGTGTTCTGAATCTGTTCTCGTCTTGAATGAGGAGTCGGACAGCCTCTCAATAGCACTGACCACGCAGTGCTGGTGAGTAGGTTATGCAAATAAATTACGTGTTTTTTTTCTCATGCCGGCACACTCTTTTCTTCTGGGGATGCGCAAGTACTAATCCTCGGACATATCATGGGTCAGGCTCACGCAAACCAAGTATGGGTCCCCAATCCGTGGTACCACTCTCCACCTCAACGTGACCCGCGCACTCTCGAACCCATCAAACTGCGACTATTAGCCTGTGCGCTGTAAGCATTCGCGCCCTGTGAGCCAACTCTCGGTCTTATCAGATGTCCGCGTGTATGCAGTATCTAGATATCCTCGCATTAATGCCGTCCTTGCAGCAGACACAATTCTGGTTCAATATGACATACGACAGGCACCATTCCTCAGCCTCTTCCCCATGGTGCCACGGCTCGGACATACCCTGCCCTTTCCCCGCAATCACCTGCTATCCGTATAATATCCCGTTCATTCCCCTGGACACTCGATATCAATGGTCCGGCGACATGCGCAGCCGTGTTTGAGGGGTTGTACGATATGCTCCAGAAACCCATAGCAGATTCTGAATGGGGGACCATTTGTGAAGAGTCACGATGCAGGACAATTATGAAAGCAGCCAAAGCAAGAACGGGAACAACTGATGTGGACGAATTGAAAAGAATCGATTGGCTCGGTGATATGACAGCCTTCAAAGGCCTCGAAAAGGACAGCGAGTTTGAGAGGAAGAGGCTGTTGCCCGGGACGGCACCGTGTCCCGAGACGTGGGTTGTGAAGTGGGAAGCCATCATGGGGAAGTAACAGTAACTCCTTGAAAACTGTGGACTGGTAGGAAGCTTTAATTGTTTGATGCACTTGGGCATTTGCGGGAACTTGGGGAGCTCACCGACACCTATCAAAGAGTACCCCACTTAGACGGACCAGCTTCAGCCCTTCGTGCGCCCGTGTGCATTACGTAGCGCCTTAGAATTCAATGTGGATGACAGTTGTGTATTCTCAGTAGCAAAGGAACGTACTTAGCCAGCGTACGGACAATTTAGTCTAAGCGTGAGAAGCGAGAGGATACCCGCTCCGTGATTCACCCGGTTTGCAGAATCAAGCCGCTCGCTCCGATACCTGTCCAATCCAAGCTGATCTATTCGATGCCCAACCCACCCTCACAGCTCCGCTTGAGGACACGTTCGGGTCTAGCTTTGGGTCGGAAAACCTATCGGTTTCCACCCAAACTCTTTCCTTCCTCGAATACCATTCTTAGTACGAACCATTTGCTACAACCAACTTCAGCCCTTGTCCACACTTTCCTAGTAATGCGGCAATGCCTGCAAGCTCTCAAGCAGTAACACTTAGAATGTAGGGTTAAATCAGTGGTTCGCCCCACAGTACAAAGCTACAGCAGTACATGAATTCAGCTGCATGAGACATGAAGTCAAGCGCCACTCAGACAGTATGTATGATGCTTTTGAACACTGTAACTACATAGTTCGATTTGCCTTTAACATATATGTATCCAGTACCAGAATACGTTTGGCCGTGCAATACTTAGGTGGACGTTCGGTGAGTTCATATACCGACCCCAAAGGCTCCCGTCCTGCAACCCAGATTATACACATTGCTTGTGGTGTACAGTTGGCCGACCAGGTTAGGCTACGCTCGATACAGCGTGTCGAGGAGATAGTTACGACCTTGCCCATGACAGTCGGTCTGACTGGACTCGAGCTACCCAGGCCTGGGACACGAACGCAGTATACGCGAGAGGAAAACAAAGGTGTAGGGCGGGCCAACCGAGCGATAATTTTCGGGAGAAGAGGGAGTACAACCCCATAAGAGTCCTGAGGCATCCGACGGGAGGATGCCCTTTCCCTATCTGTGACTTGCCCTGCTAGATTCTCGAGCGCTCGGTTCATGTGTTCTGACCATTGATCGATACTTGATATCCCCAGGACTCAGGAGTAGTATACTCACCTGATTGCTCATTACCTCCATGGTAGAGAACACCGTCTCAGATAGATGGTCGAGGCATGTAGAATTTTGTACTCACACAGTGACCTTCCTCGTACGTGTCGCTACAATTTCTGCTGCCACCTCCTGGTAACATATCCCTCAACCAGGTGGAGAACTATCTGTTTCAAATTCATCGGGAGTGTTGGAAACCGAGTCAATTGTGTTCAGGGACATGTTCTTACTCCCCCAAGGTGAGGTGGTTGAAGGCCAGAGTAACACGAGCCCTGTGATACTGCAAGGCATTTCCAAGAACGAATTTGAAAGCTTGTTGCGAGCCCTCATGTAGTAAGCGATGATCCTGGATGACATGTCCCATAACTTGTCGACGTCATTGTTCAACGATGAATCCGAGAGATGGATGGTAGCGAGGAAACGATGTGCGCATCTATGAAAGAAGAAATGATTTTCCAACGTTGAGCGCATATGAACACGAAGCCACTGCAGACGCACACTATCCGTTTACCACCTGTATGTGTTATCCATGCAGACTGCCTTGCTCCTCTTCGACGGCTTGTGCTGTCGCATGTTCAGTTATAGGTCCTGCATCGTTGACAACTGCACAATCGACATCAGGAACCCTCTCACTGATGTTCCCGCGAGTCCGAGTTAGCCAGTGTGTTCCATGGTTGTGCGCGAAGAGTGGAGGCGAATCTAGTGGAGTCATCTGATAGTTTGGCGACGCTGCATACAGCTTGTATCAAACGTCCCTAGGCAACAAACAGTACGGCGGCGAGTGTCTCGAGGAGGATTGTGTGCCACATTAACGGTGGTTTTTTCATAGAGTGATGAAGACACATACCTGTTCGGCGTAGTGGACAAAGTGAATATTGGAGTCGGGGTTTGAAACTTTCTCTTCGTTTTGCCGCTCCAGCTTGAAAGCAAACAAGAAAAATGTACTCTCGGAGGGACGGTGTATTCTCCTGTTCCACGTTCCGAGGTAGCCTCAGAAGCGTATACACCATCCCGACCCTTGCCAGCCTCGCGGCAGCCAGCGTTCAAGAGTGGTGGTATGAAACTCGGTAGTAAGAAGAGTTGCTCGATCCATCGGGAGGCTAGGTTCTCTGAAACAGCGTGGTCGACCCTGGATGTTGTGAACCTCCTGTACTTGCGGTTGGGGAGCTACAGGGGTAACAAGGCATGATTTGTAGACTGGTGACCAATCACATCTATGACAATCATCTTGCTTGTAAGAAGATCACTTGGTGCCATTGTCTTGTTGGGTGCAAAACGTAAGTACGTTCCTGATTAGTTCGGCGCAATGTGCTAAAGTCTCACCTTGGCAGTCTTGGCTACGGTAGTGAAACCACCCCTCACTGTAACAACTTACGCTGTCTGTTGCGGTGTATAAATATAAAATTTCTCTCTCTGCCTTTGGATGACCACCCTAATCTCCGGAGAAAGCCTGAGCAATCACTTGGACAATTGTTCCATCCCCACCTCGCAGGCAACGAGGAGGGATTCTTATATCCTTGGGTGATTATCGAGCTCATTCGATATCGTCTGTGCGCTCAGCAGCACTGGCACCTTCACCATCCAAATCATTCTTCCTATGTTCACCAGCGCCGTTTCAAACAGCAGCTATTCGAAACACCTGGAATTTTATACTCATACAGTCACCTTCCTCGTACGTCTTGCTTCTGGTTTCTGTTCGCATCTTCCAACGTTTACCCCTCAACTAATAGGTGGAGGATTGTCTGTTTCGGATTCCTCGGGAACCATTGGAGGCTGAGTCCATTGTCTTCAGGGACATGTTTCGACTTCCCCAAGGTGATCCGGAGACAGTTGAGGGCATGAGCGATACACGCCCCGTGATCCTGCAAGGTGTGTCCAAGAAGGAGTTCGAGAGTTTATTACGAGCCCTCATGTGCAGGTTAGTGTGCGCACCTAGTCTCCAGCCGTAGCTGACGCTTGTGGCTTTGTACCAGACAACACGGAACACACAGAGGATCGGATTTAGACCACGACCAATGGATCTCAGTTCTCAAGTTATCCACGATGTGGGAGTTCGATGAGCTGCGTAATGCGGCCATCCAGTACCTGGACCCGTATTCCCAGCGTCTCCACCCGGTAGACAAATTCGTGCTCGCCTTGCAGTACGATATCAAGAAGTGGTTACTCCCTACTCTACTCGAACTGGCGGCACGCGCAGAACCGATCAATGCAGAGGAAGGGTATCGCATTGGTCTCGAAAATGTAGTGAAATTGGCTGCAGTGCGAGAGGACGTTGAGAAGTTGAAGGTCATAGACGTTCTCCTCAGAGATTTCACCCTCAAACCCCGCGCTGAAAGAGTTATCCAGAGCGCAGAGGACAAAGAAGAACTGCATCGTCTTTGCGTCTCACTCGTAACCAAGGCCTTTGACCTGTAGTTACTGGACGCGATCGCCACACGATCACGCCCTCATTTGTACCCCTACCTCCAAGAATGCAGGGATGTAAAACCTTACAGTCGTCCGACAATACGTTATTCCGATGCAAGAATGTGCGGAGAATGAAGGTCACTGAAGAATTGTTGGTGTGCACGCTGTTGCCTGCGGCGCCATGAATGATTTTTGTTGAGAGAATAGCGTGGGTCAGTACTTCAGCGTCAGTGACGATCTACGGTATTTCACTAACGCCGACTTAGTGCCCCGCGCTAGCTTGTCCTGCTGTACACTGAAGAGTGGGAGGATGAGGTCGGCGACGGCCCGCGAGCTTGTCGCCTGTGAACAAATTCAAGATGACGTACGCCCCATATCCGAATGGCCGCTATCGTATCCTTGCAATAGGTTTTGTGACCTTGAAGCTTGAAGACACCCACCGCTGGCCATCATTGGCACGGTGTGATGAATCTGCAGATAGTTTCCCTTAGGCATTAGGCAGTCTGAAATACTATGTGGTTGTGGTAGAGTTTACTGGCTGTCTGGGTCGGAGTTACTCATCTGCCCTTGGGTGATTAGTTGCTCGCTGCCCTAGTCTCCCGAGGAAGCCTGAGGAACCACTCGGACAGTCAACGAGGACGGATACTTTTTCTCTTATCTTTCGCATGCTTTGCCTGATTCTCGAGCGCTCGGCTCACGTGTTGTGGCCATTGATCCATACCTACCATGATACGCCCTGGAGTGGCGCATTCACTTATCGCTTGCCACCATGGCGGAGAGCACTGTCTCAGATCGATGGTCGAGGCATCTGGAATTCTATACTCACACAGTAACCTTCCTCGTACGTATCGTTACGACTTCCTGCTGCCACCTGGCAACTTATCCCTCAACCAGGTGGAGGACCATCTGTTTCGGATTCCCCGGGAGCCGTTAGAGACTGAGTCAACTGTGTTCAAGGACATGTTTCTGCTCCCCCAAGGTGATTCAGAGATGGTTGAGGGCCAGAGTGACAAGAACCCTGTGATCCTGCAAGGCGTTTCTAAGACGGAATTTGAAAGTTTGTTGCGAGCCCTCATGGACAGGTCAGAGTGCCTGCCCATTCTTCACCCGTAGCTGACGCTTGCGCCTTTGCACCAGACAACATGGAACACAGAAGAAATCGAAGTTAGACCACAACCAGTGGGTCTCAGTTCTGAAGTTGTCCACGATGTGGGAATTCAATAATTTGCGTAATGTCGCCATCCAGCATCTGGATGTGCCTTCTGGGCCACTTGGGCCAGCAGACAAGTTCGCGCTCGCTTCGAAATACGAAATTAAGAAGTGGCTGCTCCCTGCTCTAAATGCATTGGCCCGACGGTCTGAGCCGATCAGCGTAGAAGAAGGGCGTTGCATTGGGTTCGAAAATGCACTGAAATTGGCTGCAGTGCGAGAGAAGTTGGCTGCAATGCGGGAGGAGGTTAGGGCGACGAAGGTCATGGATTGGGTCCAGAGAAATTATACCCTCAAACCCCGCGACGAGGAATCTACTGAACCTCGCAAATTTGGAAGATCTGTGAGACTCCGCGATAGAAGACCTGCCCAGAGGCTCGAGGACGAAGACGAAGGTGGTATTTGCAACTCACTCATAACCAAGGCCTTTAACTTGTAGCTACTGGACGCGATCGCCCGGCCCACACGATCCTGCCCTTGTTTGTACCTCTACCTTGACCCCGATATGGAATTTCATTACGTAACACAAGCATATAAAAACTAGCCCTTATTCCGACTCTTTGCGTCTGAACAGACGCAAAGAGTGTGCGGATCATGAAGAGCTGCTTTGCGTAGTATAGTAGACATGGGCTGGGACCTATAGTTGTATGCGGTCGAATTGATTGTGCCTACAACCTCGACATTATGTTAGAGCTTAGCCGTAGAGGAAACACCGAGCACAAGCCATTCCTATTCCTGGAATTCGGCTCAAACACGGTCCACTCTGATTTGCCAGAGCAGCCTTGGGGTTCGGACACCCTCTGGGAGGAAGGAACGCATGCGACTCTTCCGCAAGCCAGACCATACGTTTTACCAGCCTACACACAGCACACATCCTTTCTTCGCTCTTCGCTCTGCGTCTTCTATACTCGACGAGTTGAGAAGTCAAATCTGCCGATGCCGCCTACGCAGGATGACACGTTTTGCTTGTTTGAAGTTCCCGTTGAAGCACCGGTTGAGCTAGATGATCAGAAAGGTGGTAAGGTGTGGATGCGAAGGTTCAACGAACGATCGGCTACCGCGGGCAGGGAGCTAGCAGAGAATTTCGTACGCTTCGTCTTGGGCTTTCTCAGGTTTAAATTTGGTCATTCACAGCGCCGTCTAGCACGCTAAGAGCCTTGATCCTGCTTTACCGCATTATTCATAATAAGTGGTACTCGTATCGGTTGTGGAACTGTCTCACAGGTGATGACAGTTATCGGTTCTCTACATTGTTGACCCCAACCCAGCCTTCCTCCTTGATTGGGACGTCACCTTTGCGCGTCCCATGGTCTCAAACTGGATTGACCGGTGGATATATGCGTCAGTCTTCTTATTCGTGCGTGGACGTCAATTGGCCTGTAAAAGCAAGACAACCAGTGCACACCGGCCATTCCCCGGCTCCATCCCCCTCGTATGCCTAGTGCGCAAAGCCACACGCATCTGAGGGGGAGCTGGTTGAGTTGGTCGAGTTGCAACGATTGCAATTCGACTAGCCCAACCGTGACTCCACTTCCTATGGTGTTCGCGGTGTCAAAATCCAGAGTGGACGCACCAGACTGTTTCTTGGGAAGGAAATGTTGACACATGCTACATCCGTCGTTGGTAAGTAGCACGCAGGCAAGGCAAACCACTTCTCATCTACCTTTCCTTGGCTCCATCTCCCTCGTCGGCTCAGCGCGCAACGCCATACGTATCTGACTGTACATGCAACAGACAACAACCCGAAAGATGGGAAGAGCCAACTAACGACTCACATTCGGCCGACGGTGCGCTTCAACCGCTTCAAGTACGATCGTGTATAGTCTTCCAGCTCGGAATGAGAACCAGAATTATTGACAACGATGTTTGCACAAGTAACTTTAGACGTTATTGGTAGTTGGGATCTGATCTGGGCCTCGTCATGAGTGGATTTGTCACGGAAACAATCCGAACGCGATACCAGTGCTGTTTTGCCTATCCCCATGACGCCATCTTATTTCGTATGATGTTCTAATTTTTTTACGCTCACAGCATGGAGTCTTTGGAATGGTCCCCGAGACTGTCACCTTCAAGAGCGCGTCGGATTTACTTCCTTCGGTGTTATCACATTCTTACCCGCAGATACCAGTGGAGGAGCGGGATACGGATTGTACAGGTCCCTTCATCGTCGTGTCTTCATAGCTAGGGGTAATCAAAGGTTAGTCGGTTGTCATGCGTGAACCATCTGCTCCCTATACTATTGGGCTCTCTGAAACAATTATGTGCTTTGTGCCTAAAAGTAGATCCATGATCTTCAAGCATGAAACAAAATTTCGATTCTGTCGTACATTGTGGCACTACATCCACGGTTCTATATGAACTTTAGGAAATACCTAGCACTAGAAAGGTTCGCAGTCATATTTCTCAGGCAACCATAAATCGAAGATCTTCCGTATCATGGGCGTGAAGTCTAGTCGTGCAGCTTCGGTGTCCCTGTCACCGATAACAAGCTTAGAAATCTCCTGCTTGCCATTATACCTTTTTTCCAGCTTCAGCTTCTCCCGCACTGATGCCAACTTCAGTGCGGTTTCAATGCCTAGCCGCCTCCCTTCTTCGACACTGATGGGATCAGGTCTTTGGGCCAATGCGAGAAGAGAAGGTAGCAGCCACTCCTCGATGCCATATTGCATAGCAAATACGATTCTCTCGACATGATCTGACCGATAAGCACTTGCACCACTAGTATCCAGCCAAGAGATGGCTGCGGTGCGAAGGCTTGTAAATTCCCACATCGTGGATAACTTGAGGACAGATATCCATTGGTTAGTGAGGTTAAGCACTAGGCCCTTATTTTGCCCATGCTGTCTGGCAAATACTCACGGTCAACATGTTACACCCGAAGCTGAAAATCGACCATGGAGCTAGCTTTACCTGCACAATAGAGCTTTCAACAGGCATTCAAAATCGTCCTTGGAAATGCCGTGTAATACCACCGGCCTTGTGTCGTCCAGGCCTTCTATCACATTACTATTGAGTTGTGGGAGGAGAAACATGTCTCTGAAGACCATTGACTCTTCTTCCAGTGGCTTCCGCGGAACCCGAAACAAACAATTTTCTACCTAATCGCAGAATAAGAGTAGCAAGAAGAATTCTACAAGCCACACGTACTAGGAATGCAACCGTGTCGACGTAAAGCTCTGGATGCTTTCGATAATTGGGAGCGGACATCGTACCGTCTGCCTGAGATCAGCAGTGAGTGTTGCAATGCAGGCGTACTCGATCCTCGTTCCACACGACCCTTGAACGTGGCTGCCACAATCTCCAAATGCATGCCATATGCAGAAAACAAGTACGCGTTTGACGGTCCGGTGTTGTTTGGTCGGCCCACTCGTCCGCCTTACCTTGTTTGAGATGATAGGAAACACATGAGAAATTTCAATATTTTGACGGGCAGAAGTCCTCAGAATATTTGCGAAATATATGTAAGTGTCTACACAATATTGAATACTACAATTTTGCTTTTCAGAATGCTAGCCTGATCTATGGGCTGGGCAGTGATGAGGGTAGAAGACGCGATCCTTTTGTGTTCGTTGTGAGGTAATTGAGCCAATAAAAGCGCATTAAATGACCTGTCAAGTGCGGCAAGTAGCTGCTCCTCAGTCACGGCATCTAGCTCGCTGGTTGAACCAAGTAACCGCGAATGCCAGGGACGAACAAGGTGCAGAACGTTCCTCGTTACATCTTGTAGCTCGGTTGGCAGTGCAATTTCAAGTGGTATTAGACCGGACGCCCAGACATTGTACGTGTAACTCGGTGTCAACGGATCTGCAACTTTCAGCTGAACCCTCGTAACCAGATGAGCAATACATGGTAGTATAAGGAGGCGATTGAGAAATCGGGGAAGGGGCACATTAGCGAGTGAGTGAAGATCGTACATTTCGCTTGACGCGCCTGAGTCTCGAATACCCGACTGGAACATTTCGACTGACGAGGAGCCCCGATTTATCACCAATGACTTCTCTTGTGCATTCGGGCGGGGTGGAGGCATTGGTAAATTTCCATACGGGGTGATGTGAGCGGGGAAACAACTGTGGAATGGCGATGACACTCCAACCCAATCAAGAATCGAGATGTCTCCAGACTGTGATACAATTTCGGCCAGGAGACGGCCGAGCGCGTGCTCAGCAGATTCGCCATACATAACCGGCAGGTGCACGTTAAAGATCCCGAAAAGGGAATAAGCAATATCTTCAGGCCGGGTGGTGCGACGCGATGACGCCCACTGGAGTCTCGAACGAGCATCATCCATACCTGGATAAAAGGTGGTGAGGAAGCGGCGCCCTATTCTGGTTGCCCCCTCCAACTCTTCCAGCACGGCGACATCCATTTTATGGTCCAAGGACTCGAGGTTCCTATAAGGTGACCAGTTTTGAGTGTAGAATAGTATGCGCTGGGGTGCTAGTAATTCCTGGAGGGTCCACCCTCGGCTGAACCATTCGCTACTCCCAAGCGAAGTAGTATCGGGAATGTCAGCAAGGTATACTATGGTCAAGGCGGACAATCGGTACCACGCGAACATTGATCCTATCGTTTCTTGCATCTCGGCACTGCTGTGTTTGTCGATGCAGCACGTGTCACTCCATGCCCACAAGTAATCCCGCTCGGAAGTAACAGCGCAAAAGGCTTGGAGCTTTCCCAAGCCCCCTATGGTTGACATACTATATATCGAGTGGCCCTCGATGTCGTGCAATGTCGGCTCGCGTTCACCCCAGCGGTGAGAAAATGTGACGAACTGAAAATATCTCGGGACAACAGTACGGATGTGCTCCATTCGTTGATCTGGGCCACAGGTTTTGCACAGAGACAACAGTTTTCTGTACTGTCGACTGCTCCTAAAATGAGATATCTGCGCATCTTTGTTACACAGGGTGCCAGTATGCGTGTGCAGCAGCCTGGTCGGCATGATCTTGACGGTCTCAAATACAACCTTGTCGATGTCTTGCTCGATCACAAAGTCGGTAACAGGTGACGTGTCGGAAGTTGGCCTAGTGATCTGCTGCTTGACCTTCATTTGGACGCAGGTCGCAAGAAAGCGCTGAGAAACGTCATAACGCAGGTCATCAGATACGAGCAATGGCAGGGCTTCTTGTTCAAGGGCAATGGCCTCATCCAGGTCAACTGCTGCGTGTTGTCGACGAAATCGGTCTGCTAGACACAGTGCAAAGTCGTGGAGCCATGAAGCACGATTGGGATGCCCAGTGGGGCAGAGTTGTGACACATATCTGTATAATTTGATAGCCTCGTCGAGGTCGATGATTGCGTCCTGAGTCTGGAATCTGGTCCTATGGTAGTTTGCAAGGGCACATAGATTGCCTGCTGCATCAAGGATGACGGGTTCCTCCGAACGTGCCCCACCCTGGGCCAACCGCTGAACCCATGCTCCTATGGAGACATCTTCAGGAGGTAATCGAAGCTCCAAAGCATACGTTGCAAGACAAATAACATCGTCTAAGTCGGTCACCGAGGACTGCTTCTGAAACCGGTGCCAAAGATGTTGTGAGAGCGCTAAAAGGGAGGAAGCGGTACCAGCCGTGCTTGTTGGATGGTCCACCGACACGCCCTGACGGAGGAAATCTGTATTGGCTAACTCAGGTATGTCAGCTTGCTGCTGAAACTTCTTCAAGAGATAGCAAGCAAGGTCATAAAGAACTACACGACGCTCGGGGTCTTCTTGTGGACAGAGGTCTAGTACTACACGTCCAAGGGTGATGGCTTGTTCTAAGTCATTGACCACCCTCAGCCTATCATGCCTACTCGACAGGCAGAGAGCAAGTTCATGGAGAGTTGAACGCCGGTCAGGGTGTGGTGTGGGACGTAGTTCCCAAGCTAGACGGAGGAGCTCGATCGATTCCTCCAAGTCACAGATCGCAGCTTCTTGCATGTACCTCTTCCTGAGGTCACGGCCAAGGTTGTGGAGAAATACACTTCTGTTGGTATGCTCTAATGGACAGCGACTCAGCTCTGCACGTCCGAGTAGGATGGAATCTTCCAAGTCAGCAACTTCGCCGAGCTTGTCACGTCTAGCTGACAGACAGTCAAGAAGTTCACTGATCGTGGAAGACCGATCGGGATGTCCCTCTGGGCGTAGTGCCAAGGCTGCGTGGTGCAGCTCAATTGCATCCTCTAAGTCACATATCGCATCCTGTTTCTCGAACCTCTTCCTGAGGTCGCAAGCGAGACTGTGCAGAGATTTGTCACGATTGGTGTGCCCTGGCAGATGGAGCTTTAGTGCCGCACGTCTGAGCGTGATAGCCTCGTCCAAGGCGGAAACCTCTTCCTGACAGTCATATTTATCTGAGAGACATGCAGCAAGATGATGGAGTAATGAAGACCGACGTGCATGTTCAGAGGGACATAATTCCAAAGCTGCACGAGATAGCGCGATTGCCTCATTGAGGTCGCGTACCACAGGCTGCTTCTGGAACCTCTTCCTCAGGGCATGGGCAAGGATGAAGAGAGATACAACACGGTCGGGATGAGTAGGTAGAGATAACCTTAGTGCTGCACGTCCGTACATGATAGCTTCCTCCAGGTTGGCAATATCCTCTGACAGACAGAAGGCAAGTTGATGGAGCGATGAACAACGATGGGGATGTCCACGAGGACGTAGCTCCAAAGCGGCACGATGGAATTTAATCGATTCCTCCAAGTCGCAGATCTGAGCCTTATTGGCGAACCTCCTATGGAGGTCACAAGCAAGGTTGTAGTAAGATGCGGCACGATCAGGATGCCGCGGTGTGCAGAGCTCTAATGCTGTACGACCAATTGTGATGGCTTCTTCCAAGTCATCCACCGCCCGCTGTGCAATGTATCTCTCAGAGAGGCAGAGAGCGAGGTGGTGGAGCGACAAGATCCGGTCAAACGCGTTCCCCCCAATAGGACGGAGTTCCGAAGCACTGCGGTATAAAGTGATTGCCTTGTTCAATTCATCAACCTCACCATTCTCCCGGAATCTCCTGCAGTGAGCCCACGCGTCGCGGCAGTGTGTGCCAAATGGATCACCTTGCCGTTTCAATTGTTTTAGTTTGTGAAAAATGGAATCTTCTAATGTCATTGGATGCCGTTAAGTACGCCGAAAAGATGCACGTGGTGGAAATGGGTCTGTGTCCGTGCCACGTTCCGTGATCAGCTGCAATAAGACACGAACAGTAGAACCATACATTCTCCTTCGACGATGAAGAAACGGAGATAGCGATGCGTCAGACCCCTATTCGAGTCAGTGAGGTTAATAAATAGCACATATGAACCCACAAGTAAAGATACGGGGTACAGTCCAAACAATCTTTGGTATCGGTATGAAGAACCAAGCGCAGACAACGCTGAAGTCGATGCACCAATAAGAGCTCACTGGTAGGTAAGTGCGTACAGGCCAAACAACTAGGGAGGAGCTCACCTGTATTCCGGTCGGTTAATAGGCGTTTGGGGGAGGGGGGGGCAGGATGTTGTGGTTCGCGAGAAGCGCAGGTACCGTACGCGCGTGGCCACTGGCTACTGCAGCAGCCTGCAGGTGTGTATTGAATGCTAATCGGCTCCCCCCTTCCAAATGTATCATCCACGTTGCATTGCGTGCCGCGTGCTTGGCCATTTTGGGTGCTAGTGGCTTCCATTCCCACTTTAGAGTTGCCTCCTGCCAAAAGACATAAAACACAACTCGTCTGAGTACGGTGACTTTCTCCCCTTATCCTGAGCCCTTACACCATGTCTCATAACGGGCAGGAACCAGAGCCTCACCATGAGCACCGTGCGCACTTGAACGCAAAGACCAGAACCATATCGTACGTTGTTCGCTTCTCGTTTATTCCCTACTTTTCGCTCGATAGTCGATACGTACAGCGACATCGACACCAAGTTGGCCAACCCGCTACGAGGCATTCCATATGAGACTCTCATGATCGATGTCGAGGAGTTCGCTCGGGATAAGGAACTGTCACACTTACTTCCCCAGCTGCGAAAGGGGGTTCTTGTAGCACAAGATCTGGATGGTCAGTGTGGCTTGGATGACGCTCCTGGTCCCATCTCATTTGATCACTATACCAGCCTACCAGCAGCACGACATGTTTACAGCCACAGACAGGAAGCTTCTACAGAGCAGGGGCAGATCCGAGGTCCCTTTGTCGGTGCGCGCTGCATATTTCGACTTCTGCACGTGGACGTTTGATGTGATTCTCCCATACCTACATAGATCCCCATCATGTTATTCCTAGCTGCTATCACATTTGGCATGGATGAGACTGTGATTAACGGCGCCCAACTCTCTTATCCGAAACAATTTGGAATCGATACGTCAATTTGTGTGTATCTTGCTTGTATGTTTGTTGACACAACTCTCACTGTTCCATCAGCGCGTGACAGTTGGTTACTCGGTTTCATCAATGCTGCGCCGTATCTGTATGTTATCATGACCATATAATTGCCTTCCTCGTATCACTGATTCCCGCATACTAGCTGCTGCGTAATGGTGTCTTGTTGGCTAACTCATCCCTTGAATCAATGGCTTGGGTGGAAGAGGTCGATTTTTGTTGCTTACTTTATCTCGTCTGTCGCTTGTATATGGTCAGCAGTGACCAATACCTGGTGGCATCTTCTCATCTCGAGGTTCTTCCTTGGTTTCGGCATCGGTCCCGGACTTGCGACCACCCTCCTCTACCTTAGTGAATGTTATCAAATCAAAATCCCTGATAGACTCTCGTTCGTCTCGGCGGCGCAAGTTGCTATGCTCATCGGAAGGCTCTGTGGCGACATAGTCGCTCTTGCGTTCCACTTCATTCCTGATTCAGGAGGTATCAAGGGCCTCAACTGGCGTTTGACACTCGTCTCTCCCGGTGTCCCAGGTGGAATTATTTGCTTGCTAGGTTTATTTACACCCGAGTCTCCTCGTTGGCTAATTGCCAAGGGCCGGTACAAGGATGCTTTCGATGAACTGTGCCGCTTGCGCACTTCGGATTTTCAAGCTGCTGGTGATTTATACTATATCCACATACTGCTCGAAGCAGAGAGGGAGGTAAAGAGGGGTAGAAACCGTCTCTTGGAGACGTTTACTATTCCTCGTAACAGGAATGCAATGATCGCAAGTTGGATTATCATATTCGGCCAACAATTCTGCGGAGTAAACGTGATCAGTAGGCTTACCTTGCCACCTAGAGGGTTATCACGTCTGAGCCGCTCTCGCAGCGCGCTACTCCTCAACCATCTTCTCCCAGTCTGGTTTCTCGGCCGCTGGTGCTGTCGCGGCGACCTTGGGTGTTGGATATTTGAACATGACATTCGGATGGTCAGTTTGCTTGGTCGTATGTCTTCTTTCCAGTGTCTGTACTGCCAGTGCACCTCACTCTTCCCAGATTAATAAACTCGGGCGTCGTAGTTTCCTCTTGTTCACCTTCCCGTGCGTGATGACATGTCTTCTGATAACCAGTTTTTCTTTCTGGGATACCCTTACGCAAGGACGACTTGCTGGAGTAACAATTGGCATCTGTGCGCTAAATGCTTGCTCAACAGAATATTACTTACATTTTTCTCAGATGTCTTCACCATCTTCTCCTCACCCGGAGAACCGTCTGTTCCATTCACCTATCCCGCCGAAGCATTACCACTCTATATCCGTGACATTGGCATATCCTTTGCAATCGCAGCGGGCTGGTTCTGGAAGTTTATGTCATCCGTCACCTGGCCCTTTTTATCACTCGTGTTCAAGCCCCAAGGAGCATTCGGATGGTACGCAGCGTGGTGCATGATATTTTGGGTCCTCACCCTCCTCTTCGTTCGCGAGACGAAGAATAAGACGCCGGACGAACTACATCAAGCGTTCTCGGTGCCCATCCTTGTTCATACTGCGCATGTCCGTAGGATCCAGTACGCCATCGAGAAGTTCATACTGTTGCGAAACCCGACACCGGAGAGACTTTGCGAGCGTGAGGACACCAGCGACGCTAGGGATTACGCCCTGACAGAGATGCACCAGAATACAGTTATGGAGCCGTAGAAGCCTCGTGTAATTCTTCATTAATTGCTTCACTCGCTAATGTCGTTTTCAGTAAGGTTGTCACCGTGGGAAATTTGCGAGAAAATGTTATTATCTTCGTCCACCTGTAGCCCATGATCAACACATGGCCAGAATTTGAAGATAGACATACCATTTAGCTCCATCAGGTCTACAGAATGTGTTCCAGGTTGATCAGTCAAGCGAATCAGAAGTTTTCCTATCTCGGGTTCTGTGTCCTCGGGATTTATGGCATCATATGAATACAAGAGATAGTGTAAATAATAATAACCAGTGCAGGTACATATTTCATGCCTAACCCAAAATGGATACTGTGGACAGTTGGACAGTATGTTTTTTCTTGAATTCTGGCTGTGTGTTGAGATCCTATGGCTGACTGAAGTGAGGAGACATGCTTTTTCTCACAAATTTCTCATAGCACACGAGTAGGTTCACGTGTATCTATGGAAAACTTCACAGGAATAGCGTTGTCACAGCCTGGCTTGGATTCCCAGACGCTCACGGCTCTAGAAACATGATGTCGAGCTAGGCCCTATATGACGGCTCGACTTGCACGGCTTACATAGGGGAAGTGACCAGCAATTTATACAACTAGACTACGAGCACAAACTAATGGCGGAAGTAAGTCTAGGACGTGGGATGGAGCATCTATCAAGGGGTTTGAATGTCTAAGGGCGGATTTTGGCGCCTGGAAAGGAATCTCGAGTGTAAACGACCACTGTAGGGGACAAACGCGAACATTGGAATGGCGGGGCAAAGGGCAGGTCACCCCGCCGGGGAGCTGATCGTGGGTAGTATGGCAGCGCCTAAAGGAACAAAAGAGACGGCGGGAAAACGGACAAGATACAGGGCCCATACTACTCGGTGCTCAACGCCATGTGTACCGGGAGCGTCCTTGCAAAGAAAACAGCCCGCAAGGGGGGACGGGCCAACTAACGACCCATGTTCGACCGACGGTGCGCTGCGACCGCCTTAAGCATAGTCGGATCTGGTCTTCCATCTCACAATGTGATCCAGATTCATCAATGACGGTGTCTGCGCAGGCGATTTTGGATGATGTTGGTGATTCAGGTCTGAGTCGGGCTTCGTCATGGTCCATAAGACGATAGAGCTGAATCTCTGTAGAACTGCACGCGGTGTGTGCAGAAAGAAGACAGATGTACCTACCAATACACTAAGCATCTTTGGGCGACGAGCGGCGTTACTGAGGGATGCGCGTGGGATACATATGTATGTGGTCGCCACCCGCTAATTTCCTAATCTACGTGTGAGGCTGAGCACCTGCTTACTACATTCGACGGTCATCCATCTCCGAGCTGGAAGATGAGTAGAAGTAGGGTCGGGGTAGGGTGGGCGTGTGGTTTCGAACCTGCGAACCCTCCCATCAGGGGGCGCCTGGTAGCGTGATACCTATCGATTGGTTCCCGACAAATTATTGCCCCACGTCAACGTTAATTATCTTGACCATCTTGTCAGCAACGTGTAGTAATTGATATACAAGGGGCCGTGTCAGCGTCCCAGCCACTCGAACTTGCATGGTGCTCATCCGAAACATGCCCATTCGATCGAATAACACATTACAATGTTATTCTCTTCGTCCCATTCGCATAGAAGGTCAGATTTCTTCGTGCCGGTACCCAGTCGACCGTGGGCCACTATTTCCATTGGCTGCAAGGGCGTTCTAGGCGAGGGGATAACGGAAGCCACGAAATGTGAGTGATAGCGCAGAGGATCACCTGAGTAGTAAGCCATGAATATCCCGTGTTCTCTGGTGAATCGCTGGAGCGGGAGCCAAGACGGGTCCAACGGGTAAGATCAGGTGGGGGGAACACATCGGGGTATACCAAATAATCTCCACCGAATTTGATCCCGACGTCCAAGTAGTATCCTTTCTCCCGCAAGTCATGGAACACAGCGCACCGTGCACGCTCTTCCGGAGTAGCTGGGTAGTCCCATATACCAGCTTCTCGTGCGGATTCAAGTGTGGTGAAGGAATGTAATGACTGCTGGTACCACTCAAGTTCGGAGGAAGGCGCGGCGACGTGCACCGTATATGTCGCGCCTCTGAAGGTAGCTTTGGACGTGCCAAATGGATCTCGGCCATGTTGCGCATCGGAAACGGAGTTGTGGTTACCGTGGGCCGACATGTTTTCCGCTGGTTCCGTAGGGGAACGATATGAGTCGTTTACAGGTGAAGCAGCACTCGCTTTCTTCTGTTCCCTTTCTTTTCGTTTTCGTACCGCTTCTTCTGTCATTGTCGTATACTGATGTTCCTTAGCTTCCTGTTCCTCCTCCGCCAAGGCAAGTTCGTGTTTGATGGTCTTTAGTCTGGAATGGTCCCACTTCGCAAGTTGGGGAAGGTCTGGATCGTAATGAGCCTTTTTGTCGTCAACGAGACATGCCAGGCCTGGAACTCAGTAGTTAGAATGCAGTCACGAGAAGTTCACCATAGCTTACCCTTCTGGACGAGAAATACAACTTCCTCCGGCATAAGTAACAGAGGCACTCCCAGGAATACGTTCTGCTGGGACAGACGGGGGAGCGTTCCGGTCAGCATACCACATACATATGCCATGTCGTGAACGTAGTCTGGCGACGTCTGGAAGAGACCATCAGGTTTGTGAGTGCCGCTGCGGTTCTGAATAGTACTTACCGTCTACGTCCCACACATAAGCTTTCTTGTTCGACACGCGTAGTGGGATCAGTCCCTCCGTCATGCTAAGTGGAAGGTCTGCAGGGTGTTATTATAACAAGCTGTTTTTGGAAAGGCTTGCCCATGCCGGTGCCGGAACAAGGAGAGATAAGTGAAGACGGTCTCGCAGTTAACACTGCAGCAGATTTCGAAGGAGACTACTTATAACAAACTGCAGGTACTTTCAATGAAATATTTTTCTTCCACCGGCCGAGAGGTAGCTCCAATCAGCACTGGTCAAAGGCGCAGATTTTGTTTTGAAGTTGCCTAGCTAACGTCACCCCGACTAGTGCACATACATAATCAACAAACAGTGTGGGTCGGTGACAGTTTACAGTATGTTGCCTACTTATTGTCCTGCATTAGCTCATTCTTCTGAACATTGAAGAGTGAGGAGGAGCTCGTGCTAACTCCCAGGTGCTTATGATGGGGACGACGACTCACGAACCGAACAAATCCAAGGAGGGGTCATCCCCGAATCCGGTCTGCATGTATCGCACCCTTCTCAAATGTTTTGGGACATTGGGGATACCTGCAACAGGTTATCATTGGCACATCATGCTGAATCCACAGACAATCCCCCTTAAGCCTCAGTTAGGCAGTCTGAAATATCATATGGTTACGGTAGCGTTCTATGCCTGTCGTTTGAGTTCTTCGTCTGCCCTTGGGTGATTAGTTGCTCGCCGCCCTAATCTCCCGGAGGAAGCCTGAGAAATCAGTCAGACAGTTAAGAATAAGGACGGATACTTTCCTCTATCTTTGGCCTCCCTTTCCTGATTCTCGAGCGCTCAGCTCACGTGTTGTGACCATTACGCCCAGGAGTGGCGTATCCACCTTATCGCTCGTTACCTCCATGGCGGAGAGCGCCGTCTCAACTAACAGATGGTCGAGGCATGTAGAATTCTACATTCACACAGTGACCTTCCTCGTACGTATCGCTATGATTTCCTTTTGCCTCCTTCCAACTTATCCCTTGCCAGGTGGAGGATCATCTGTTTCGGATCCCTCGGGAACCATTAGAGACTGAGTCAACTGTCTTCAGGGACACGTTTTTACTCCCTCAAGGTGATTCAGAGACTGCTGAGGGCCAGAGCGACACGTGCCCCGTGACCCTGCCTGGCATTTCCAAGAGGGAATTCGAAGTATTTGTGCGAGCCCTCATGCACAGGTCAGTGCGTGCGTCTACTCTCCATCCGCAGCCGATGATCTCGTCGTGCATCAGACAACATGGAAAAAACAAGGTTTTGAGTTTGAGCCAAGCTCAATGGATCTCTGTTCTTAAGTTGTCGACGACGTGGAAGTTCGATGAGCTGCGTAATGTCGCTATTCAGCATCTGGATCCGCCTTCCCGGCCTCTCAACCCAGTAGACAAATTCGCACTTGCTTCGACATATGGGATTAAGAAGTGGCTACTTCCTGCTCTACTTGTATTGGCCCAACGACCCGAGCCGATCAAAATAGAGGAAGGCCGTCGTATGGGATTCGAAAATGCACTGAAATTGGCTGCCTTGCGAGAGCAGCTGGAGGAGACAAAGGTCATAGATCGAATCTGCGAAAAATACATCCTCAAAACCCGTGACGAACAACCTAAAGCTAGCAAATATGAAAGCTCTAAAGCACGCAATGAAAGATCTACCCAGAAACTTGAGGAAAGAAATAAAGAATGCATTGCACTCCTGACTCAGCTCTTTGGCTTGTAGTTACCCGCTGCAATCGCCTACACTATCACGCTCTCATTTGTACTTCTACCTTGACCCGCAATGTCGAACTCCAAGAACACAAGTATGTAAAACCTGCCAACCGACATTGTATCCATTCAGATGTATATAAGAATATATGGAGAATGAGAGTAACCGAAGAGTTTTTGGTGTGCACAATGACATACGTCGTTAAGGCTCCTAAGTAGATAGTGCAACGAGCTAGGACCCAGTAGGGAGTAGACCTGCGCTGATGATAAACTTTACATGACACGTACTTGGATCACGCTCGTGCTTACGTGGAGCCTGGTGACGGGCTTCTCTCTTCCTGTGCTGCTCGACACTCTCTATCATATATGTCAAGACGCACATGCGTTCACGACATTTTACGGATAAGATCAGTAGAACACATATTTACACATGCACGCACCATCATACTTTCCCCTTTCAACCCTTCTACAACTTCAACGTCGCTACAAACGCGAGCACTGTGAAACCTGCACTCACCCCGAACGTCGTGCACCAATACCGCATCCCCGTGCACACTCCCCCGTCGGCTGAAGCGTGTCGCGCAGCGACGAATGCGTACCGAGGGCATAACATGAGATGAGGGGCCCACCATGGCACGTGATTGCCATCACGTACAACTTGACCAAAGTCAACCACACCGCAGTGCGCTATCATGCGCAGCTGTCCCAGAACACAGAAAGATAAGCGAAATGAAGAGTGGATAACACTTTTTTTTGTAGTCACATTTCTCCTTCAAGGTATCTAGCAATTGCTTCTCGTCGCGTAGGCAATTGCCAGGTACCTTTTAGTAGTTTTTTCCCTACTACCACTGCAGCAGACTTCGAACGACTTTCAACGCAATATTTTTTCTTGCATCGGCCCAGAGGTAGTATCCAATTCGCACTGGTCGAAGACGTAGGTCTTGCTTTGAAGGTTGCCTAGCTAGCGTTGTCCCCTTGATGTTAGTTGACATGGACAAACCAGTATTACGTGGGTCAGTGACAATCTATAATATCTCACTGACGTCTACTTAGTGCCTTGCATTAGCTTATCCAGCTGAACATTGAAGAAGAGCTCCGTGCCACTCGCTACAATGGGGACGACGACTCATGTACTCACGAGGGTATTGCCTGCGAACGAAGCCAAGAGGGTGTCATTCCCAAATCCGATCCGCCGCCATCGCAAAGGGTTTTCGGACATTGAGGACATCCACCGCAGGCTCTCATTGGCACGTCATGATGAATCCGCAGATAATCTCTGTTAGCCTCACTTAGGCAGTCTGGAGTATTATGTGGTTACGGTAGCGTTCTCTGCCTGTCTTTGTTTGAGTTCTTCGTCCGCCCTTGGGTGATTAGTTGCTCAATGCCCTAATCTCCAGGAGGAAGCCTGAAGAACCACTCGGACAGTTGCTCGATCCGCCACAGCCAACGAGGAGGGATACACACTCCTTTTCTATCTTTGGTCTGCATTGCCTGGTTCTCGAGCGCTCAGTTCATGTGTTGTGACCATTGAGACACCCAAGGGTGGCGCATTCACTTTATCACTCGTCACCTCCATGGCAGAGAGTACCCTCTCAAGCAGATGGTCGAGGCATGTAGAATTCTATGTTCGCACAGTGACCTTCCTCGTACGTGTCACTACAACTTTCTGTTGCACCTTTCCAGCTTATCCCTCAACCAGGTGGAGGACCATCTGTTTCGGATCCCTCGGGAGCCGTTAGAGGAGCCCACTGCCTTCAGGGACATGTTTCTACTCTTCCAAGGTGATTCAGAGACTGTTGTGAACGAGAGTGACTCAGGAACTAGGGAGGATGCGAAGGACTCAGAAATAGGGGAGGACCAGAGCGACTCAGAGACAGTTGAGGGTCAGAGTGATACGTGTCCCGTAACCCTTCCAGGCGTGTCCAAGAAGGAATTTGAAAGTTTCTTACGAGCCTTCATGCACAGGTCAGTGCGTGGGCCTAGTCTTTGCCCGTAGCTGACGATTTCGCCATGCAACAGACAACATGGAAAAAACAAGGTTTTGGGTTTGAGCCAAGATCAACGGATCTCTGTGAGTCTGTTCTCAAGTTGTCGACAACGTGGAAGTTCGATGAGTTGCGTAATGTCGCTATTCAGCATCTGGATCCGCCTTTCCGGCCTCTCACCCCAGTAACCAAATTGGAGCTCGCTTCAGAATACAAGATTAAGCAATGGTTACTCCCCGCTCTACTTGCGTTAGCTCAATGGACCGAGCCGATCAGTGTATGGGAAGGGCGTCGTATTGGGCTTGAAAATGCTCTGAAGTTGGCTGCAGTGCGAGAGGAGCTTAAGACGGCGAAGATGATGGACCGGCTCTACGAAATCTATACCCTCAAGGCGCGCGAAGGATCTAAATCTAGCAATTTTGAAATATATCCTCAGAGCCCCAAGGACAAAGATAAAGGATGCATCGCACTGTTAACCCAGGCCTTTGACTTATAGTTACCGGCTGCGATTGCCTACACGACCACGCCCCTCATTTGTACTTCTACCCTGACTGGCGATATCGAACTGTTGACGGGCCTTCCAGTCCCTCCGTGTCATGCAGCACTCTATCATACGTGTCCAAATGCACACAGATCCACGATATTGTACAAGTAAGATCTCGATAGGACATATTGTCGCCAACGAGTATTAGTTATACGTACACGCACCATCACACTTTCCCCCTCCAAGCCTTCCACAACCTCAACGACGCTACAAGCGCGAGCGCAGCGACGCCTGCACTCACCCCGAACGTCGCACGCCAACATTGCACCCCTGTACACATGCTCCCGTCGGCAGGAGCGTGGGCCGCAGCGACAAACGCGTACAGGTAGGAGAATGTGGGTGTACCGAAGAAGGGTGCATTGATGAGGATACCGTAGTTGCGCCCGAGATTGTGGATGCCCCATATGGAAGACACCAGGGAGGGTCTGGAAGGGTGAGGGGTTATCAGAAAACCTGGAGGGAAAAAAAAAAGCTGGTGGACATACAGAATGGCGAATATACACCCATATGGAATGCCTGCTCCGATACTGCGGGACATTAGCGGAGAATAAGTAGAAGGATGTTATCTCACCTCAGTGCCCACAGGGCAGATTGAGAACGGACACCAACGGCCATCCAAAGATACGTACATATGAGGACAAAGGAAGAGAAGGTAAGGAATGCGATGCGACTAATGAGGTGCTTCCTGAGTCCACCTCGAGAGCCTGGTGGCAGATGCGATGTGACAGGAGAAACGATGTCTGCCAGAGGTCCCACGACCAAGCGAGAAATCGTATTCGAGATGGAGATAGTCCTGACTTGCGTAGAGGTGGCGATATCGCCGGAGGGTATGTCGTTGATGGTGACTGTCGGAAAGTATCGTGGAGGCAAGGAGAGCACGATTGTTCCAATATTGGACATGACCATTTCGCACTGCATGAGAAAAATGAAGTAGAGAGTTATACCCACATTATGAATCGACGTACGGAGCCAAGGATGACGAATACTACGAAGCCAAGCACCCAGAAGTTGATGTCCTTGAGCACATCAAGGGCGGATTGTGATCGGAGGTCTTCATCCATAGCGGGTACCACTTCGACTGATGCAGCGGAGTTCGCCTTCGATAGCAATGAAGTGCATTCATCTGCTGCTTGGTCCTCAGCGTCAACACCGAACGGATGTGATGTACATTCCTCCGCTGGAGGCAGAACGTGCATCGTAAATGCGCCAACTATGTGGACGCATCCGCATAGGAGTGCGAGAAATTGCAAGAAGTGAGAGACGTCCAGCCCGGTATCAGGGTGAGAGAAATAACGAGTAGCAAGAGTAGACAGAAAAGTGGGTGACAGCCCGAAGAGAGCAGTACTTATCCCAGTAGCTAACCCCATATAATGCGGGAAATTCTTGGAGGCAGCAAACACGCCTGAGAAGAATCTTGTCGGTCATCAGTATCTTTCTCGCAGCGAGAAAGGAGCAACACCCACGAAAATACGGCCCCGACAGAGCAGACGAGGAAATAGAAGGCGAGTCTATGGTATGATGAAGCACTGGCCCTGATGATATCGTCTGGTGTCTGGGCTATCTCTCGAGCGAAGAGCCCGAAACCAGTTGAGAGCAGGCCAGCCGAGACGAGGGAACAGGCCCAGGGACCATAACAGTCGATGACCTTGCCAGCTAATGCCGACAACGGGTACTGGCCCACCATTCCGCTATATGCCGACTGAGCAGGAGGATGGGAGTGCATGGATGAACATACGCGAGGGCTATCGTGGTCAGCTGGGGTTGCGTTAGTTTGAGATGGGTGGCGAGTGCGGGGGATATGAGCGGGAAGCAGAATATCCCTCCGGCACATAGGCTACGCATGTGTACCGCGTCATGAGCGTTGAGCACGTTGATTCGTGTGACTCACACATTTGCGACGATGGAGACACAAGCTAATGCCAATCTGACACGGCGCAAGTAGGGCTCGCCATTGGAACCTGGTTTTGTGAGGAACATGATAATACTTGATGGATCCTTCTCAGACGATGTATTTGCATGCGTGGAGTTGTCTGGCCAGGACGGGGGTGGCGCAGAGAGGTAATAAATGCCTAGTAAGCGCCCACCCGGTGTTATCAATACCCGATATACATCCGACCACGTGTCACTAACGCCACATCAGGAAAACGACTGCCCAGTGAACCAGACTGTAGCAAACCTGCCCAAAACTAGCACCTTGTAGCAAGGTTTAGCGCTTGTAGCTCGTGTAGCAAAATATAAAGTGTCGTGATAGATCATGCTACATGGATTGCCATTATCTTAAAGATCATTCACTGATGTGCCCCACTGGCTGCCAGCTGCCCACATCTGTAAAAAAAGGAATTGCAATGTAGCACTATGTAGCCAACATTGCATTTGTAGTAACTTGTAGTCTTCCCTCCCTTATGTAGTACTACATAGTGGCCTGCACACATGCCACCACACTACATTGTACTATGTAGTAAGCTGCAAGTGTTTCACCACTTCTTTCGTCACACTATATAGCAAGTAGCAGGTAATGTAGGCATCAAAATTGTGTAATTCGAATGGTAACAAATACAATCTATACAGCTGGCAATGGCAGAGTCAGGGATGACGGGACCCTCACCACTGGCCTCTCCAATGTGGTGGGTCAACCAAAGATGTAGTCCCTGATGGCACCAAAGAACGGCTGCGCAGACTTAGCCTTCTCCTTAAACTCCGAAGAAGCGTAGACCTTGGAAATATGGTCTTTGAAGGCCTATATGACGGCACGTGAGTATCACATCCGTTAGCCACACCACTCTGAGTAGTCGTAAACGCGTGTACGTATGGGGCAGTCTGTCCAGGGTTCGAGGGTGCGGTCATTGCCTGGCTCGACGGTCTCGATGGGGACATATTGGTATCCACCGAGCGGGGCGACAACGGTGGTCTCGTTGGCGAGGGTGATTTTGTTTTTGGGAGTAGGAGGGAAGAGCCCTTGGAGGAGGGCGATGGCAGAATCGAAGATAACGGGACCCTCACCGCTGGCCTTGGCATAGAAGTGGACTGCGTGAGTGTTGACGAGGTCCGTCTTCATGTTGGCGATGTAGGACGGGGATGAAGGGTTCAGGTAGACCAAATGGAGGAAAGAGCCCAACTGGAAAGACTCGACCTAGGATAAATGACATGATTACAAGCTGAGCTGTATGGAAAGGAGGAATGAGGATATACTTACAGCGCCAAGAGGAGCGCTCTCGACAGATTGAGGCTCATAAGTCTTAGGGTTTTGGTAGAACTCATCGCAGTCACCATTGCGAGCAACGACAAGAACACCTAAGACATTAGTCATGTCAATGGAGCAGTCGGGCGGCTGTGAGGATGCAGGGAACCGAAGAAAGGAAACTGTTGGTGGAGAACCAAGCCCGCCATCCTACGTCTTATAAACGGGCACCCGCTGCAGAATCATGCGAGGCACATGGTATGAGAGCCAACACGGACAGGTTACACATAGTGGTGCGGCAGGAAATGTCACGCACAGGCATTCCGCAATGGATTACTGCGGGGGTGGGGGCGGGTAGAATTATCCCCAGTGGCCACTACATCCTGCAAATGTTAACCCGGGATCACAGTCCAATGGTGATGTTATCATACTCACTTTGAAGAAGACATCATAGAAACCCCACTGCTCAGCGGTGAGAACAGGACTTTTCCTACCTGAATCCTTCGAGAAGTCAATTTTCAGGATGGGGGGTAGATGACAGGCTCAGAGTACAACAATCAGTACTAGCAGACTCAAACAGACAACATACTCACATTTACGCTCTGTAGTGGCTAGCCTTGAGCCCGTCTTTGACACGCATGGTCTTGAAGCGGTCGTGGACACAGAGAACAGGAAGTCCGTGGGCAAGGAAAGAGGTGGGGGGAAGCGAAGAACAGTTGACAACTTGTCACTCATGTGACCATGACTGTGACGCTGTCACAACGCGGCGGACAATATTTAAGACCGGGGAAAATGTAGTCGAAAATGTGAAGACAAAACTTCAAAATTAAAATAACATTGTGGTAAGGGCGGAGTTTAAAGTATTGCCATTGGTCTGAATGTTGGCGAAAATGACAAGTTTACTTTATCATGCAGTCATGGCCCAAACATTGATGTGAATTTTAAGTACAGTAACTGACAAAACACATGTGAAGACTTAGAGTTTAGTCCCCACATTTGAACTGCAATGAATCCTATTGTTTTGTGGTTGCCTAAACAATGGCATGAACTTAAAATTTTGACGAGCATAGAGACACAGCTTCATTTTTTAAATTAAAACACAGGCAGAATATGTTATCTACAACTCTAAGTTTTGTCCCGGTCAAAACTGACTGCCTGCTCATCACCTGATTATTGGCCACTCATCGCCCCGATCAACGTGCACATTGAATCCACCCCTGCATTCTCAGCTATAGCTGTGCACAACTAGGTTCTGATCTGTGGAGTTACTGATAATGACAGCATTGGAGGGGTCATATCCCATGGCACCAACGAAGTGCCAAGTACTGTAAACCATATAACATTCCCTAAGATCATGTAGGAAGAACCCCACCAAGGTGTGGCAATCAGCCAACTAGGAGTTGTGTGCGACCCGAGATGCACTCCAAGGCAGAAAATCATGTTGGTACATATGTATCCACCCTGACTAGTCTTCACCTGTAGTAGTTGAATGAAATTGTCAGGCAGTGCTTTTCTTTTTAATGGTAAAGATGAAACATGCACAAGCCCTGGATCTCTACAGGCCATATGGTATACTCTTCCCCTGGTTACTGAAGGTTTTGCTTGATGTGGCATGCAATATTGAGTGATCGTATAAAAGCCATCGTCGCCTCTGCCTGCTGCTAGGATGCATTCAATGTCTGAGTGAGGGGGGGCTGTAGGATTCTGCATCACATTCAGATAAAATTGTATGTCATTTGTGTTATGTGCTGGAATATCCCACCTGCCAAAAGTGACAAGTGTTGGCGCTGAGGCTGGTTAGAGCAGTCAGCACACTTGCGATATTGCCAGGGTTGACCTCAAGGGCTTAATAGTTTTACCCCTTCTATGGCCAGGCAAGCAGTTCTGAGGATTATCAGAGAAGATGCTATCCTGGTTGCAAGGTAGCTAAAAGTTGGGAGATACAGGTGAGTCCCTATGTGTATATATACTACCTCAGACTGTTTGGCGATCTTTGGGTGAGTCGCATAGAGGACGCGCTCGTGAGAACCAAGATGTGTTGAGTCAGAGATAGAGGGTACAGCCTGCATACCAACTTTGGGGATATGGAAAAGGGGAGACGTGTTGAGGATGTGTAAAATGAAATAGTGTCCAAAAAGGGGAAGTGACTTGGCACAGGAGAAGTAGAAGAGATAGCGCAAGTCACATCGATCAGGGAAGTCTGATTGATGGAAGGGGAAGCCATATAAGGAATGGCATATAGTAAATGTCTAGGACAAGGGAGAACATGAGTTGTGTAAGCATCGGCAGATGCATTGCATGTACAAAAGGAAGAAGAAAATGAGATAAGGTCTGAAAAAGGAAAAAGGCATGATGCAGCATATCATTACCCCCCTCTCGAGGCCAAAGCACCAGAGAGGCAAATAAGGGCATTGAGGTTAGCTTGATTTTAAGTTGGGAGCTTGACTGTAAGTGTCAGGGTGGGAGGTTTTAGATGGGGCCCCACTGTCTGACCATGGGGTTTGTGGGGGATTGATGATGGCGATACCACTGAGGCCTTGGGTTTGGTAGCACAGTTCTGGGTTTGGTCCATCTAGACCCTCTTCCATTGGTGCAGCTGATGTGTCCCAGTCTGGTACAATTGTAGCAGTGCATGCCCCAGAATGGGCTGCTCCAGTCGATTTGTTGTCATCCAGACAGGACTTTGGGGAGGTTGTCATCATACGGGACAACAAGGAAGGAATTGTTGAGATGAGGAAGGGGGAAAGGGGACCATGCATTTAAGGCATAGGGTATGCATAGCACTCGTATGGCTGAATTGAAGTAGGCAGAATGTAGGAGGTTTCTCCAGTCAAGGTAGCCAATGTCTCCACCGATGCTTCATTCAGCAAGGAGGCTGGCAGTGTGGTTGAGGAGGGTGTGAACTCCTTCAAGCCATACCGAGTGTCTGTTGGAAGTGATGTCATCGTCAAGTCTGTAGGAGGTACTGCTGTCATCTGAATTCAAAGACAAGCTAAGGCTCATTGATTCCCTTTTGAGGCTAGCTCCACCAGTTGGTGAAGCTCTTCTTTTGTCCAATCCTCCTGGTTCACAACTCTTTGGCTGATCTTCTGTCCATGATGGTGGAGATAATCCACTGAACTGAAGATCCGCTTCTTGTTGTGTTGCAAGAGGAGATTCAGGTCAAGAAGGTTTTGTGCTCTTGCCCTTGTTGCATCTGAGAGCCGATGCTGGGTCAGAGGCTTGAGCAGAGGTGGGGTGAAAGTCTTGAAAGGACTGCCAGAGGTTTTCTCCGAATTCCATAAAGGCCAGGTTCACTATGGCATGTTGTATGTCTCCCATGTCATTGATATTGTCACTGGTGAACAGGTCTAGGTCAACCTTCTTGGTGACATGCCTGGTGATGGTTTCTGTGGTAGTAAAGATTTGAGGGACTTGCACTGCTATGAATTCTGAACCTCTGTAGATTTGAGACAGCATCCATAGGTGGTCATGGTGTTTGCCTGCTCTCCAGCCAAGTGAGTCCCAGTGCTCGAAGTTTTCGAGCACCTGCAGAATATGGAGGAGTTGTTCTGCCAAGGGTACCAAGCATGTCTTGGTCTTGGAGGAGGGGTTGACCTTGGATGCAGTTTGTCACTGGGTGAGCTTTGGAGCGACTGATGGAGAGGGTGCATCAAGGGTCAAGTGGGAAGAGGTTGTCTCTGTATCAGGGGTTTGGGAGACTGGAGAGGAGTGGTGACTGGCAGTAGGGGTGTTGCAGGAATGATAGGAGCCGAGGGGCACGTAGGGTCGTTCAGGTAAGGCAGAGGGGTAGGGTGTGGTCTTAGCGATTCTGGCTCTTCGCTTGCCCTTGGTGAGGGAGAGTGAACGAACCAAGAACGAGGAGTGGGGGTTTGGAATGGGTCCTGGTGCACCAGTGGCGACCTGGTCCCAGTGTTCCTGAATGGCTGTGACGATGTGATCTGAGGGTAGGTGCTGTAGTGGGGGAGATGGTGGGGATGCAGAGAAGTCATAGTCATTGGAAAAGGTGAGGTGGGAATTCTTGTAGTCTGATAGGGTGAATTTGTCGAAAGTGGAGAGGTGTTCAGAGTTGTGTTCATGGGACATGGCTGAGAGGAAGTCGGTTGCATCTCTGGTAGGAGTGGAGGATTTCAAGGGCATTATATAGGTTTTCCTCCAGCTCCCAAGTGTTAGAGGAATGGCCATATCCAGTCCATTTGACCAGGTATTGGTAGGTTTGTTGTTTAGCTGTCCCCTTGGGCACAGAGACATGTCCCTTTTGCTTTCTTTGCAAGCCCATGACTCAGTGTTTGAGAATGTTCTTGACTTCCCATTCGGGTAAGTCGTTGATCAGGTCTGGGAGGGGTGGCATTTCGGCTCTTCCATATTTGTCATTTTCTTCGAATGGGTAGATCCATGATGTGTGAAATACCGGGTGTATTTGCCACGTGTCAGGGATCTTAAGCCAAACAGCCACTGGCAAAATTACTTTCGTAATTCCGAAAGGGCCAACTTGTTGGGGTGCCAGCTTGATGCTTGGGATGTCCCT
Organism: Pisolithus marmoratus; assembly: GCA_024613145.1. Classification (NCBI taxonomy): domain Eukaryota; kingdom Fungi; phylum Basidiomycota; class Agaricomycetes; order Boletales; family Pisolithaceae; genus Pisolithus; species Pisolithus marmoratus. The sequence goes on from JANFAE010000023.1 coordinate 477,782, forward strand.
TTTTAGGGTAGATGCATCTAGCCAAACTAGATCACTTTCTTTCAGGGCAGTGTAAGGTCCCTTGCTTCTGGCTTGCATTGCCTCCTGTGCAGCTTTATGAGCTAGAAGTGCAGAATCCTGATTGGTGGCCAACTGTTGCATGTGATTGTCAACTGCAGGCGCATCTGTTGGTTTTGACACAGAGGGGTAGGGCGCTGGGTCGTATCCATAAAGGAGGGAGTAGGGTGTTTGATTATGGATGGAGTGGACCCTTGAATTGTGTGTGAACTTGGCTTGAGGAAGGTACTGAGCCCAGGCCTCTGGTCTAGCATCACAGTACATCCACAAATAGGTTTCGATCTCTTGGTTTACACATTCGCTTTCGCTGTTTGTTTGAGGGTGGTAGGCTGTAGAGAGTTTTTGTTGGATTCCCAAGGCCTCATAGAGTTTTGTGGTAAAGGCAGAGGCAAACTGTGGACCCCTATCCAATATCATGGCCTCAGGGATGCTGTGTCAGGGGTACATGTAGCATAGAAAGAGGTTTGCCAATTCGATGGAGTCACATGATTTCTTGCATGGAACTAGGACCACTGCTTTTGTGAGTCCTTGATCCACAATGGTAAGAATGGAGTCATATCCTTCTGACTCTGGTAGATCAGTAACAAAGTCCATGGAGATTTGTTTGAATGGGAAGGGGTTTTTCGCCACCTCATTGGGAGTGATGGGTGGCATGAGAGGGTGAGTGATGACCTTGTTGGCTTGACAGCTGGGGCATCCTTTCACATACTCTCTTACCTGTTTCCACATTCCAGGCCACCAGACCTCGTTCTTCATTTTCCACATCATCGCTTTTACTCCAGGGTGTCCAGCTGCTGCTAGATCATGATTGTCCCAGAGGTATTCACATCAGAGGGGAGGAGGGATGTAGAGTTGACCGTCTTGTCATTTGGTTTGGTCATCCTCTTCTCTTATTTTATCATTGTTTGTAAGAGTCTTGTCTTTTGGCATCATCTCCTTTATCTTGCTGAATAGTTCTTGAGATATTGTGTACACCCCTCTGTCCAACCATTGTACATTGCTGGATGACTTGCTATTGAGGTTGGAGGTATGGGTGGACAGAGTTGACAACAAGAGAGTTTGGCTCTTTTCTTGAGGTGTAAGTGGGGCTTCTCCTTTTCTTTCCATTCCCTTCAGCTTTTGTGCATCAGTAGAGGTCGATTTTGGGGTGTCCTTAGCCATTTTGGAGGGTTTAAATGGTAGTTTCACCCCCCCCTCGAGCCACAATGAATCTGGGAGTACCATAGTCGTTGGGGAAGGATTGGCAGAGTAGTTGGGGCGGTGGGAGAGGGAATCCAGGATAGTCATTAGTTTACCTGGTTTGTGTGCTAGCTGAACAGGGAAGTCTAGCAGGAAAGCTGCCCATTGTGTTTGCCTTCAGCTGAGTTGTTGTGGTGACTGATAATAGGTGAGATTTTGGTGATCAGTATACACCATGGTGGGGGTGACAGGGGAGATGAGGTAGTGTTGCCATTCCTCAAAGGCTCTCACAATGGCGAGGAGTTCCAGATCATACACCTGGTAATTTTGTTTGGTGCTGACCAGACTTCTCAAGAGGTAGGTGCAAGGGTGGAGTTCTCTGTCCTCAAATTGTTGGCAGAGAACAGCCCCAGTGCCGACAGCTGAGCCATCTGTAGAAAGGGTAAAGGGTTTTGAGAAGTCTGGGAGTTGTAGAACCGGTTGGGAGCAGAGCGCCTGCTTGAGCCATGTGAAAGCATCGGCTTGTTCAGTGTCCCATTTGTAAGGGACATTCTTCTTCGAGAGGCGATGAAGAGGGATGGCGATTTGGGAGAATGAGGGGATAAACTGTTGGTAGAAGTTGCAGAATCCAAGGAATTGCCACAGTTCATGTAGGTTATTTGGTGTTTTCCATTCCTTGATTGCTGTGAGTTTAGTTTCCGACAGTTTGATCTGCCCTTGTTGGATAAGGAAGCCCAGGAATTTGACTTCTTCTGTCTTGAAGGTGCACTTTGAGATTTTCAGTCTGAGTTCCTCTTTGGGGGTGATTGCCAGGAACTCTTCTATCTGATGATAAAGTTCTTCCTTGGTCTTTGCATGGATCATGACATCATCCATAAAGATGACAAGTTTCTTCGAGTACATCATGTCTCTGAAAGTGGTCTCCATATACCGCTGAAAGGTTGGTGGGGAGTTGCACTGTCCAAAGAACATGACAGTGGGTTCGAAGAGTCCTTGCAGGGTGATGAAGGCTCCTTTCCATTCATCACCCTCCTTTACCCAAATGTTGGTAAATCCCCAGTGAATGTTGAACTTTGTGAAATATTTTGATTTGGCCAATTGGTCGAGAAGGGATTTGACATCCAGTAAAGGATAGGAGTCCTTTATCGTATGTTTGTTGAGTTCGTGGTAGTCTTGTACTAACCACTTCTTTCCATCCTTCTTCCTGATGAAGAATACTGGTGAGGCCTGAGGTGATTTTGATTTTCATATTTTTCCTGCATTCAGGTTTTCTTCCAGGAACTCATCCAGGGCTTGCAATTCTTCTCATGAAAGAGGGTAGATGGGTGCTTTCTTGGGTTTGAAATCATCTGTGAGTTTGATTTCATGGTTGAGATATGGACAATGAGGGGGTAGTGGGGTGTCTTCCTCAGAAAAGACTTTTGCAAATTTTCTGTAACGTGCCAGCAAAGCAACATCCTCTTTCTGGATGGCTGCCTCGAGTTGAGTCGAGATGGAGGTTTTCTGGAGAGTTACAAATTCCTCATTGTTGTAATCTTCTTTGTCTGATGATAGGTTCAACTCCCTGAGACAGGGGTCTCCGAACCCAATCATCTTTCTCTTTTTCCAGTCAAATATTGGGTTGTACTTGGCCAGAAAGGGCATCCCTAGCAGGATGTCTTCCTGAGATTTCAGCTCCATTTCAAAGGCATGGACTTTCACCAGTTTGTGAAAGATCTGAGCATTAAAGGTGCATATGTGGGTGACCTTCTGTCAGCTTGGCCCTTTGAAGCTTCTTGCCATCCAAGGATGTTTGACACAAGTTTGTTTTAGATTGTATTTTTCAACAATCTTTGGGTGAACAACATTGACTTCTGTGCCGCTGTCAATCACTGCCTTGATTTCTGCATCTTCCCAATCAACCAAGAACATGGACCTGAACAGTGAGGAATTTGAAACTGCTTTTGATTGCTCAAAGTCTGTCTCTACAGAAGTAGTTCTATTAGTCCAGGTTGGTCAAGTCAAAGTAATGAAAAATTGTCCAGCTCCTCCCTGTGCAGCCGTGGGGGAGCTTCTTAAAAATCCTTCTTATTGTTCTTGATGTTGTCAGTAAGAGTGTTGATCTCTTCCAACTCTTTCTTGTCTTCTCTCCAGAGATCTTCGAGAAGTTGCCTGATTTGTTGACGACGATCTTGTCAATCAGGGCTTCTTTTCTCCTTTGGGCATTCCACCCTTCGGTGACCAGTTTCATTGCATCCCCAGCACATGATCTCTCTGATCTGCGATTGTGTGTTGCCTTTCTGGTTCCAGGGCTTCTTTGGAGGCCCACCAGAGTTTTGTCAGCAGTCCATGTCCATCGCATATGGATCTCTATCAGGTGCTTGGTTATAGTGGGACTTTGTAAGATTTTGTCCCAGGATGTGCTGGTCTTCTTCTGTTTGTTGACCAGTGAACAGGCGTAATTGGGAAAGCGCCATTTGTGCTGCTATCACCAATTGAATCCATTCTGCTGGGGTTGTGGGGCAGGTATTGGTTTTGAGGATCCATTCATTGAGCTCAGCCCTAAGCCCTCTTCCATAGAAGACTCCAGCCTTGGGACTGGTTTCCAAGAGTTTCACCTTGTTCATTGCATTCAAGAAGTCGGTTGTGTACTCTTCCAAGGTTCTTGTTCCTTGTCTAATGGCCAATAGTTTGAGGAGTGCCATTTGAGACATGTCACCGACTTTGAACATCTGGTCCAATTTTGCTAGGAACCCTGCCCATGTGTCCACTATATGGATGGTGTTGAGCAGTAGTGATTTCTTGGCGTAATTCTCTGCCCATGCTTGCACAGAGCCCTTTGTCATGAAGGAGAGAGTGAAGCCAATCTTCTGCTTGGCTGTCCAGTAGATGTGAGAGTTGATGCCCAGATAAGTTTTGATTGATGTGAGCCAGGCATTGTATGTGGCATGGTTGCCATCGTACTCTCATGGACGGTTCAGGCTTAGTTCCTTTGCAGACCCCTCTCCAGAGTAAGAGTCATGTCCCTTTCCTTTCTCCATGGGCCCTCCTCCAGAGCCTCCAGGGTCTTTCAGTTTAGTTGGGATAGTAAAGTCCATAGTGGACGCATACTTCTCCTGGTACCACCTCACCAGGTCAGTGACTGGTACCTCGGTTTGTGATCCAAAGGGATCTTCAGACATCTCAATGTCTCAGTCTTGTAAGGGTTGGGTTTCTTGAAATAGGTCGCCTCTGAGCGAAGAGTTCTCCTCTTCCTCCTTAGGCTGTTGGTGTTGTGAAAATGCAGGGTCTTCTCCTGCAGATGGGTTCATTAAGCTGAATGCTGCAAAGACTCCCTTTGCTCCTTTGAGGAAAGATGGGGTCAGGGTGGACTCAAAGTCCTTGAGGGAAGGTTGTCAGTGGGTCAAGGATCCGGGGATATGAGAAGGATCCTGCTTAGCAGCAACAGGGGATCTCTCTTCCAGGGGATATGGGTGGAAGTGAGATGAAGAGTGTTCTCTCTTGAGGGGTAGAGCAGATGTTCCAGAGGACAATGGTTGCTCCTTCTGCTTTTGTTCCTTTCTAGAGGGAACTGGGGGTCGGAATTTAGAGGATGTTGTGGATCCTGCAACAGAGGGTGGCCTCTGAGGATCAGGTGGTGTGCCTTGATGAGAAGACATGTTGAAGTGTTGGAAGTAGGTTGAATGAAGGCTGGGGTAGTTCCCACAGTAGTTCCTTGCATTCAGGGTGAGTCCCTAGAGGGCTATGGATTACCATAGGTGTCCCTTCATAGAGATGAAGAGGTAGTTGATTGAAGCTACCGCTTCAGGGGTGGAAAGAAACTCGAGACTTCACTAGGGATGATTGTTGACCTAGGAAGACTTTGGTGTGAGGCCAAAGTTCTCAAGAGGTTCATTTACTTTGGTAGAAGGAACTTTTAGCTTTTGTTATGCACTGGAATATCCCACCTGCTGAAAGTGACAAGTGTTGGTGCTGAGGCTGGTTAGAGCAGTCAGTGTGCTTGCGATATTGCCAGGGTTGACCTCAAGGGCTTAATAGTTTTACCCCTTCTATGGCCAGGCAAGCAGTTCTGAGGATTATCAGAGAAGATGCTATCCTGGTTGCAAGGTAGCTAAAAGTTGGGAGATACAGGTGAGTCCCTACATGTATATATACTACCTCAGACTGTTTGGTGATCTTTGGGTGAGTCATGTAGAGGATGCGCTCATGAGAACCAAGATGTGTTGAGTCAGAGATAGAGGGTACAGCCTGCATACCAACTTTGGGGATATGGAAAAGGGGAGATGTGTCAAGGACGCATAAAATGAAATAGTGTCCAAAAAGGGGAAGTGACTCAGTGCAGGAGAAGTAGAAGAGATAGTGCGAGTCATGTTGATTGGGGAAGTCCAATTGATGGAAGGGGAAGCCACATAAGGAATGGCATATAGTAAATGTCTAGGACAAGGGAGAACATGAGTCGCATAAGCATTGGCAGACACATCGTGTGTACAAAGGGAAGAAGAAAATGAGATAAGGTCCGAAAAAGGAATGATGCAGCATATCAATTTGTACTGTTGTTTTGGAGTTTCATTTGATAGTTTACAATCAACTTGGCACATACTACTGTTACCCTGATCATTGCCACACATGGCCCATCCCACAAAGTCAGTTTCACATCCATCAAGGCATACCATAACCATCATCAGGTCTAGACCAGTGCTGGTAGTACATTACAAGAAAGTTAGTGGAAAAAGAAGGCACTCAGAGACAACTTCTTATGCTGCATTCGCCAGGTATTCTAGCATGTTTGTAGCCTGTAGCTGTAGAGTAGGTCGAGGTTTGGAAAAACTGTAAATGGGGACATACTGGGATCAGGTTGCAACAAGTTTCATCCAAGGGAATGGATCTTTCGAGATTTTGAGTGACTCCCTCTGAAGTTTGGTAAGTTGCGAGATCCACATGTCATCATACAATGCTGTGGGCAAACCCGTTAATGGAACCTGAGAGGAGTTTGGGTTATCGGGTGCATGCTTCCTAAGGAGAGGTTTTGTGCCCTGTGAGCAAAAGATGTCCTTGTTGACGACACACTGGAGATCTACAATCGCCAGCTCCTTGTTGATATTCTTCCGCCACTCCAAATTTTTCACTCAGAGTACATTCTCGATGCCATTTTCCACAGAACTCTCCTCTGAACTCATACCGTGCTCACCCAAAGTGTTGATAAGTTGTTGAAGCCACTTCCAGCTTCATAGATCATTATCAGGGTCTTCTGATTTCATTGCAATGATGCAGTTGAGAATGGTTTTCCTGCGATGGTATTTCTATGCAAATATTGGTTTAGTAAAGGTATTGATGCTTGAACATGCAATGCCTACATTTTGGTGATGCGTGGCTTGTCTACTCTCTTTCCCTAGTCTTTGGCTCTCTTCCACTAATCAGGCCTCATGTTCAGCAGGGGTTTTGATTAATCCCTTGGCTGTCAACTTGGGTTGTGCGTTCCTCCACAATGTTTGCAACTGCTTGTAACATTCCTGTAGTATTTCTTGGACATAGTCATCATCTTTTCTGATGGGCCAGCTTTCGCAATCGCAGCGTAGTTGAAACTTGTGGAGGAGGAAGCTGAGGATAAAAGTATTCCATGGTGATGAGTGATTTTGTGCCAAATCAAATGCAATCTTGTCTGTGTCAGGGCCAGGCCCATCTTCATGCTCGTAGGCATAGACATCAGTGGCATCTGCTGAAATATGTGTGATGAAATTGATATCTTGCACAATCCCCAGCTTCTCCTTGAAGAGGCGTCAGACTTCAGCCTAAATAGGAGGGATAAGCACATTGACGAGATGAAGAATGTTGCCTTTACCAAGATGAAGTCACAGTGGTGAGTAGGCTCTGTTGCCTTTTCAATTTGAATTTTGTAGTTCTCCTGCCATCTCTGTCATGGGGTTCACCTTGGAATTCATGGAATGGCTCTGACCAAAAAGTGGTTCCTGCTCTCCAGAATGGTTCTAAGTGTCGTCTCAACACTTTTAGTGACAGCTTCCACCATTGCAGACACCAGTGGGGGGTCAGGCTGGTCATCCAGAGTGCCAGGTGCTGCCTTTCCTCTGGTCTCTTCTTCATGTCCCTCAGACAGCATAGATCCAGACTTGGTGCCATTGTCCTGTATGAGAATTATGTTCATTCACCCCACATTAAATGGTCTTACATCAATATCAACTCTGATGAGCCGAGTTCACTTTGAGACCCCTTGGCATTTCCTAATCCACTTAATTGCATCCAGATGCAGGGTAGATGGTGTACTAGCCTGAGGATGGGTTGGACATGGTCCTGCAGGAGAGTCCATCTCAATGTTGAGATGATTCTCAAAAGGAGCCTGTCAAGGCAGTACTTGAGTAACAATATCTCATACAGAAAGCAGCTCACAGGTTTCTTGAGCTGCACATAATGTTGCTCGATGTTAGTGAGCTCCCTCTCTTTTTCTGCCTAGTATTTATATTAGCACTGGGGATGGAACATTTAAGTTCAGCATGGATACTTGCAGCATTGAACACAGCTGGGTAACCTCTTCTTGTACATGAGTTTCGATTTCAGTCATTCTAGTGACTTGCAGTTTGTCAATCTGAGATTGCATATTGAACTGGGAGGCAGCACATTAATACTCGGTGGTGGGCAAGGATTTATGGTGTTTCACCTCAAATTGCATTCGCAACTCATCAAACTGTTTTTCATATTGCTGAGCAGTTTGCTCCTGGCCACTCTGGATCTGCTGCTCTGATGTCAGCAGGTATGAAGACAATCACATCAAAGATATCGAAGAGTTACATCAAGTGCCTCGTGAAGTTCCAATAACTCACTCTCCCTTTGCTTTAGAAGTGACTGCAGGCCAGCAACCACATCGTGTTTCTTGTTGTTGTCAGTGGCAGGGAGCATATCATTGATGAGCAGACATACCCATCCCTGTCACCCCGCCTGCTTGTGGAGTTTGTTGAGAGCCTCCTCTTTCTCATACAACCCTCGTCATAGAGATCGGGAGAAGTCAGCTTCCTGAAAATGACACTTAGATGACTGTAATAGTACAACCTGGCAATCAAATAAGCAGACAACTACATGGTTTAAGCTCGCATGCACACTGCCTTCTGTGCCCAGGTTCATGGGAATGTCTCGTTGCACATGTTTGCTGGTACCTGCACTTGTTGACATATATTCTGGTTCCGAGGTGCCATGATGACTGGGCACACCTAGCCTCCATACATCAACATCGTGTTCTGATGCCAGAAGTTCATGCTGACCGGCAGCATGTATCACTCTATTGGAGGGAGCAACCAAGGTTGCTATGCCTGGTTGTGCATAGGTGGCAGAGGGAACAATGTCCATCTGAGATTCAGTTGGCACAATGGCATCATTCGAATGATTACCAGGATCGCTGATGGATGACATGTCATCATCAAAGAGATTAGCTTCATGGATGGTCTGGGCATCCTCCACTTGCTTGGGTGAGCACCACAACTGCCAAGGGTTGCTGAACAATGTGTTAGAGAGCATGTGAGTGTTCGGGTTCATTGCATCCTTTGTCCTTTCCCATCCTATATATTAGGAGTAGGGTTGTGCAATTATGAGTTAGGGGTTCGTTGGCGTGAATGCCAAACAATAACACAAGTACTTGCCAGAAAATTGCCTAGAGCTTCATCTAAAAATTAATGATTAATGACAATAAGATACATCTCAGTGCTCTGGACAATAAGGGTGAAGCGAATAAGAAAAGCATAACAACCTGGAAGGGCACTTAAACTTCAGGGAAGCATTGCTAAGGTTGCACTTTAGACAACAAGGGAGAGGCAGCCATGAAAAGCACAGCACAACAGAATAAAGAAACACTTAAATTTGAGGGGGATCTTTATGTCATCACCTTCAAGTCCTAACCATGCCAGTATTGAAGTCACAATCAGTCCCCGCATTCTACAATAATGAGCCCCACCTACTACCACTTTTGACCTCTCAGGTGGAGCTAGTTTGTCTGCCAGTGCAGTGCATGTGCATTACTGCATCTGAATCAATGACTCTGACTGTTCTTTCACAAAATAATGTGGAAGCCAGAGCCAAGACTGCTAGAGTGACAACCCCTAGAGTGCAGATGCCTAGTGCAGAAGCCAGAGTGACAATTCCCAGGGCGACGACTGCTAGAATGAAGATGCCCAGGGTGATGACTCCTATAGCACAAATTTCCAGGGGACAGACACCTGAACCCACAGGAAAACAAAGATCAACTACCATGGAAAACCTTCAGTCCAATTCTGAGCATTTGGAAGGCTCACCTGCGCCATCACAGTCAAGCCTATCATCTCTTGAGTCTGAGCTGACTCAGGGGGACAAAAACCCTAAGCCGAGTGGTGAGGTAGGCCAGCCTGGTCATGGAGGTTACAACTTGGAAGAGCAATTAAACTGGGGTGCAGATAGCTTCAAAAGTCTGAAGGTGAGCATGAATCGACCTAATGATGACACTGACACTCATCTGACATCAACCAGCAATTTGTAAATAAGGCTATTAGAAAACACTTAGATACCACTAAATGCCAAAGCCAACAGGATCACAAAGTGTTAGACACTGTGTGTGACCTGGTAAGCTTACTCCCTTACTCCACATTGACAATGATAACAACTTACTCACTACAGCATACACAGGCCATGGCCAAGTTTCCAGATCTAGAGAGCTTCGAAAAGTGTTGGCCCGTTCTTGACCTGATTCAGATGTGCCTGAAATATTTGTCTTCGAGAGCCCAGCTGAAGAAGAGAATCAATACTGATAGTTCGAGTGAGGCAGCAAAAGGGGGAAAAGAGAAAGGGCAGATGGCCTAAATTGAAGTCACCCATGCCATCAAAGAAATAGTGTACCAAACAGCAGTGTACACACAGAACGCATATTTATCGTGATGAATACACCTTCACTGTCAACAGGGAGAGAGAATCAACAAAAACCCAAGTACGAATATCACACCTCACATGCCTCAGCATTCAATGATTGTCTGTCTGCCCTCCCATTTGACCATTGTTTCCAATGGTGCTTAGCCTTAGCATTTACTGTTATCATATTACACGACACAAACTACTGCTACACCTATTAGAGTACATGTGATGATAATGGGAAAGAAAAATCCATGAGAATGTACTGACTGGCTTTATAAACTGAACTGTTTGGCTAAGCACGTGACAATGGTATGTGTCAGTTTAATGTTGACTTTGAAGCATGTGACAAGGATTACCTTTCAGATTATAAAGCATTTCACACTCCAACGAAATTTCTTTTCCTTCTCTTTCATACTTTCCCCATCACCTTTAGTATGTAACATGTAATACATGTAATACCAGTAGTGTTAGTAGCATTAGTATAGTAAGTGTAAAATGTCTAAGATATATTTATTTCTTGGGAAGGCAAGAAAATGCATACATGAAAGATAGCAGGCGATGACCATACATAGTGTGGCATGCAATATATTGTCATCATTATCGCTATGTTCAGGTCCCCAGAGATGGTGGCACATGCCTTGTTTTTGGGTATTGCGAGGTTTATACTGAAAACTGCTTTGCATAACAGGTCTCAATCTGCCACTTGAATTCTAACACACCCTGCACATCACCTGCCTGAAATGTCCAGCTGCACATTCAATATCACTCTGAGGATGATACACCTACAAGCATTCAACTGGCTCAAACAGTTTGTCGAAGGTTCGATCATGATGCACATGGTGCTAGACAGTATCGAATTTGTCCTCAGGCCAAATTTCGACTCTGATGAGTGGATGGACCTCACCCACTGTGTTGTGATGGAACTGGGTTGTTGGAGTGATATTGAGAAGATATTTATGTGGGAGTTGGGAATTGAGAAGTCATCCTCTAGTGCATATTTTTCTTTTTCTTTTTATGAAGGACAGTTTCATCTCCTTTGCTAGAGTTGCACGTCCCGCCATCTGGGGTACTGATCATGTCTGGCCCTCAGGGGTCTGCCTCCGGTATGTGTTTACATTAATTTTGAAACTACTCTCTGAATACCCTCCCTAGAAGTACCAAGGTCACCAGACCTGCTATCTGTTCCATCAGGTGAGACAATTGTTGATGTATAATTGTGAAGATGCTTAAGAATGACCAGAATGTACCTTATAGCAGATCCTCTATTAAAAGATCCATCTGTATGGTGCCTTGTGATGGATTGGGCTCAGGACAAGATTGGGTATTGTGAATTATGCAGTCAGAACCGGGGGCAGATAATACTGTATCTGACCCCCTTCTCATTCAAAGAGCAATGGAATCACATGGTGTTAGTTTGACAGCTGGTTGTGTTCCTGTACTGTTGGCTCAGGCTATCCATCATTGTCATTCATCATCTTGTGGTGTCACCCAAAAAAAGTGCCACAAGGTGAAGGCAAGCATTTTCCTCAACATAGATGCCAAGGATGAGGGCGAGCAAGATGAAGAAGGGGAAGAAGAGGACGAGGAAGCAGAGGATGAGGAAGACCGAACAGCCAAGTCCACTCACTGTCCTCAACAAGTGGGAACCTCCGGCAAAGAGTCCTACCGAGAGAAAATTGATACCCTTTTCGAATGGTTCAGCCATGGGGTACAGGAGGGGATGTCCCTCCACAGTCCTCCAGGCTTGCAAATTCCCACTGGTATTTTTCCACCCCCTTGCAAAAACATATACATCGTTGACTTTTACTTGGGTATGTTACAAGTTCTTATTTATGTCTTCATTTTCAGACAGTATTATCATCATGCAGCCAGCGCAAGAGTGTTCACTGTTGAGTACATCAAGTCATGAGGGTTCAAAATGACAACATTACCCTGGCTCCCTCATCAGCTCTATGTGGAGGCCTCCTGTCCTCTCGAGGTGCAGTGGAATCTCCCCCCTTCTCATTGCTGGTGCCATAAAGATATTGTTCTCCTGCTGCTGCAGGAAGGTATGTCGATCATGGCATTTAAGGCTCGGCAGGTACTTCCAACCTGAAGTTGGGTTTGAATCAAGAAGTCTAGATACAAGGGCAATATTGGCTATGTAGGGGAGAGTACAGATAGTGATGCTATTGTGCTTGTCACACCTCATCAGCTTCCCTATGACCCTCCTGAGGAGTCAGGCGAAAGGGTGAGATTTGATGTTGAGCTCACCAGGATCGCTGACATTGATGTGATGCCCATACTGTCTTCTTCTGGTACCAAGATTGGACATACTTGTGGTGGGCAACAGTTCGTACATGGACTCCTCAGGCTGCCGATACCAGTCGACACTTTGGAGACTGTCAAGTTGCCACATCCAGATGACATCAGATTTCATGTGGTAGCTGGTATCGACCTTCTGTTGGTTGAACAAACATTGAATCTATTTTCAGCACAATTTTGGTGAGAGGGGGACAGCATTGAGATACAAGAGGGGGACCTCAGAGGAAAGACTGGGATACTTGCCAATGTGGATTGGCACAAGCAATGTGCTGTCATTTTGTGTGATGAGAATGCTTTCGAATGCAACCTGCATGAGCTACACAGGGTGTTCAGGATAGGGGATACAGTGGAGGTCATAGCAGGCCCATTTTGTGGGGAAGCTGGCTATATTGTCGCTCTCCATGAGCACACAATTGTCCTCATCATGCAGCATGACAAAACCTCAGACAACGTAAGTTGTTTTTGTAAGGGCTACCCTTCTGTGTCCTGACAAGCTCTATAGATTGAGGTGTCAAAATTTGTCATGCAAACCCACTTAAATGAACATGTATTGTCTCTGGGCCCTGAAGGTGATGAACATCAATTACCCCCCATCTCTCAGCAGACAAAGCCTTGCTGGGTGACATTGCAGAAGTGCGTCATGGTCCATACACTGGCCAGAGGGGAACCATCAAGTGGATTGGTCCCAACAGCAAGGTCTGGGTGAGTAACTACTGGAAAGGAAAGGCAAAAGAGAATGTATTGCCAGATGAATGAAACCCAATCCCCAGTCAGACTATGGTCCTCATGGATGTGTCTGACCTTTGTATTGAGTGAGCCCTGGATATCCTCACCTTTTCCAAGGACAAGGGTTACAACATTGCTGTGGGTGATACTGTGGAAGTGGCCAGGGGCCCATGATACCCCTCTCACAGCGTGGTGAAGGCAGTGGATCTGACCAAAGCCAGCCTTGATGTCATGCATGTGGTGGATGGAGTTCAGGTGAGCTATCTAGCACATCTTCTCACTTTCACTCACCCTTCTGTCTAGATGAATGTTCCCATCACCTTTGTTCACAAAATGAAGGAGCATTCTGACCATGGCTTGTTGAAGTTTGTTGGTCATGATGTCTGGGTTATAGCCAGTGACAAGAAGGGCAGTCAGGCTACTCTACATTCTCTTGGAAGGATGTTCAGTTGGGTTGCAGTATTTGGACAAATGATCCAACTAAAAAATAACCAAGTTGCCACACTGTGAGTTTACTTTCTTTGAAAGCTAGTGCCTCTAATTTTCACCTCAGATTGGGTATGCTGCTGGATGGTACACTGCTTCCTCCACAGTTGCAGTACACCCTGAAGTCCCTCCACCACTGATCATTTATCACACCTGCTGTCCAACATACTGCCACCCCACCGCCTTCCCCCGGCCCTTCAGATGTGGGCCCTTTGGATGCATGGTCAGTTACCCCTGCTGATCACACCCCAATGCAGACTCCTGATTATGGTATGCCATTTGGTTATGTGATTATCTGGCTACTGAAGTTGGTGCAGGTGATGTGTCGTGGCTTTTTGAATCTGACTTCTGTGATTTCAAGAGTTTCCATTTAGGTTTCAACATTAGCGTTGGTTTCACCCAGGTGTCACTGGGCAAACGTATTGTTTGGACAGTATGTCCTGACCAGTTTTTGGGTCCAAATGGCCCTGCACCGCCCAGTTGTGTCTGCATTACAGTGATGGGGCACAATGCAGGCTCAGGCATACAGCGCCTCACCATTCCAGCTTGGTATCTTACACCAGCAAACCCCACTGGCAAGAATCAATTATGTTTAGTGCTAAAGGGGTCCCAAGCAGGCAGAGTGGTATATATAAAGAGATTCCAGAGGAGCTCGAAATTGGTTGTGATGCAGGATGATATTACTCTTCCATTTTCTGATATTTGTCTTGCATTTGAATACATTCCTTAGTTAATGACCATTACGAAATATTATTGTGGCCAATTGGTAGTTGTCTTCTTTGTGATGGGCTTGTTTCAGCGATGGTGTGGAGGGATCCATGTTTTGTTTCTTATTGTTATGTGGTGATATGCCCCAGTAAGGTTTCTGTTTCCTATGAGGTGGTGGTTTAATACAGTCATCTAACAGGTGCCCATTGTCATGCATCCCCCGATATTTGTTGCATTTAAATGCGCATAGTCAAGGTTTTAATTTACAAAGACAATAATGCTACTCTTTACTCAAGGTTTTAATTTACAAAGACAATAATGTTACTCAGTAGATGTGAGGTGAACAGTACCCCATTATTGATTGAGCGCTTGATCCCATTAACTGAGTGCTTCATTTGTTTTTGTCAACCCATCAGTAGAAATAGCATGTATCTTTTAGCATCTCTACTAACACCAACCATCAACTTTTCTAGACATATCTCATCGATGCATCATATGGCCTTATCCCAAGTTACTTTGCAAGGGTGCTGGTCACCCCTCTGAACTGTGAAAATGACGAGATACCTACTGGGGAGGGAAGTCCTATTTCCAGTGATCTCACTCATGCTGGGGAGGGAAGTCCCATTCCCTGTGATCTCACTCATACCATGCAGGTAAGGATCCAAGTCATTCGGACGTTTCTCAAAGTCATTAAAAGTGGTTATCCCAGGATCAGAATTTCATGCTTGACCCCCTGCCCAAGATTTCCTGTACAGCTTTACTGGTTATCCAGACATCCCCTCATACCATGCAGGTCAGGATCCCAGCATGTTTAAGTGTACTGATACTAATAGGTCACTCAGAAGCATAAATTCCATGAAGATCAGGATTCAGCAGTTGGTCCTCCTCTCAAGATTTCCTGTGGTACATGTAGTACTTCACTGGTCATCCCTTGGAACCATGGTAATGACGATCCTGTTCCCTGCGATCATCTTGTACAGGTAAGGTTCTAAGTCATTTGGACAAAGTTGCTCAGAAAAATTGTGGTTATCCCATGATCAGAATTTCATGCTTGACCACCCACTCAAGGTTTCCTGTACAGCTTCATTAGTTACCCAGATGTCCTCTTGTACCATGCAGGTCAGGGACTCGACATGATTAGGGGTGCTGATACTAATTAGTCATTCAGAAGTGTAAATTTCATGAAGATCAGGCTTTGGTGGTTGGGCCTCTTCTCAAGATTCCCATAGTACCATGCAGTGCTTCATTGGTCACCCCTTCAAACCATGGAAATGACAAGATGATGCCAACTTGGGAGGGAAGCCCTATGTCCTGGCAATCTCACTGGTACTGTGCAGGTGCAGGTAAGTATTTAAATTATTTTGAACACTGCTTTGAAGTTATTCAGACATTCTCTCATACCATGCAGGTCAGGATCTCAACGTGATTAAGTGTACTGATACTAATGAGTCACTCAGAAGCATAAATTTCCACGAAGATCAGGATTTGGCAGTTGGTCCTCCTCTCAAGATTTCTCATGGCACCTGTGGTACTTCGCTGGTCATCCCTTGGAACTGTGGCAATGACATCCTATTCCCTGCGATTGCAACTGTACAAGGTAAGGTTGTAGCATCATTTGGAACCAAGTTGCTCAGAAAAATTGTGGTTATCCCATGATCAGGATTTCATTGCTTGACTGCCCACTCAAGGTTTCCTGTACAGCTCCATTAGTTACCTGGACATCCTCTTGTACCATGCAGGTGCAGGTCAGGGACTCGACATGATTAGGGGTTGCTGATACTAATTAGTCAATCAGAAGTGTAAATTTCATGAAGATCAGGCTTTGGTGGTTGGGCCTCTTCTCAAGATTTCCTGTAGTACCCATAGTGCTTTGTTGGTCACCCCTTCGAACCATGGAAATGATGAGATGATGCCACTCAGAGGGAAGCCCTATGTCCTGTTGATCTCACTGGCACTGTGCA